>OX369308.1:2860480-3305867 GCA_947284805.1 Coleophora flavipennella
TTTTGAACTGGGGTGGACTCGGCATCAATATTAACAGCGAGTAGATCACCCACCTTCGATTCGCTGACGATATCGTGGTTATAGCTAAGACTATGGACGACTTAGGCACAATGCTCGATGGCCTCGGTAGAGCCTCTCAACAAGTGGGTCTTAGAATGAACATGGACAAGACGAAAATTATGTCAAACGTCCGTGTCATACCTACTCATCTGAAGGTTGGAGGCTCTACACTCGAAGTTGTTACCGAATAAGTATACCTGTCTACCTATTAAAATCTAAAAACATAGCCCCTTAAAGGTCGGTCAGACTGACTGACGAGTGGTGTAGGCTCAGTAATAATAGGGTGCCACTGGCACCCTTTAGTTACGTTACCCTAAAAATAAGATATGTTAGGAATAACGGAGTTAGCTTTCACGTGTAATATTTTTTATATTTCAGGCAGAAATACGGTCTCTACGAAGTGGATTTCAGCAGTCCAGAGCGCACGCGCACGCCCAGGAAGTCAGCCTACGTCTACAAGGAGATCACCAGGTCGAGGCGGCTGGACCCGTTCTTCGAGCCACCTGACTTCTCAGCGGACACCAAGAGTGAATCGAGTTGCTAGTTTTAGGGACGGAGGAGCCTTAAGTACGACAATAAGCCTACAGATAGATCTCCCCGCACCGCTAATTGAAAAATTTCAAGAGACCATTCTTTTTATTGAGAGCTGCTTTTCAACTGACTGCCAAAAAGAAGGAGTTCTCAATTCGACTGTATGGTTTTTTCTGTATGTTTGTTACGCGATATCTCCGCAGATTGTATACCAATTTTCACCATTGTTTGTTTTTATTCTGCCGGGTTGGTCACATATAAATTTCTTCAAAATGGCTGCAGTACTTTTTAATAAAACCAAAAATAGTTATGCAAAATTGTACTAAGTGATGGTTGTGGTGGAAGTCAGTTTTTTAACGTGCTTGTTGTTAAAATTTTACCTGGCGTATGGTACACAAAGAGAACATTTTTTGCTCTCTTTGTGTACCATACGCCAAAAACTGGCCAAAAACACAAAATAGTGGACGTCATCAGATCGATCTAGTAACGGGATTTGGCCTGGTCAGCTATCGTCTTATCTAAGTCTTGCTGGCGAACATCAATTGAAGATAAGATAGCCAGTTCCTCATTGCGGTATCTTGATAAGCCCAAATCCATCTTCGGCATCATCATCGGTTATCGTCAGGTGAGATGATGCAAAAAGCTTATCAATTAAGAATTTAAAAAAGTATACCGGACCTTTTTAATTAGGTACTGGCTGTCCCAGCGAACTTCGTACCGCTTCGTTATACTACACTCTACACCTACTACTAAATAGTTGCTTCGTAACAGATACATCACTCCCATACAAAAGCGTAAATACCTACGTTATAATAGCCTACAAAATCTTAATAATAATACCAGCTGTTTGCACCGAAAAGAAATGTACCATAATGCATAGGTACAGAGAGTTGAGATTGTTTTGCCCGCCTCGCGACCCACGTGCGAGCGCGTCATCGAGCGAATGTGCTAGGGTTGTACCTATGATGATTTCGGTAACGAAACGAATGTTGAAGAAAATCATTTTTTTTATATTTGTCGATCAAATATGTTTGAGTTTATTAAACCGGGTTCAAATCTGGACGGCCAATGTACTAATGAGTTTTTCAAACACTTACGTACATATACTTACCGATTGCTTTAACGGTAAAGGAAAACATCGTGAGGAAACCTGCACACGCCTGCGAAGAAACTCGAAGGTTGTGTGTGAAGTCGACCAACCCGCACTGGGCCCGCGTGGTCGACTAAGGCCTAATCGCCCTGATTCAGGGTAGGCTCGAGCCCCTCGGTGGGGACGTATATGAGCTGATATAATAATAATAGATGCATTTTTTCCCTTCCCTGAATTCCCGATTATTAAATTTTAATGTCGAAAATATCAGAAACCTCGTAAATAATTTTAACAAATAATCAAAAGGGAAATAGGAGCAAAGCGGAGGAAAATCAATCAGAGTCTTTAAAATTTCCAAGAAGGTGCTGCCAGGCCGATCCATTATGACGTTATCACAATTGTTTAAAAACGCTTTTTCTAATTATTTAACAAAATTTTACATTCTACAAAAACATTCCCCAAGAGGGCCTCATTGTGAGCTTGAATTATAGTTATTTTAAGTGAAAGCTAGGTGAAAACGTAACGAAAATATTTTTTCTGATACTATCTACAAGTCATAACAAAAAACGGCTATTAGCAAGTTTACGAAGTAACTATTTAGTCATCTGTGCTATAGTTCTTGAGATTTTTTCGCTTACATTCCTCCTACAAGTTGACGGCGCGGGGGGGGGGGGGGGGGGCTTGATGGAGTTATTTCGATGACGTAATGGTACTTGACAAGTTAAACCTTGGATTTTGGTTTTAAACGGTTTATCTACAACTATTAGTAGTGCCCCCCAGCTACCGAGTGGCCGGCGCATTAGTACTTCTATTCTTTATCATACCTAAATCACGACGACGACGCTAGGTAGTTCTGACATTGAGTAGGTAACTCTTAATTATTTAAAAAAACACATAAGTAATACCTGAAATTCTTAATTTACGACGATTAACATAGTAGGTACCTACCCACCATTGTTCTAAGTTTAAGGAATAAATGATAATAACATGTATCTCGGTAACGCGTTTCTATTATTTATCATTCTTCCTTTTGATCTATTTATCATGCTCTGGCACAACTTATGCGTCACATTTTACTGCCAAATCCGTATTCTTTCCTATCCTTCAAAATTTTTCGCTACCAAACTTTGACTTAGTACAGTCACACCTCGGACATACAATACAATATATACAAACAACTGACGTAACGTAATTTTTTTATTTTGCTTTTTTATATAAGTACAACCGACTCCCTAGAAAATTATAAAATTTAAATGCAGAACTAATATGCAAAAATTTTTGTTTGTTCACGGTTCTGTCTGAGCAGCTTCTGGCTGGGTTGTCATTTTTCTTGACCGTTTCCGTGCATCGCTAGGCGCGTTAAGCCGATGGTGCCGGTTTCTATCACTAGATAGGAGTCGTCAAGCCAGTCAGATGCCTGAAAAACTTGTGATATTGGGGTTCCCAATTTTAAATGTTAAACCTCTAAGTTTAAGAAGTTTCAAATTACGTTCTAAAATTTTGTATCAGTGTTTTTTTTTACCTTTATATGTCTAACACCTCACAAAATCGAGTTCAATTTTTAAAATATCTTTTATCTTTATTTTCAAAAGTAATATTGAACCTATGTCCAATATTTTGGAAGATAGCAGCCATTTAACAAAAAAATAAAACCGGCCAAGTGCGAGTTGAACTCGCGTGGAGAGGGTTCCGTACAATGCCAAAGTCAAATACAAAATATCACTTATGAAATCCTCACAGTAAGATGCGAGTTATTTTTTTTAATTATTAAAAATTTGAGTGTGTTTGGCTGCACCTCACCTGATGGTAAGTGTCGATGCAGACGAGAATGTAACACGCAAGCTCAAAAAGTGCCTATTCACTCTCATCTTGAAGATTCCTAAATTTTACGAATCGGGGAATACAGACGCCGGAAGGGAATTCCAACCCTTGGCCGTTCGCATGATGAACGAAGAAGGAAAACGCTTCGTGTGTAAAGGTGGAATATCATCATCATATCAGCCGAAAATCATCCACTGCTGGAAAAAGGCCTCCCCCAAGGACTTCCACAACGACCGGTCCTGCGCTGCCCGCATCCATCGGCTTCCCGCGATCTTCACCAGTTCGTCGGTCCACTGCGTGGGAGGCCTGCCAACGTTATGTTTTCCGGTGCGCGGTCGCCACTCGAGAACTTTACTGCCCCATAAGCCATCTGTTCTACGAGCTATGTGCCCTGCCACTTCAGTTTAGCGATTCTGAGAGCTATGTCGGTTACTGTAGTTCTCCTGCGGATCTCCTCGTTTCTTATTCGATCACGCAGAGAAACTCCGAGCATAGCACGCTCCATTGCCCTTTGGGTGACCTTGAGCCTTCTTATGAGGCCCATAGTAAGTGACCATGTCTCAGTTCCGTAAGTCATCACTGGCAACACACACTGGTCAAAGACCTTAGTCTTGAGACACTGCGGTATTTGGGACGTGAAGATATTGGGAAGCTTGGAAGCCGAGTTGGATTCGTCAATTGATCTCTTTCTTGAAGTTGGACCTACCTAGCTGGACAGTTTGTCCCAGGTATACCTATTCGTCAACAACTTCCAGTGTAGAGTCTCCAACCTTTAGAGGGGTGGGTGCGACACGGACATTTAACATTATTTTCGTCTTTTCCATGTTCATTTTTAGGACCCACTCGTTGAGAGACGTTACTGAGGCCATCGAGCATTGTGCTTAGGTCTTCCATAGTCCCAGCCATGACCACGATATCGTCAGCGAATCGGAGGTGGGTTATGTACTCGCCGTTGATATTGATGCCGAGTCCACACCAGTCCAGAAGCTTAAAAACATCTTCCAGGGCGGCGGTGAACAGTTTCGGAGATATAACGTCTCCCTGTCTCACCCCGCGCTGCAACTGGATAGGTTTCGAGTTCTGATCCTGGAGGCGAACCGACATGGTGGCGTTTTCATACAGACACTTCAACACCTCGATGTATCGATGGTCAATTTGGCACCGCTGGAGAGACTGTAGCACAGTCAAGGTTTCGACTGAATCAAAGGCTTTCTCATAGTCCACAAACGCCAAGCATAGTGGCTGATTGTACTCTTCGGTATTCTGTATAATCTGCCGCAGTGTATATATGTGGTCTATGGTACTAAAGAATTAAATTGATAGAATTCTTATAGGTCGTCCTGTAATCTACAAGCCATGAAGTATATTTTGTATTTTTTTCAATATTTTAGGCTCGGTAGTTTCGGAGAACAGGGGGGGGACTATTTATTTTACAATTTAAACAAAAATATATTTAAGATCCTGATAACAGGCCCTTTCATTTGATATATGACACAATAAGATTTCCAAAACTTTTTAAATTTCCTAATTTGTCCCCCGAAAATAGCCCTTATTAAAAAAATATATATTTACTTTGCACACCTGTGTTTGGGTCATAGGATTACACTATCCTACCAAATTTCACCTGATTTGGTCCAGTAGATTCGGAGCAAATGGGCTTGGACAGACGGACAGAAAGACGCACGAGTGATCCTATAAGATTCTGTTTTTTTTTGTACGGAACATAAAAAAAAAGTTAAAGATGGAATTTCGAAAAAAAACATACATGGGGTTTTTTGTATACGGCACGGGGTTCTCTTTCTATATGTTTCGTTTGAACCACTGAAAACGCGACACCGTGTAGTATATACCAGTGCCCTTAACATACTTTAAGAATGTACGATAAATGTGCGAACTAAGAGCTAGAGGCAAATCCTAAAGCTTTTTAGTGGTTTTTTCACATTTTATATCTTTGCTAGATAACCAAACCACACAACACTATTGTTTCCCGGATATAATACACCTACTATTAGTAAATAAATTATTTAGTAAAACATCCAAATACAGCGGATTTCAAATGTTTCTTAAAAGAGTTACAAATGTCTCCAAATTACTTCTTGTGACCGTGTCAGAATACATTTGAAATTGGCTACATGACAGTTTTAGCTTGAAGTATGGCAGGATACCGCTTACGTACACTTGCGGTAAACTTACTATAAGGATGTGTCTCCATTGGGCTCGTTACGTTACTACTGGTATTGCTTGGTTGCTGACAAAATATCGGTGCGATAAACGTACTATAAGGATGTGGCTATATTAAAGACGAACTAGGTGCCACGGACAAAACTGAACACTTTTTAGCCGTTTTTTTGCATTTTGTTCATCTGCTGAACAACCAAACAACACATTTGTTTGTTCACGGATATAATGCACTTTTAATACATTCTTCAAGCTAAAACTCTCATGTAGCCAATTTCAAATGTATTCGACACAGTCACAAGAAGTAATTTGGAGACATTTGTAACTCTTTTATGAAACATTTGAAATCCACTGTATTTGGATGTTTTACTAAATAATTTATTTACTAACTAGCTTTTGCCCGCGGCTTCGCCCGCGTGGACATAGATTTTATATATCTTTTTGAGGGTGAGTGGTGCGCGAGCCGCAGTCAGCTCGCAAGCGTGGACATGAGTTTTCTCCAGCTACCTCAGGAACTGTATCGGGCTATTCGGATTAGCAGTCTTTGTCACTTCCCACCCCCCTCATCAAATTCTATACAAAAAATCCGTTCCTCCGTTGCGACGCCACCGACGTGCGCGAGCGTAGAAAACAGTTGTCCCCAAATCCCTCGGGAATTATGTAAGGATATATTTCATCATCATCATATCAGCTCATATACGTCCCCATCGAGGGGCTCGAGCCTACCCTGAATTAGGGCGATAATTAGGATATACTTATTAGTAAATTATATAATTTTTCACCTCATCTCTGTGCTAAAAATCACACCAATACATTTTTCGTTGCGATTTTAAATAACTTAACGAACAAAGAGTATGGTTTTAAGTTCCTCAGGAACTGCATCAGGCTATAATAATTTCCAGAGATAAAAAGTAGACTATTTCATTCCCAGTGATACACACTAATTTCATCAAGATTGGTAGAGGTGTTGAAGTGTGAATAGGTATTCCTTAATAACAAACACATTTTCACATTTATAATAATAAGGAAGGATTTCTAAATCTTAAATAACATATCTAAGAGCGTCGGTGGCATAACGGTTAGGGCCACTACCTCCTGTCCGGTAGGCCATGGTTCGAATCCTGCCACTTACCAATATCTATACGAATATCGATTTCATACTCGTATGTACGTTTATCCGACGCTGTTACGGTGAAGGAAAACATCGTGAGGAAACCTGCACACCCCTGCGAAGAAACCCGCGTGATCGTCTAAGGCCTGATCGCCCTAACTCAAGGTAGATCGAGCCCCTTGGTGGGGACGTATATAAACTGATATGATGAAATAACACATATACCTATATTATCAAAAAACTAATTCAAATCATTATAACAATCTAGTAATAAAATTTCCTAAAAATATTAATATGGGTCAAATCCACGAGTCGTATTAGCTCCAAAGGAGCCCATGACGCACTTCTCGTTGCCGCGCTGGATGGCAATAGACAACCTTAGCACCTGGTAGGCGTCACATCTCCTCTCTCGAAGGTGACGGCCAATCTCCTTAATAAAGGCAAAGGCCTCTGAGGGTTCAGCAGCCGGTTGTCTCACAGACCAGCGGCACAAAGCAGTAATTTGCCTCCAAGACCGAGTACTTATTATTCTTCTTTCTCGCCGCAAATTGAGCAGCAGTACCTTACGGGTGAGGTGTGAGGCAGAAAAAGTGGCGTCCCAAAGCAGGCACGTTCCTCTCTGCCATGGCACCTGTTTAAACCCTCCGACCTTTTATCATCAGATGGACTAAAGCCCGGCGGCTGCATCAAAGATAGAATATTCCATCTGGCCGAGACCAGTGCCCTCCGAGTGAGGTCATTAAGGAAATGGTGACGTGGGAATCTTCACAAACAACGACCGCAACTCAGTGCGTGATGGCCAATTGCCTCCACAGTGGACCCGCAAATACTTTGATGAGGTTCACAGATATAGATATTGCAGGCGGAGAGCAACTGCCACACGCAAATAGTCGCCGTCAGAAGAGTTCCATATCTGTGCCTCCTGTTAAAATCGATTTATGTGTTTTTAATTTTTTTACACGATTGGAATCTGTAAAAAATACCTATCTGTTCGTCTATGAAACACATCGCTACGTGCCATAGTTCCAGAGTTAGAGTTGTGTAAAATAGCGTATGCTGAAAAATACATAAAAGAAATCCACTCAAAAGCATGAAATATTAATTGTTTTAATACAACTTAAGCGCGTTTTATTATCCCTGCAGTGCCATCTATTGACATTCTGCTGCTATGATTATAATGTGTGTTATGTGTAGCTAATATGGAGAAAAAAGTACTCTATTGTTATTATTGTAAGTATCAATAGATCTACTTTCCCACGGGACCTCTTTAGTTTTCCGGGATAAAGAATACCCGACTATACAA
Source organism: Coleophora flavipennella (assembly GCA_947284805.1). Lineage (NCBI taxonomy): Eukaryota > Metazoa > Arthropoda > Insecta > Lepidoptera > Coleophoridae > Coleophora > Coleophora flavipennella. Next base: position 2,868,575 of record OX369308.1, read on the forward strand.
TGATGGTCAAAACACCCCATCTCAATGTAAAGGTTTCATATTGTTACGTCGAGCCATTCTAAAGATATATTTTTTTGCATTCCTGCAGGAACCCTTAATTTTTTTGGGAATCACAATGTCCCAGTTTTAGTTCGCGATTTAGGCTATCAACGTGTAAAATTTTATTGTAATAGGTCAAGCTGCATTTGCGTCGTGAACACTTTTGATTTTCCCACGGGAACTCTTAAATTTTCCGGGATAAAAAGTATCCTATATGTTAACCCGGGCTATAGGGAACCACCATACAAAATTTCATCAAAATCGGCCTAGTAGTTTTTGCGTGATGCGCGAACATACAAACAGACAGACAGACAGACAAAAATTCCAAAAGTTGTTGTTTTGGCCTCTGTATCGTTAGTAATGTCCACCACAGTTATTATTTTCCAAAAATATTTCATGTACAGACACGGCCCCGTTCCTCCCCTTATATATAGCATATCTCTGGCCCCGTTACAGTTTTATTATATTAATAGATAATAGATATAGATAGATAGATATAGATAGATAGATATATAGATAGATAGTAAGTGTATTATATCAGGGAAACAACAGTGTTGTGTGGTTTGGTTATCACGCAAAGCCTTAAAATGCGAAAAAACCCACTAAAAAGCTTTATAATTTGTCAATAGCTCTTAGTTCGCACACTTAACGTACATTCTTATAGTATGTTAAGGGTTTCAGTGGTTCAAACGAAAAACATAGATAGAGGACCCCATGCCGTATACAAAAACCCCATGTATTTTTTTTTTAATTCCATCTTTTACTTTTTTTTTACTGATTCCATCCTACCCGACCTAGGTCCATTATTACTCTTGAAAATAAAGATAAAAAATATTTTAAAAATTAAAGTAGATTTTGTAAGCTAAAAAAAAGACGGACGGGCAGCGGAGGCTTAGTAATACGGTCCCGTTGGTCACCCTTTGGGGGGACCGGAACCCTAAAAATATATTATATGTGCCTAATAAAAAAAAAATAGTTAAAGCGAGACCATCTCGAAAAAGACGTGCGGCCTACTGTACGCGTTATGGAACACGAAACTTTATACACGACCACTAATGAACAAAGGCCTCCCCCATGGATTTTCACAACGATCGGTCCTGCGCTGCCTGCATCCAGCGGCTTCCCGCGACCTTCACCAGGTCTTTAAAAACCGCCATGAATATTTTTCATTTGCTTCAGTTCAATTCAGATTTTAACACCTGGCCAAGTGCGAGTGGAACTCGCTCAAAGTAGGCTTCCGTAGTCTTTCAAGAAATAAATGTATATAATAATACCAATGCATATTTTGAAAAACAAAATTATTTTTACGGTTGGTAACTTTTTACATATCCAACTGCACATGTAAGTTGGTCGACTACTCCTAAACTAAGAAAGCCAACTTAGTCGTGATATATCCTTTTAAATTGATTATATGTCCTACTATTTACATTTTTTTCAGATGTTTATCTTGGGGGGGGGGGGGGGGGTTAACGAATCCCCAAATCGAAAAATCGTTATTGTAAACCCATAGTAATTTTAATAAACCTATGGGGTACGAAAAAAACACGCCCTGTTTACGTGTAGGAGAGATACCCAATTTTTTTTAATACATATTTTATTTTACCGCTGGGGCATTCCACGTGAAGCGGACAGGTAAAAAATGTTGATGTTTCCGATTTTTAGTAATATTTGATTAAGTTATACCTATATATGTCTTCGACCCAGATATACAATATTTTTTCAGTACAATACATAGTTAACGAGTACTACTTGGGTTTGCAGTAGCGCATACTTGTTAATTAGTCAAAACTTAAATGCCCTTTAATTTAAGTTTTGACTAATTAACAAGTATGCGCTACTGCAAACCCAAGTCGGTCGATTTGTCGGTCAAGGAAAAAGTGTTTAAAGATGTACAAAATAATAGCAGGTTTCATTGTTAATTCGTACGTCCACATCGCAGTTACCATTTATAATTAGTCTCATAATGTGTATGGTGTATTCTGAAAGTGGTGTTTTTTTTTTCGAACGGTGTTTGTTTACAACGAAAAGTATGAAAAAAAAAGAGTTTAGTATTCACACAGCATTCAGTAAATAACTAACAAACATTTTGTGACCAATACCGCCGGTGTGATTCAACCCTACCTGCATTCTTGCCTATAGATACGTCAGTTATAATTATGTATATCATTTCTCGCTCGTTTGTATGGAGTGTCCGGGGTGTGACTTGGGTTTGCAGTAGCGCATACTTGTTAATTAGTCAAAACTTAAATGCCCTTTAATTTAAGTTTTGACTAATTAACAAGTATGCGCTACTGCGCTACGACTTCCATCGCAACAAATAAGTACATTTTTGCATTATTATTTTTGGTTTTTGTTAATTTTCTACTAAAGTACTACACCGATTTTGATTATTATTTTTGGTTTTTGTTAATTTTCTACTAAAGTACTACACCGATTTTGATAAAATTTATATGGGGACCACACGGGAAGCACTAGCTTTCAAATAAAAAAAGAATTATAAAAATCTGTTCACCCAGTTAAAACTTCTGAGGTAACAAACATAAAAAAAACATACAGACGAATTGAGAACCTCCTCCTTTTTGGAAGTCGCTTGAAAAGTAATAAGGTTGCTTTTAAATTAGTTCCAAAAAAGTGTAGACACACCGAAACTGGATTGTATGTCGTGCAATAAACTTTGTTATTCTAGGGATATTAGTTCCATAGAACGATTAAGAAAGCCCATATCAACAGATGTTTGGAATCAGCTTCTGTACTACTATAATTCTAGCCTAATAACTCACAGTCCGTACACATGCCACACATGCCTTGCTAAGATTCGTGCTAACCAAATGCCTGCTGTCTGTATCCTCAATGACATGCACGTAAGCACTGTTCCACCAGAAATAGCTCAGCTGAACGCTACTTGCTAGTAACAAAAAATGCAAGTAACAGGGAAGGTGAAAATTTCAACTATTCAACTATTTTCAAACCAACCAATATCGGGAAAACATTAATGTTCTACTGATTATTTTAAACCGAATTCAAGTTTTAATTAAATATTTATTTAATACCATAATACCTACTCGTATACTTTCAATTTAACTAAAGCCATATTAAACTAATGCAATTAGTAACGTAAATAAGTATTTAATAAACTTTTTTAAATTAAAATCTCCCAATTTCCCTTGTTCCTGGAAAAGGCGAAAGCGGTCCACTGATGGACAAAGGCCTTCAAGGATTTCCACAACGACTTGTCCTGCGCGGGTTTCCTCGACATTCACCAGGTCGTCGGTCCACGGAGTGGGAGTCCTGCCTACGCTACATCTTCCGATGTGCAGTCACCACTCGAAAACTTTACTGTCCCAATAGCTATCCGTTCTACGACCTATGTGTCCGCCCTCTCCTACTAAAGCGATTTTATGAGTTTCCTACGTCTATGTCTGTTTTCTTGGTTCTTCGAAGCCTACGAAAAATCACCTGTAATCTTCTTTTTCAGATTTAAGCCTTGTCTGCAACTACGGAACGTGATGTGATTACTTTTTAAAATGATTTATAACACTTTTTGGTTTACAAATACGTTTTATTGTTAGTTTAGTTAATTTTGTTTGCTAAATTTGTAGAATTAAAAAATATCTAACTTTTTATACGTTTTTTTTTATTCACAATTGGTAAGCCCTTGGCATTATCTCACTTGATTGTAAGTTACGATGATGCCGAAGATGGAAGCGGGCTTACCAAGATTCCCCAACGTAATGGAGAACTGGCTATCTTATCTTCAAGCCGGAACACATCAATGTTTTTAACACTGATGTTTGGCGGCAATAATTCGATAAGATCGTGGTAGCTAGCCAGGCGGGCTTAGAAAATGCCCTACCACCAACAAAACCGAGACTTACAAGTTGACCCCACCGGGAATAGAACCCGCGACCTCCTATGTGAAGCAAATGGACTAACCATTACGCCACGGAACGGAGGCGGTTATCAGTAGAATTAGACTATAGTAAAAAGTTTTTTTTTAATTATGAACGCCAAATGCCTTCTACTTACATCAGTCGGCAAGTTGCCCATTAAGGCGACGACGGATTAGATAAACAGTTGTCTCTGTTTTTGTTTACATGTAAACTGTAAAAAAAATATTGCACTATGGTGTGGAGAAATAAGTAGTGTGACAAACGAGAAAAAAAATTCCTCTTTGTCATACTGGTGTGATAATCTGGTGTGACTACGAGTCGGCAACGATTTAAATTTGCACTATTTAATTTTTTTTCGTTGTTATTTTAAAAACTACAATTAATTTTAAAAGAAACAACTGCTGGCATACAGATGTGTGTTTAGACTAATCGACTACAAAAATTTAAAGGTTTAAGTTGGTCTGGTTTGCCTGTAAAATGTAAATCTCTGTTTTAAAAGAGGTTTTCTTGATATATTTTTTTCTGTTAAAAAAGTTAACGAACCAATCAATTAAGCAATAAAATATTATTTATTGTACAGTAAAAAAATCTAATCGTGTTTCTGCAACTGACAAAATGAACTGCATGTACAAGTCATTGAAATAAAGATTCAGATTATAATATAACACTTCGATATGTTTTGTAATTGGACAAAAAAATCGAGATCCCTGCCACCAGAATTGCCAAAGCGTGACCCTAAGGCCTTAAGATGGGTCAAATGACAATATTCAATTCAAATTATTGGAAGACTGTGTAAAGCTATCATCGTGGAAAAAATATATAATACTTAAAGCAATTAAAAATCGATTTAATTGAATACAATTTTTAAAATATTACCACTTTTGATGTAAAAAATTATACTGTTTTTGGCATTAATTGCTAAATTTCTCGAAAACAAATAGCTGATGTTGAATGAAACCAACACACGAAAACCGGTGACTTTAAGACCTTTCATTTTAATTAAACAGATTTTTTTAAACTTATTTGAAAGTGAAGAAAAGTAATAAAAACATGTAAAAATCGAGAATTGAGCGTTCGGTTTCAAAGTAATAGCCGCGTTGAAGCCCGCATTGATTTGAACTTCAAATGAATAGACTTACGTTAGACATTATTTTAACACATATCAACCTGCTCGGATTGAGTCATCTTGAAGCCTTAACACTGAAATTGAGTTCTTTCAAAAAGTAGGAGGTATGTCGACTGTGTTTTTTTTTGTAAGTATGATTATTTTTTGAAAATGAGATATTTTCTCCGGTTGTGAACCAATTTTTTTTTTATTTACTATTATAATGACTTCTTAAAATTATACGTTTATGCCTTTAGTGTGTCTCCACCCATTAGTTAGGTAGGTATCTAACTGAATCCAAATCGGCTTTTTAAAAAAAAAAAAAAGGCACAGAAAAGAAGCAAAATTGTCTAGTTACGATTAACGCTTACGAGCGTCGGTGGTGTAACGGCTAGGGCTGCTACCTCCTGTCCGGGAGGTTGCGGTTCGAATACTGCTACGTACCAATGTGTTTTCGAATTGTCCACGTATGAAGTACTCACCTTTAAAAGAATGCCGAGCTTCATTGCAGCAACTTTTGCCTTGGACTCAATGTATCGACGGAAATTGAGATTAGGTGTTAATTCCACGCCAAGGATCTCAATGTGGTCATATATCTGAATGAATTCCATGCTTTGTGAGTTTTTGCATTGAAATAGTTCAGGAGGTCGGAAGTGACATAGACTGCTAATCAAAATAGCCCGATGTATAGTTCCCAAGAAATCTAAAGAAAACTCATGTGTCATAAAAACCGGCCAAGTGCGAGTCGGACTCGTAAAAAGTAAAAGTAAAATAAATGTTTATTTAAAAAAAAAATAGTTACAGGTTGTTATGTACATCTTAAGTTCGTCGACTATTACTCCTTAACTAAGAAAGCCTACTTGGCCGTGATAGTTTAGCCTTAATTATTTTGAAAGACCTAGTCAACGATACCCCACACGATAGGGGGTACGTGAGCAATCACTCATGAGCTTTCACTCATTTTAAAACTAATCACTTTTCCCCAAGTAACCTATACAATCTGAGCAAAAAAGTTTCTGACTTTCCATACCAATTATCAATCAATTGTACAGCCACGCTGTGCATACTTTCCCGGGAAGCCTTAAACATCTGTCACCTCCTCTTTACATGTAGGGGAGGTACCTAACATAAAAAAATATATTTTTAAATATTTTATTGTACAACTCAGTCGGCGTGATTAATATGTATTACTATGCCAAATTATAGCTTTCTAGTATTAATATTATTCTCTGAGCTAACCCACGGACAGACGGAGAGACAGACATGCATGGCGCAACTATAAGGTTTCCTTGTTGACTTCGGAACCCTAAAAAACGACGTCCACGCAGGTGGAGCCGCGGGCAAAACAAAATGTTATTTTTGACAGATCTTAAGTAGATATTTACAGTACAAAGAGAAATTACAAAACTCGATTTTTAATAGCCGTCTCACTTCTTGAAGACTTGTCTCTTTAAAACAATATGTTAATCGACTCAATATACTTGTAAGTAGAGTGTTTGTTCTTGAAATTAGTTACGTTGTGTTGTACTTTACTAAAGATGTCTACACAAAAACGCGTAACTACTCTTTTATATGTTAAAATTGTTTGGAATATCCCCGACAATATTTATATATATTCTCACAACTTTTTGTAACATAAACCATTTGTGCTGCTTCTCTGAAATGGAAACACGTTCCATAGCGGTCGTTTGGTAAGCATATATATAGTAGTAAATATAAAGCAATAAATATAGGTTCTTACCTTATTGAAAGAATAAAGACTATTTACTACGTCCTTGAAGCGTCGGTGGCTCGGTCCTCCTAACCAGAGGTGCCGGGTTCAAATCCGGACGGCCAATGTACCAATGAGTTTTTCGAAACTTACGTACTATATATATACTCACCGATTGCTTTTAACGGTGAAGGAAAACATCGTGTGAAAACCTGTACAAACTCGAAGGTTGTGTGTGAAGTCGACCAACCCTCGTGGTCGACTAAGGCCCGATCGCTCTAAGTCAAAGTAGGCTCGAGCCCCTCAGTGGGGACGTATATGAGCTGATATGATGATGACTTCGTCCATATTGTAATTTCCTTATTGTACTCCACAAAAAAAGGAAGGAACTATTTTTCAAGACACAGTCTAACAACTAGTTTGAAAATTTAGTGCTTGAAAAAATGTGTTTATTTTAACATACAGGGTGAAATTTTTGAACGCCACCTGGAGGGAAAGTACTCTACATACTGGAGATATACAATTGTACTCAAAGGAAACATTCCTTTATTTTTAAAAAGAATCAGAACTGAATTCACAGATTTTCGAAAATTCGCTTGCCACACCCGGGAATCGAACCGGGTAAAATCCGAAAAAATAACACCCTATACTTTTGCGGCATCGATCGATAGGGTCAATCATAAGGATCAAATCTCTCTAACAAACGTGGTAAATTAAATGAAAGGAAAACCATGAAATCTAAACTTGTAAATTCAATGGGATAAGATAAAGCACTTTTACTCAATGGTCCATCAGATTACTTATGTTAGTAATTATTAATTTACGTTGACGTCATTTATTTATTAAAATGACGAAGAGCTATTTAGATAAGAAGATTGCATTTTGCACGGGTTTGTAATGCTGGCTGGACACAACATTTAAAAATGGAATATTTAAAAATAGAATAGTGAAATAGAACGCCTTGCAATAGTCTTTTGTTATTCACATTTTATTGTATATACAAATCATTTCATATTTGTCAGCTCACGATAATAATGGCTTATCAAGAACAATTTGATTTAATGGAAGCTTATTTTTTAATCACAAGGATGTGAATTTAGCTCTGCGGTGGTATGGCGAGAGATATCGGTACCGACAAGTAGCAACTCGATTTGTTTTGAAGAGAATGGTTGATAAATTAAAAAATACTGGTAGTTACAAGAGGCAACAGCAACGTCCTCAGCAGGACTATTCTGATTTTGATGTAAGTGTTTTAACATACTTCGAAGCATATCCAAAGGCTTCAAGCAGAGAAGCTGCCGAAGAAATTGGAACTACCCAAACTCGCGTACTTAAAGTGCTGAAAAAGTATAAGTATAAATGTAATCGTGAAGGTCGGTTGGTTCAAAAATTGCATTCTGGGGATCGTGAGAGGCGACTACAATTTTGTCAAAACATTCTGACAGAAGTTGCCCGTAACCCCCCTTTTTTGAGTAACATTGTATGGAGTGACGAAACCAACTTTAGTAATGACGGCATGTACTACCGCCGCAGTAACCACTATTGGTCGCGAGTGAATCCTCTTCGTGTTCATGAAACTAACAGTCAAGTAAGATTCTCTTTTTAAACGACTTCAAAAAAGGAGGAGTTTCTCAATTCGACCGTATATATTTTTTATATTTTTTTATGTTTGTTCGCGGATAACTTCGTCGTTTATGAACTGATTTTGATGATTCTTTTTTTGTTGGAAAGAAGATATCCCAAGAGTGGTACCATGATAAGAATACCAGGATCTGATGATGGGATCCCAGGGAAATCGAGGGCAACTCTCAAATTTTATAGGCAAGTATTACGTGTTTCATACGTTTTCTAAAGGTATTAAAGTATTTGCATTTGGCAGTCATTATCTCATGATGATGAGCTGATTAAGAAAGGTACAACTCATTAACGGGTATGAGTTAGTGAATAATTCTTTAAATATAGATAGATACGTAGGTACGCATAGACCGATAGTTGTATTCTTTCAGGTTATTCAGATGAGCTGATGATGGAAGATTTAACTCTCATGCTGCTGCTGCTGCTTTTAATGAAACACGTGCATTATGATTTGATGATTCCTATTGGCGAGTAGGTGATTGGGTTTAACGTTGTTAGAGAGACAGCATTATCACTAAAAATAAAGGAAATAAAAAAAAAGTTTAAAAAAACTGAAAAACGATTTCAAAATGAAATTTACTCAAAAGTATGAAATAATATTATTATACTTAAATACACGACATTAACCTACAATAACGAAATCAAAGGTGGGTACGGATTAAATTAGGGGTTTAAATTTTTTTGAGGTCCAAACGTGTACGAAGGTCATCTAAACACTGTCAAGTATCTTGAAATACTGGATCTCCTAAGAAATGAGTTAAATGTTCCAGAGCGAAACCAAGTAATTCTACAGCAAGATGGTGCTCCGGCCCATAACAGCAGAATCACCACTGCCTATGTTAATAACCAATTCAATACCTGGATCGGTACAAACGGCACAATCAGATGGCCTGCGAGATCACCTGATCTCACCCCTTTAGATATTTTTTATGGGGATATGTAAAAAATCTAATTTATCAAAATTCCTATGCAACTATAAACTAGTTAAGAGCTAATGTGCACAATGCGATTGTGAATATTCATCACAACTCGATATTAAAAGTTACAGGAAATGAATTACTTAAAAGAATAATTTTCTGTATCCAACAAAATGGAGCTCATTTCGAGCAACTAATTAGTTAATTTACCCTTTTTTTTCGTTCAATTAAAAAAGTTCAGATTTCATGGTTTTCCTTTCATTTAATTTACCACGTTTGTTAGAGAGATTTGATCCTTATGATTGACCCTATCGATCGATGCCGTAAAAGCACAGGGTGTTATTTTTTCGGATTTTACCCGGTTCGATTCCCGGGTGTGGCAAGCAAATTTTCGAAAATCTGTGAATGCAATTCAGTTTCTTTTTAAAAATAAAGGAATGTTTTCTTTTAGTAAAATTGTCTATTTCCAGTATGTAGAGTGCTTTCCCTCCAGGTGGCGTTCAACAAAATTGTAACAAAATTGATGTAGGTCCCGTTAACTGGGGTTCCACTCGTCATACGGAACAACTTTCCCCAAGGAACCCATAGTCAATTCTCAAAAAAAAATTTGGACCCTCCATACTAAAATGCACAAAATCGGTCGACCAGATGATCGATTTGTATGAAGAGTAAAAAAAAATTTTTACGTTTTCAGCAAAGTGGTAGAACAAAAGTTTTTCAGTATGATGGGTAGAACCCCCAGTTAATGTTACCTACACCAATTTTGTTACACCCTGTATATATATGTGTGTCTTGTAAGTGCCAAAATAATTTTCTAAAAATATGGGTTTCTCTAGGTAAATAAGAGTCTATTAGAGGACTTAGAAATTTAATTTTTCTCGTGGGAACGAAAGGACTTTTTCTCACAGATTGTAATCTTTGCATTTAGCCTGATATACGCAGATTTTTTTCAATATAGGCCTAGTAATTTCGGAGATAAGGGTAAATTTTCGCCTATTATTTTCTTAATTAACTATTTTCTAAAAATTATAAAAAAATATATTTGAAATTATCAATCAGTCAATCAATCAAAATAATTTATTTTAAATAGGTGCTTACACACACTTTTAAATAGTCAAAAAACAAAAAAAATGCTTATTGTCTATTACATAATGTCATGCATGATACAGATTACAGACTCAGGTAATGGTATTTGTTATAGAATAAACATATATATCTTTGTCATTTACATAATCTATTATTTTATAATATCCTCTAGAGCACAAACATTTTTTGACATGAGTCTTAAATTTGTTCTCTGACAAACTAGTTACATTTTCTGGAATTTTATTGTAGAATCTTATACAATGCCCCACAAATGACTTTTTAACTTTACTCGGTCTCGAAAAAGCTATATCTGTTTTATTTACATTTCTTAAATTCAAATTATGCCTGTTACTGGTTTTAGGAAATTAATGCAAATTCCTACGAACGAACGTACGTGATGCCTTCATATATAAATTGATTAGCAACAGTTAAAATATTTATTTCTTTGAACTTATTCTGTAACGACTCATGTGATCGCATCTGATAAACTCCACGGATAGCTCTTTTCTGCAAGTTGAAAATAGTTTCTATATCCCCCACAGTAAGATGCCATAAGACATTATACTATGGAAGTAACTAAAATACACTAGTCTCGCAGTACCTACATCCGTTAACTGTCTTATTTTCTTAACGGCATAAGCAGTTGAACTAAGCCTTCGCGCTAAAGTGTCAATGTGTGGTCCCCATTGAAGTGAAACATCTAAAGTTATACCAAGGAACACCGTAGTATTTACAAATTCTAATTTATTACTGTGTAACATTACACTATTATTGACCTTTTTACCCGACTGCGACAGAAGGAGGGTTATGTTTTTCGAGAGTATGTATGTATGTATGTATGTGTGTATGTATGTATGTATGTATAATTGTTTGGCACGCTCTGCAGCCTGAACGGCTGGATGGATTTTGGCTTGAGAGGTGTCGTTAGATTCGTATTTACTGTGAGAGTGACACTGGGTATATCGATATAAAAAAAACAAAATGGCGGATTTTTGGCGCCAAATTCAAATGTTTGACACGTTCTGCAGCCTGAACGGCTCGATGAGTTTCGAATTCTTTGGCTATTCGAACTAATTTTACCTTGATCTGTTTGCAAAACATATTCTTTGTCGCGAGGTTTGACTGTACCTGTTAATTTGCTTATAATATTCCAAACAGTTTTTATTTTATTATCTGATAATTTTATTTTTCTAGTTAGATATTTAGATTTTGCTACGCGGCAAACCTGTTTAAAAATTTTTGAATATTGTTTCACATAATTTTTAAAGGTCTCATCAAAAGTTAAAGTTTTTTTGTCATAAAGGTCAAACAAAGTTTGACGACTTTTGTATATACCTGTAGTAGCCCATTCACTGAAATTAAATTTGATGTTACTAATTGTGGATTTAGACTTAAAAATACTTTGAAATTTCCTATCCAGTACTGTAAAAAATCACTGTAAAAACTGTTCGCTTGCACTTCATTATCAAAGTCTGGTATGGGCAGTTTTTTATCTAGCACTTTTTTAAACTTTTCTGTTCGACTAACAGTGACCGGTTTTGTTTCAATTTTGATTTGTTCTGCAGTAATACATGCGGGAAAGCTAGCAATTATTCCGCTGTGATCTGACCTCAAACAATTTAAAACCGGTTTATTTAAATAACTGCAATTACAAAATATGTTATCTATACATGTGGCAGAGGTCTTTGTTATTCTTGTGGGTTCCAGAAATATATAATCTAAATCAAATGACTTGAAAAGACAAGTAATTCTAGTCCTCAAGGACTTTTTTTTCCAACAAATCTACATTGAAATCGCCACATACAAGAAATGATTACAACAAGCCCTATTATTAAAAAAATAATTTACCCCCCAAAAGATCATGTTTGAATTTCATTTATTTGCGTTACACGTCCATCTTTGTGTCACCGACTCACATCGTAAGTGTAACAAATAAAGTAGAGAATGTACGTCCTCTCTTACAGATTACAGGAAAACCTAAAGCCTAAGTCTTAACATTCTTCGGAAACCAAATGGTACGGAACTCGAATTCAATTCGCACTTGATCAGTTTTTCAAAAAATTCAAAGCTATTTATTTTTAATAGGTGTTTACACACACTTTTAAATATTCAGAAAAAATAATAATGTCTATTTCAAAATATAATGTCATGATTCATATTACAGTCTCAGGTTATGGTTTTTTAAACTATTTCAGCTTCCTGCTGCTTGTAAATCGAAATAAGGTGTCATGTGAAGACAGAATACGGGGATTTCCCCCGGGGTTTCTGTTTGGTGCCGCTACATCAGCTTACCAGATCGAAGGCGGGGCGCACGCTGATGGTATGAACTTTAAATATGATGATGACAGTTTTCGATGACATTATAGTAGTACGAACGCTGGCAATCTACAACATACGAGTATTTTGTACCTTTCTGCCAAAGTATATATATTAGTACTAACGCTTCTGTCCAAGAATGGGGAAGGCAATGTTTTTCGGATGTATTTATTGTAGCATAAATAAATTTAAAATGGGAACACATGGCTACATTTAAAACGCCCGGAATGGTTAATTTACCCCTTTTATTGGTCTTTCCTTTTTCCGAACCAATCTTAATTTTTTTGTCGTTGGTAGGTGTGTCCGTTACTCGGTAACGAACCATTGTTTTGCCAAATTGGTCTATTTTTTGTCCAAGATGGAACGGGGTGAGTCTATTTTTGTTGACTCGTTGTTGGAGTTGACATTATCGAACCCCCAATTTTGTATATGCCCTCGACCCTTTACGTAGCGAATCGCATTTGCAGACTTCCGGTGTTGATTTATCCGAAAGTCGGAGTCATCGCGCATCTGCACTTGCCAATTTGGTTCATATTTATGGTGGGGTACCAAAACTTCTTTTAACGTTTTAAGGTTTTTTGTCGACAGAGACTTAGCGCAATATTTAATTTGCGGTTTGAATTTTTTTAGGATCGTGATTATACTTTGCGGTTTACTTAGCGTCTTTTCACACGAGTTGGTTTTTTTCCCGACGTAATGGCACTAACCCACCTTTTTTGTGGTTAATTGTCTTCGTGGTGGTTAGCACTGTCTTAGCCCGCGTATTTTCTTGCGGTTCCTTTAAATTTTTAATGAGTATCGATGACTAGACTTATGATTTTTTCTTTGATCGAAAGTCGGATCTGACTTCTCTTATGAAGTTGTGTCTGTTGACTTACGCTGTGGTTTCTCTTTGTCGGGATATCGTTTAGCGCAGTAATTTCTCGCACTTATTGGGTGTTCAATTTCATATCAACGATATTCTCCAATTTCTTCCTCTTTTTTACTTTTTTTTTATGCACAATTGGTAAACCCTTGACAACATCTCACCTGGTGGTAAGTGATGATGTTGCCGAAGATGGAAGCGGGCTTACTATCTTAACTTTTTCCTTTGGAACATTTAGCTTTTGACAACTCTGTTTTTTTTCCGTGAACACGTTTTCTGAAGCTTTTTTCTTTTGAACTTTTTGCGTTTAACAGACCTATTGTTTTTTCTTTTGAATTTTTTGCGTTTGGCAGCCCTACATGCCTTTTGAGCGGTGTAGTCTCCTTTTTTGCTTCTTCGTTTTGTCCCTTCTCGTCCTTTTAGTTGGACCTTTTTTCCAACTTTTATTAAACTATTGTCGTTTTACTTGTTTCTTAGGTAGGTTTTTCATAAATAGTGTTTTAATTTTAATTTCTTATTCAGGGCTGTCCATAGACTTTAGGGTTGTCCAAGTTTTAAAAAAAAATTGTACCTCTCGCCCACATTTTTTTTGTGCGTTTGTGGGTAGTATACTAAAATACAAACAAAATAAAAACTTCTTGTGATTTTAGTCCTTTTTATTAGGATGAACTACGAGTTTTTTAGAGAACGAGGAAAAATTTGAATACGATCTGTCAGAGATTGTTTCGGGATTTGACAGAAGAGAATGGTCGTTGGAAACTTTATTTATTTGTATTTTAAATTTAAGTATTTTTTATTTTAACCACTTTGGTATTATTTAAATTATTTAACGGAGCCCTCGCCGTATTACTGAGGTATGTGGCTTCATATCATTTCGTAGCCTTTCTCGATGCCGCATGGTGGAGTAATTTCGGGCATTGATTATGTTGTAAGGTCACCTGCTTATCCCAGCCCAGGGAATTCCTCTACTTGCCGGCTGCCGCGCAGTCGCTGTAGAGCCTAACTACCGCTCGGGGCGTGTTCATCCTTCGCCCTTCGGACTGAAGACCTGACCCACCGATTCCATCCGATTCTCCATCTTCCGAATTCTCTGTTGGACTAAAAGAAAACTCTAAATTTTGCGCGCTGTTTAATCTTGATCACTTGGCTTTCAGTTTAAAATATAGTTTTTAAGAAGTGTCTGTAGGTAATTTGAAAATAACCTCCAAGAATTTTTAAGTTCTGTTTAGAGTGCCCTGGGGCAATAATTATTAAAGTAAAGTTTTTGTAGTGTTAGAGTGCCCCAGGGTTAATTTTGATAACCTCAGGTTTTAAGTACTATGTTATGTGGTGAAAGGTATTTTTTATGAACATAAGGGTAAACGAAGACGTATGTTGTTTTACCAAACCAGCTGGAAAACTTTATTTTTTACAACAACATTTAATTGTTCAACTTGATTAAGGAATTTAACTTTATTAATTACTTTGGGTTCTATAAAGCCGCTCCTTCATAAAAATTCCGTATGACCATTTTCTTTTTCTAATGTCTACTTTGTCTTTTCTTATCTTTTCTGTTAAATTATATTCTTTCTTTACCTCAACTATTTTTCCGTTTTCATAGTTCTACCTTTAGGCCCCCCATCCCAAATTCTACGTGTGATGTAGCCATTTTTTCCCCATTTTAAATTTATTTATGACTAGCTGTTTCACGCGGCTTCACCCGCGTGGACCACGTTTCTATGACTTTTCGAGGGTTCGCAGTGCGCGAGCCGCAAGCGGCTCGCGAGCGTGGTAAAAAGTAGCCTATGTCTTAATCCAGGTCCTAATCTGTCTACCTATCAAATTTCAGCCAAATCCGTTCAGTAGTTTTTGCGGGAAAGCGTAACAGACAGACAGAGTTACTCTGGCATTTATAATATTAGTATTTATTTATAATATTAGTAGGTATAGGGATAGGGATTAGTAGGGATACAGTATACTTATAGGTATGTTTCTTTGGCTGAGTCTATAGCATAGACGGCTTGATGGACTTAGTAGTCCGGAGGGATGCGATTGCATGCGCCCGCATTGAGTTTGTGTTTTTTTTTTCCACAATTGGTAAGCCCTAGCAATCATGTCACCTGATGGTATTTGGCGATGATGCCGAAGATGGAAGCGGGCTTACCAAAATCCCCATCGTAATTGGGAGCTGGATAATTCATCTCTATGCTGGAACATAACATTGATGTTTGGCTGCATGAGTTAGATAGGATGGTAGTAACTATAGCCAGGCGGATTTAGAAAATACTCTACCACAAACCAAAGCGAGTCTTACATTTAGACGCCGCCGCCGGGAATCGAACCCGTGACCGTGGGCTTCAGGTGTGAAGCGAGTGGACTAACTACTACGTAACGGAGGCCGCTCCCTCAAACCCCATGATAAAGGCACTTATTCATCTTATCAGCTCATATACGTCCGCACCGAGGGGCTCGAGCCTACCCTGAATTAGGGCGATCGGGCCTTAGTCGACCACGCGGGCCCAGTGCAGGTTGGTCGACTTCATACACAACCTTCGAGTTTCTTCGCAGGCGTGCGCAGGTTTCCTTACGATGTTTTCTTCACCGTAAGAGCATCGGATAAACGTACATCATCATCATCATCATCATCATATCAGCTCATATACATCCCCACCGTACATATGAAATCGAAATTCGAAAACACATTGGTACGTGGCAGGATTCGAACCACGGCCTCCCGGACAGAAGATAGCGGCCGTAACCGTTACGCCACCGACGCTCTATAAAGTAATATAATAATAAAGGCCTATAGATTGGTACCGTAGCACCCACAAAAGCAAAGTAAACGTTCAGCTAAACCAAGCCATGCGTATTATCTCGGGTGCGTTAAAACCAACTCCTACACCATGGCTCCCTGTGCTGTCGCATATCGCTCCACCACAACTTAGGAGGATCTCTACCGCCGCTTCGGAGTGGGGTAAAGCACTCAAAAACCCAGTGCCATATCAAATGCCCATCGCCAAGACTCGACGAGGTTCCACTAAATCGCCTCTTATCACCAAAACCCATTTGGACGGACCCACAAATAATGTGTTCGTACGACGTCCCCTCTGAATGGAGAAAACAGTGGCATGCTTCGGATTGCTCAGAAACAAGCCTAGTGCAGATCGTATGGCTGGTTTTAACCAAAACCGTAAAATCTGGACCACACTACTAAACCGCATAAGAACTGTCCGAGCCAGGTGCAACTACCAACTGCACAAATGGGGCAATAAGAGCTCCCCTAGCTGCGACTGCAGACGATATGGCACATCGCAGTAGCATCGGGGTTTTAGGGGTGGCTAGGAGGATCTGAGCTGGATCCAGAATCTTGATATAGATTTGTAGTTTATATTGCAGGAACTAAATGTGGCCAGACGATAATAATAATAAAGGCCCTTATTACAGCTACTATATTGAGGCCTTTCTGACTTGCTGATGACCGCTACATGGCTCCACAATATTTCACTTTGTTTTCGATCAGTTTGTTTTATTGTTAAAATAATGCAAGCAAAGGGCAGAGCGTATGTTATCTGCGGCTCACCCTTCATACAATAAAAAAACGGAGAGTACTAAAATAGTGAAATAGTGTCATGTTTTAGTGTTTATCATAAAACGGCCCTACGTTAGGTATAGTTCGTTCGCAGAAATAGCTGCACCTTTGAAGAATGCTGCTCGCCGCGTCAGACGGTAGCGACAAAGGTGCAGCTGATTCAGTGAACGAACTTATACAATACACTTTTGTTCCATGCGGTTACTTTGGTTCCAGGAAAAAGTCCTTCAATATGGGACACTATGACTCATCTGGATCCATCCCCCATCAGAGACGGCTCCACTGGCGACATCGCAACGGATTCCTATAGACTTTACCAAAGAGATATCGATATGACCAATGAACTTGGCCTGGATTTCTACCGTTTCTCCATATCCTGGCCCAGGATCCTGCCAAATGGTTTCGCAGACAAAATAAACGATGCTGGCGTCGAACATTACAATAAAATAATTGACACACTACTCGAGATAAATATAACGCCCTTCGTTACGATGTACCACTGGGATCTGCCAGAGAGCCTCCAGAAAATGGGCGGGTGGACGAACCCCAACATAGTGAACTGGTATCTGGATTACGTTAAAATTCTGTTCGAACTGTTTGGTGACAGAGTCAAGTTTTGGGTGACTATTAATGAGCCGAAAAATATCTGTAATGGAGGGTACGGAATTGATAATGGAGCTCCAATGTTAAATATGTCAGGAACAGCTGAATATATATGCGCTAAGAATCTTTTGTTGGCGCACGCAGCAGCATACCACCTCTACAATGACCAGTATAGGCAGCAACAGAATGGTAAAATCGGCATATTGCTAAGCTGTTCATGGTATGAGCCAAGGTCATATACAGCCGAAGATTACGCTGCTGCTATAGATGCTAATATGTTTGACGTAAGTAGCCATTTGATACAGTACCTCATGAAGGAAAAAATAATTGCGGTGCAGAAAAAATATTTTTTTTATCTTCATGATTCACCTTTATACAGGAAGTTACAAATTGGTGTAGGACCCGTTGATTAGGGCTTCTACTCATCATGCTGAGCCGCTTGCGGCTCGCGCACCACTCACCCTCAAAGACAGTCATAAAAACGATACCCATGCGAGCGAAGCCACGGACAACAGCTAAATTATATTAAATTAATTTCTAGGAAATGGTTCTAACGATTTAGATAAAATTTTGCATTTAGGTTATGTTTTACTTTCCAAGTCTATATAAATAGCTGTCATCCCTGAAGAACCTTGATATTTTGATGACATTTTTACTTTTCTATTAGCTACTCGATACATTGTGACTTGAATTTTCTACCCCTCATATGGGGGGGGTGTCTCAGTCGCATCTAAAAGATAAGGGTGTTGGCAAAGACCGAGGCCAAATTAGAGCCGTACTTCACACCTGGACTAAGATGAGGCGGTACTTCTCACCTGGAACAAACACAAGTCCGAGTACTGTTCTTACCTATGGGATAGATCAGCCCGCTATCACCTGGATACCTTGGACGCTATTGACTGACGCGCCCGGAGACTCATTGGCGACGATGAGCTTGTCGAAAACAAGCTTCAAAGCCTTGAGCATCGCCGCAAAGTTGTCTGTCTTTCGGTTTTCTATCGAATTCATTTCGGAGAGTGTGCTCAAGAAGTTCACGACCTCATTTTCCCAGCTCCATTCCACCTTCGGTCAACGAGACGCAGGGGGAGATTCCACCCCTTTGTTGTTGATATTCAGCCTATACGCACGAAGCGTTACGCTTCCTCATTTATTATTCGAACAGCAATGGAGTGAAACTTGCGTGCGTCTGTGTTCCCCGACTCATATAATTTGGGGATCTTCAAGGCGAGAGTGAATAGGCATTATTTGAGTTTGCGTGTACCATTCTCGACTTCATCGTCACTCACCATCAGGTGAGATATAGTCAAACGCACTCAAATTTTTAGTAAAAATAAAATAAAGAGATTACTCCACCGACAAAGAGCTCAGCTTTTATTGAACAACTATATTAGCTACTCAACAACAGATGGCGCTATATCACTGAGCTGAGCACAGCTCGCTCCCCAGGTAGCTCAGCAAGTATATTTATATCACGTAGGTACCTAGCTATCTCGTCGACGCATATATCGGAAGGTAGGTGCTTAGCAAGAGTTGTTCGATTACAGTATGTTATGTTGTTTCAAGTACATCTGGGTTCAACTAAAAGAGTAAAACTTTACTTTCTTAATTAGTGGTTTTCCTTTTTAGGTTGGAAAGTAGTCAGTAATCACCCAAAATTTTGAAAGTTTATAAATTAGAATCAATTACAGAAAGACAAAAACAAATTTCCTGAGATCCAGTTACGTAGGTCTTACCAACTTTTTCTAGAAAACTATAATTGAACTAGCTATTGCCGCGGCTTCGCCCACGTGAACATCGTTTTTATTATGACTGTCTTTGATGGAGATTGGTGCGTCAGCTGCAAGCGGCTCGCGAGCGTGGACATGAGTTTTCTCCAGATCCCTCAGGAACTATATCGAGCTATTCTGATTAGCAGTCTATGTCACTTCCCACTCCCTCAACCAATTCTATACAAATAACCACTTCAATCCGTTGCTCCGTTACGCCCACAGAATAGAATAATTTCGGAACGCTAGCGAATTTTTTCTTATCTGTGTTTTCCCAGATCCCTCGGGAACTATGTCAGGATATGATAACTAGTAAATTATGTCATTTCCCACCCCCTCAACCATATTGTTCCGTTGCGATGTTAAGAAAATTAATTAAAAAAAAGAATATTTTTTCAGTTCCCTCAGGAACTGCATCGGACTATGCTATTTTCACGGGACAAAAAGTAGCGTATTGTGTCCTTCCCAGTAACACAGACTGACTGCGTGCCAAATTTCATTGAAGCGTGAAAAGGTAACAAACAAGCACATTTTCACGTTTATAACATTATTATTATTATTTATTTATTTACACTTATAGAACACCAAAACAATTTCGTAATGTTAATACGTAGAGATACTATAATATTAGGTTCCGAGACTGTAATTACAACGTTGAATTTAAAGCAGCTCATCATACTAACGCGAATTTTTGTATTTTCTCAGTGGGGTCTATACGCACATCCGATATTCTTAGACGGCGGTGATTTCCCCCAAGAAATAAAACGCAACGTTGCCATCAAAAGCGCCAAGCAAGGATACCCTAGAAGTCGATTGCCTGAACTTTCAGCTGAAGAAATTTCATACATCTCGAAGACTTCTGATTACTTCGGAATAAACCATTACACTTCGAAGTTGGTATATCGTAACCAATCTGTGGACGGAATGTATGCTGCACCGTCTTACACGGATGACCTTAATGTAATCATTGATAGTGATCCTTCCTGGCCTCAGGCTCATGCCTTTTGGCAGCGGGTAAGCATAATTGTTAATTTTTAAGTTATTTCATCTGTATTTATTACACCCAATGGTAGAAGCGATCTTTCGTAATGAGGGATTAATTTATTTATTTATTTACACTTATAGTACACCAAAACAATTTCGTAATGTTAATACTTAGAGATACTATAATAAAGTGTACAGTAGGCGGTCTTATTGCTAAAAGCAATCTCTTCCAGACAACCTTTATTAAAATTTATTATGTAGGATCTCTTAAAAGTTCAAGTTCGTTTCTGGCATGGAGGATCAATAGGATGGTTCAATCTATGGCGAGAGCTACACGTGTGAATATCACGATATTTAGATATCGATCCACGATCGTTATTTATTTTTTTATTCACCCTTGACAACATCTCACCTGGTGGTAAGTGACGATGTTGCCGAAGATGAAAGCGGGCTTACCAAGATTCCCCAACGCAATGGGGAACTGGCTATCTTATCTTCATGCCGGAACACATCAATGATTTCAACATTGATATTTGTCGGCAAGACTTAGATAAGATGGTGGTAGCTAGCCAGGCGGGCTTAGAAAATGCCCTACCATCAACCAAACCTAGTCTTACGCGACCTCCTGTGTAAAGCCAGTGAACTTTGCCTCTGAGCTACGGGGGCGGTGGTATTTATTAGTTTACGATAAGATACGGATCGCAAAGTATTTTAATTTTATGAGATCCAGCATTTGTTGTCAGATACGAGTACACTGTAGTGGATTTACTGTATTTCATGTCATCTACTATAATTAATTTAGTTAATTTTAATTTTTCATAGAGCGTCGGTGGCGTAATGGCTAGGGCCCGGCGCCTCCTGTCCGGGAGGTCGTGGTTCGATCCTGCCACGTACCAATGTGTTTTCGAATTTCGATCTCATATTTACGTTTATCCGACGCTCCTATACGGTGAAGGCAAACATCGTGAGGAAACCTGCACACGCCTGCGAAGAAATCGTCCAGTATGTATCTTCCAGTTAGGTAGGTCCAACTTCGAGAAAGAGATCAATCGTCGAATCCAACTCGGCTGGGCAGCGTTCGGGAAGCTTCGCAATATCTTTACGTCCCAGATACCGCAGTGTCTTAAGACCAAGGTCTTCGACCAGTGTGTGTTGCCAGTGAACCGTGATTTATCAGCAGGAGATTATCGACAGCTGTTAACAACTATGCTGATTTCATTTAATAACAGGCCGTGCCATGGGGATTCTACAAGATCTTGAAGAACATTAGAAACCTGTACAACAATCCACCTATCTACATCCTCGAGAACGGCTGGTCTACTGCTGGCGGTTTACTTGATGAAGACAGGATCTCGTACATGAGGAGTTATCTGAATGCCATGTTGAATGCCATTGACGAGGGCGTGGATGTTAAATCATATTGTGTTTGGTCTCTCATGGACAATTTCGAATGGAAGAATGGGTATACGTGAGTAGAACATTTCTTTGTATTTACCTTATCGCTCTTATATACGGTGAAGGAAACATCGTGAGGAAACCTGCACACGCCTGCGAAAAAACTCGAAGGTTGTGGGTGAAGTCGACCAACCCGCACTGGGCCCGCGTGGTGGACTAAGGCCCAATCGCCCTAATTCGAGCCCCTCGATGGGGACGTATGCGAGCTGATATTAGAAACCTTATAGAACCGCTTCTAAATGGTCGTAGCTCAGTGCGGCTTGCGTGGTTGGGTCGATCACGCAAGTTAACTGACCTGAAGCACGGTCATTACTGAACTTACTCCTTGGCGTAACGGATAAAAGTCTATTAGCTTCACATCAGGAGGTCGCGGATTTGATTCCCGGTGGAGTCCAACTATGTTAGGTTCGATTTGGTTTGTAGAAGGCATTTACTAAGCACGCCTGGCTAGCTACCACCATCTTATCTAAGTCGTGCCCGAAAATATCAATGCTTACAACAGTGATGTGTTCCGGCTTGAAGATAAGATAGCCAGTTCCCCATTCGGCATCGTCGGCACTTACCATCAGGCGAGATGATGCCATTGTGAATTTTAAAAAATACATGGATGGGTTTAAATGTAAGTGCCATTTTTCTCGACCGTTTCCGTGCTTCGCATCAAGGTACGCTAACCCGTTGGTGCCGGTTACTATCACTAGATTGCAGTAGTTAAGCCGTGTCAGATGCCTTATATACATGGGAAGACATTATTTCTACTTCAAAATTAAGTATGTCCATCAATCAGATTGTTGTATTCGTTGATGTATCGTAAAGGTGTTTTGGTACGGAATCCTGATTGCGCGAGTCCGGCTCGCACTGTGCCGGTTTTTTAGATTTTATTATTTGCTAGGGAACCCTCTATAATAAATAACACATGTATCGCGGTAACGCGTTGCTGTTATTTATCATTCTTCCTTTTGATCTATTTCTCATGCGTTGGCACACCCTATGAGACACATTTTACTTGAAAATCCGAATTCTTACCTATCTTTCAATATTTTTCGCTATAAAACTTTGACTCAGTACAGTTGAGATTCCTCGGAAATGTATATAAAATAGGTATTTGACACTGATACACTCATGAAGACCCATCTCGGCTCTTATACAGGATGTAACAAAATTAGTATAGGTCCCGTTAACTAGGGCTTCTACTCATCATATCCTGAACAAGTTTTGTTCTACTACTTTGCAGAAAACGTAAACAAAAATTGCACTCTTCAAACGAATCGTTCAGCTGATCAACCGATTTTGTGTATTTTAGTATGGATGTTCCATTTTTTTTTATTGAGAATTGACTATGGGTTCCTTGGTGAAAGTTTTTCAGTAGGATGAGTAGAGCCCCCCGTTAACGGGACCTACACCAATTTTGTTACACCTGTATATGTCAACTACTCATCACTACATTAAATTCGATTGTATGCACGTACGGAGTTATTTACCTGACGCCTACCCGTCGTACCACACAAATACTCTGTAAAAATTCAACCTGTCTATCTATTACGGGTCAAAAAAACATAGCCCTTTATAGGTCGGCCAGACGGATGGACGGACTAGTGGCGTAGGCTCAATAATAATAGGGTGCCATTGCCACCCTCTAGTTACGGTACCCTAAAAATAAGACATGTAAGGAAAAACGGACTTTCACGTGTAATTTTTCTTATATTTCAGGCAGAAATACGGTCTCTACGAAGTGGATTTCAGCAGTCCAGAGCGCACGCGCACGCCCAGGAAGTCAGCCCACGTCTACAAGGAGATCATCAGGTCGAGGCGGCTGGACCCGTTCTTTGAGCCACCTGACTTCTCAGCGGACACCAAGAGTGAATCGAGTTGCTAGTTTTAGGGACGGAGGAGCCTTAAGTACGACATTAAGCCTACAGATAGATCTCCCCCGGACCGCTAATTGAAAAATTTCAAGAGACAATTCTTCTGATTGAAAGCTGCTTTTCAACCGACTGCCAAAAAGAAGGAGGTTCTGATTTCGACTATATGTTTTTTTCTGTATGTTTGTTACGCGATATCTCCGCAGATTGTATACCGATTTTCACCATTCTTTGTTTTTATTCTGCCGGATGTGTCACATATAAATTTTATTAAAATCGGTGCAGTATTTTTTTTTAAAAACCAAAAATAGTTATGCAAAATTGTACTAAGTGGTTGCAGTGGAAGTCAGATTTTTAACGTACTTAGCGTATAAATTATAAATTGTACCTGGCATATGGTACATAAAGAGAACATTTTTTGCTGCTGGCTGGCCAAAGACACAAAACAATGGAATTCATCAGATCGATCGATTGGCCTGGTCAGCTATCGTCTTGCTGCCGAACATCAATTGAAGATAAGATGGCCAGTTCCCCATTGCGTTATCTTGATAAGCCCAATTCCATATTTGGCATCATCATCACTTACCATTAGGTGAGATGATGCAAAAAGCTTATCAATTAAGAATTAAAAAAACGTATACCGGACCCTTTTATTTAGGTACTAGCTGTCCCGGCAAACTTCGTAGAGCTTCGTTATACTACACTACACTACACTACACTACACTACACAACACAACACTACACTACACTACACGCCAACTAACAATTAACCGTCGGTCAATAGTTTAGTAAACGTTATCTTATTACCACTGTTCGTAAAAGTTGGCGTTCTCGAGTGGCGACCACGCACCAAAAGACGTAGCGTAGGCAGGCCGCCCACACGGTGGAGCGACGACCTCTTGTTTGCCAGCATAACAGACTGGACTTTTTAAATCCAAATATTTCTATTAGTAGAACTGCCAGTAGGACTAGATGGACAAAACCGAATTAACCTGGTTAAGGCCGGGGGAAGCTGCTGGATGGGAGCAGCGCAGGACCGGCCGTCGTGTACATCCTTGGAGAGGACTTTGTCCAGCAGTGGACGTCTTTCGGCTGA
This sequence comes from Coleophora flavipennella, assembly GCA_947284805.1. Taxonomy (NCBI): domain Eukaryota; kingdom Metazoa; phylum Arthropoda; class Insecta; order Lepidoptera; family Coleophoridae; genus Coleophora; species Coleophora flavipennella. Next base: position 2,893,470 of record OX369308.1, read on the forward strand.
TGTGACGATGAAGTATACATTATTAATTAGCTACTGCAGAACTCCTCGCTATGCGTGACCGACAGTGCACATGGCCAGTTTTTTTACCCCATTGCCCAAAAATGGATATTTTTCGGGAGTATAACATATTATGTTCATATGTTATAGGTATAAATAAATTGTATGTGTGTCTGTTTCTTTGGCTGACCCTGTAAGCTTAGTGGCACAGTATTACGACGTGGCTTACAGTAGCGCAACGCCTTTGATGTCGCACGAGGCCGCCATGGCGTAGCAGTACTAGCCTGCAGCCAGCCTGGCAAACTCCGCGAATATGCCCCGCCGCCGTCCGCTGCCCCGCAAGTTTCCTTCCGTTGCTCTACTGTAAGCAGCTATATTGTAATACTGTGCTAATAGCTTGTAGTGCGAGGTGTCGATAAATTTTTCTTTAGCCCCTGAGTGAGTAACATACGTAAATGAAATCGACATTAGAAAACACATTGGTACATGGCAGGATACGAACCACGACCTCCTGGACACAAGGTTACGCCACCGACAATATATTTTGACCTGCAGTAAAGTATATTTTTTGCAATTTAGTACGTATACACAGCTTGTTTACTTTTGTTTATTTTTACTTTTCACACTAATTTACATAAAATACCTATTTGGACCTATCCTTGTCATTATTTCTGCTCGGTGCCCGTCGCAAAGTCAGGGGGCTCGTAGAACGGGTCCAGCTGCCTGGACCTGATGATCTCCTTGTAGACGTAGGCGGACTTCCTGGGCGTGCGCGTGCGCTCTGGGTTGCTGAAATCCACTTCGAAGAGACCGAATTTCTCCCTGAAATAGGATAAGAATTCTTACAAGGTGACGGACGTTTCCGCCAACAACCCCGACTGAGGTGTGTTAATTTACTTAACGCTGATGCCTAAAAATATTTTTAAAAAGGGTTAACAACGGGTTGATGAGAGGACGTCAATATGCCACAATCATGAGGGGCTTATCTCCCTTTAGGGCCTTATCACACTAGCGAGTTGCGAGCGAGTGGATAGCGGGGCGAGTGCTCAGAGAGCTGACTGCGAATTCGCAACGTGTGCGTAGCGAACACGCCACGAGGACGCCGCGGGTGCGCAACTCGCTAGTGCAATAAGGCCCTTAGGAGTTTTATTAGCAAATTGATTTAGTTATGTTAGCCTGCAGACGTCTCTTAGACATTTGTGAGCGCCAATTGTCATTTTCTTTCTTAAGTACTTTGGATCTTCTCTCTTTGTTACACCTGGCAGCCACTCGCGTGAGCCTCTGCTGTCGGTGTTTTAGTTTGTTATATTCTTTTTGGTCGGTGTGTCCGTCAACGAGCTGTATTTCATAAAACGTAATAGGTAGACAGTTGAAATTTTCACAGAGTACTAACTGTGTATTTCTATTGCTGCTATCACAACATATAATAAATAAAATAAAAACTTATAGGGGATACACAAGAATTGTATTATTTTTAAACTTGAAGAAACTAGCGACATAATATAGGTAGTAGGATCTAATAGTATCTTATTGACCGAGCCAGCGCGAAGCTCGAGCAAAGCGTCTCCGTTTCAGCTTGGGCACGTATGTCTGTCCGGCTGATGTCCGGCTGTTATTCTTCTCTACAAGTGGCATTATTAATGATAATTAATATTATACGATAATTATATGATTTGTTTCAGTTAATTTTTTTGATAATGGGACTCTATTTCTAAGGGTCCACTATCCGTCTGTCTGTCAGCGGTTCATGAACCGTTATATATAGACAATTGAAATTTTCACAGGCTGTGTATTTCTATTCCCGCTATAAATTTAAAATTTATCCTAAAGTATAACAATAATTCATAAAACTGGCCGAGTGTAAGATGTACTCATACTAGTCTGGACTGAGTGAAATAAAGATGAAGGAAAGACATGAAGTATCATTTTTCTATCGCTCGCGTTGATGTTTTTTGTTTGTAATGTGAATAGGTATCACTGTCATAATTTTGTTAGGAGCTGCGTGGGTACGAAGCGCGAGTCCAACTCGTACTTGGCCGATTTTTTTACACCCTGTATAATCAGCATTCCGACCAAACCTTGAATGACCATACAAGGAGTTTTCTACTCACGTATATCCATTTTTCCATTCAAAATTATCCATGAGTGACCAAACAGCATATGCTTTAACGTCCACACCCTCATCAATAGCATCCAGCATGGCGTTCAGATAACTCCTCATGTACGAGATCCTGTCTTCATCAAGTAGACCACCCGCAGTAGACCAGCCGTTCTCGAGGATGTAGATAGGTGGATTGTCATACAGATCTCTGACGTTTTTCAGAATCTTGTAGAAGCCCCATGGCACGGCCTGTTAGTAAATGAAATCAGCATAGTTGTTAACAGCTGTCGATTATCTCCTGGGATTTCAGATGATAGGAGAAAGAGAGAGAATAACTCTCCTAAGAAACAGTTAAGAAAGGAAAAGCTAGTCACTGATAGACTTTTTCGTCACATTTCGAGTATGTATACCCAGAAATGGACTCTCTTCTCTTATCCTGTGGTACAATCAACAGTGCTATCCAAGGGATAGACGACGGTTGCCTGGTGTTTCACTTAGCTTCACCCGCGGTCAAGTGTAGGGCATTTTAGATTAACACCTACGGACGTGTGCAACGCGACCTTCATACACACCTGGAATCAGAAGTGCAGGTTTCCTCACGATGTTTAGCAGTCGGTTGGTACGAGTTTATGTACGTAAGTTTAGAAAAAACTCATTGGTACATTGGCTGTCCGGATTTCAAACCCGGGACCTCTAGTAAGGAGGACCGAGTCGTTACCGGTTTAGCCACTGACGCTTTAAGGACTAACACGGGCTGATGACGACGATACCTCATTTATTTAAATCATTTCAGTAGTTTTAGTAAGTTTTAGTGGGAAAAAACTCAGGCCTGTGAAATAGCTAACTCTTTTTTTGACTTAGCCATACACAAATAGCTTAAAAACAATGGATTACGCTTACTTGCAGCCACGTCGACTGCGCCTGGGTCCATGAGGGATTCTTCACAAGAACTGCACTGGCGTCATCCATGTACGATGGCACAGCATACATCCCTTCTAAAGACTGATCTCTATACGCCATTTTCGATGTATAACTGTTCACTCCGAAGAAATCTGAACTCTTCGAGATGTAGGAAACTTCTTTTGCTGAAAGTTGAGGCAAACGACTCCTGGGGAAACCTTGTTCGGCGCTCTTAAAGGCAACGTTACTTTTCACTTCTTGGGGGAAGTCACCGCCGTGAAAGAATATCGGATGTGCGTATAGACCCCACTGAGGAAAAACAAAAATTAGAATTAGCGAAGGAAAGAATTTTCTGTCAGTTGTTTTTAGGGTTCCGAAGTCAACACGGAACCCTTAGTTTCGCTATGTCTGTCTATCTGTCCGTCAGTCCGCGGCTTAGCTCAGAGACTATTAGTTGTCAACTTGGGCGTATCCACGGTGGGATAGGGTGGGGCAACATTCAATATTAGCGTTTGAGACAATGCGGTATCGAAAAAATGACTCAAGCGTGCATGCGTAGCGAGAAATTAAATTAAATTAAAAACTGGCCTACTCTTGTCAATGGCTAATAAATTATTAATAATTATTGCCTTTTTAATAGTCGCGTGTCATATTGCTTTTGTAATATTTCAAAGTGACTTTAAAATTCATTAATAACTGACCTACTCTTGTCAAATTCAAATACACATATTAATTTATTGATGCTTTTGAAACTGGCCTACTCTTGTCAATGGCACACATGAATCAATACGCATATTAATTTATTAATGCCTTTGACAAGAGTAGTAGGCCAGTTCACACTGACATCACCCTGTCATGAGTACACCGCAAGAGGCACCCATCGCTGCCCTCGACCATATTGACGGGTAAGAAACGGACCCAGCTCCCGAACGAAAATTTAATACTTACGGTACTTGGAAAAGGCTTTTAATGAATGACCTACGACGATGTATTGTAACTCGTTAAATTCCATCATAGTAGACTACTTACAGAAATATACTTATCATTTCGATGGAGAGCTTTGTTCACAGGCAGCGCCTTGAATGGCTCATTAAACCAAATTCATAAATACCCGTGCCGATCTGTGTAATAAATAAACAACCACACTCACGTCAAACATCCTAGCGTCAACAGCAGCAGCGTGATCTTCAGATCCGTCTGACCACGGCTCAAACCACGTACAGCTGATTGCTATGCCAATTTTACCGTTCTGTAGTTTCCTGTACCGATCATTGTACAGATGGTACGCTCCAGCGTGTGCCAACAAAACGTTCCTCGCACACAAGTAATCGGCTACACCCGTAATGTTCAACATCGGAGCTTTGGCATCTGAACCGTACCCTTCATAGCAAATCTGTTTTGGCTCATTTATAGTCACCCAATACTTGACTCTGTCACCAAACTTGTCAAACAGAACCTTAGCGTAATCCAGAAACCAATTTCTTATATTAGGGTTTGTCCACCCCCCCATTTTCTGGAGGTTTTCTGGCAGATCCCAGTGATACATCGTCACAAATGGTGTGATATTTTTTTTGAGGAGTTTATTGATAAGGTTATCGTAATATACAACGCCAGCTTCGTTTATTTTGTCAGCGAAACCGGTAGGCAGGATCCTAGGCCATGATATGGAGAAACGGTAGAAGTTCAAGCCGAGCAGAGCTGCCATATCGACGTCTTTCTGGTAATGTGTATAGGAGTCAGCTGCCACGTCACCCGAGGAACAGTCTGAGATGGGGGATGGGTCTAGATGGGTCATTGTGTCCCATATTGAAGGGGTTTTTCCTGAAAGAGAGGGGAAATGTGTGCTGTCTAGCTATACAATCCTCTTAATTATTCGACTCTGTGATCACATACAGTCAATATTAAAGCATCAATATCTCAGCGGTAGAAACCAGCGCCGGCTCTAAATCAGGCAGCACTGCCCCCGAGCCTCTCAAAAGGCGACAACAATATTTTATTTTGCGCTCGAAATTGATTTATTCCTATTTGGATTTTGGCGCCTCTTGCCTCCTGGTGCCTAGAGCTGGTAGAAACATGCATGTACTTGATCACAAAGACATCATTGAATATTTGCTTCCTTATCGACAAGATGAAGTCAATCTCGTCCTTCGTTACCTCAATGGGATGCAACCGTGTCGATTTCGCTGTTTTGACTTTCTGAAGAAGGAATTCATCATAAAGAGGCTCTCCTCCATAAAGTCGGCCAGCAACTGACCACGTGCATTTCTTACTCCGTATCCAAATTGCCCCACTCTCAGCTCACCATCGCTTCGTTTGCCCAGTTTCGCGTTGAAGTCCCACTTATCAACGGTATAAGGGTTCGGTATGATGTATATTTCTATTGCCGTAATAATAATAATCCATAAATAAAAATTGTAAAAAATTAAAATTAATGGAAAAAAGTATTGTTATAGATATTTTAGAAGAGTATTTATTAGGCTCTTTCGTAAAAACGGTATAATACATACAAGAGTGAAACTTGGTTGATTACAGTGCTAAAATAACAATAACTGCGAACTGAATAAAAAAAGGGCATTTTTGGTCTCTCACCTTGATATCTTTTGTTTGTTATATGAATAGGTATCATTGTCATAGTTGTACGGAGAAGTGTGGTGGTAAGAGACCCTCGGAGTGCAAGTCTGACTCGCAATGGGCCGGTTTTTTTAATATGGTATTTTTAGAGAGACCGGAAGACGTAGCGTAGGCAGGTCTCCCACACGGGGGACCGACGTCCTGGTAAAGGTCGCGGGAAGCCACTAGTTGCGGGCAGCGCAGGTGGAAATCATTGGGGGAGGCCTTGGTCCAGCAGTGGACGTCTTCCTGCTGATATGAGGTATTTTTATAATAGGTTTCTGCATTCTATACATGACCCTCCTTAACTCCTTAAAATTTTACTGGTACTTTAGACCATGGTATCATACCATCAGCGTTCCATCCACCTTCGATCTGGTAAGCTGCAGTAGAAGCTCCGAACAGGAAACCAGCGGGGAACTCCCTTGTTTTGAGTTTAGTGCATGATACGCTGTTTCGGTCCACTAGCAGCAGCAACCTTAAAATTAACAATAAATTTAAAGTAAATCTATATCTGTAAATCTATATCGCCCTGATTCAGGGTAGGCTCGAGCCCCTCGGTGGGGACGTATAGGAGCTGTAATGATGAAATCTATATCTATATATCATCATTACAGCTCATATACGTCCCCACCGAGGGGCTCGAGCCTACCCTGAATCAGGGCGATATATATATATATATAAATTAATTGCTGTTCGTTAGTCTCGCTAAAACTCGAGAACGGCTGGACCGATTTGGCTAATTTTGGTATTGAATTATTTGTGGAAGTCCAGAGAAGGTTTAAAAGGTGAATAAATATGAAAACGCTCGGAATTAAATAAAAAAATAATAATTTTGGTTGACTTCACACACAACCTTCGAGTTTTTATACATACACTTAAGTATATTTTTTTGCTGTTTGTTTGTCTAGCTAAAACTCGAGAACTACTGGACCGATTTGGCTAATTTTGGTATTGAATTATTTGTGGAAGTCCAGAGAAGGTTTAAAAGGTGAATAAATATGTAAACGCTCGGAATTAAATAAAAAAACAATAATTTTGGTTGACTTCACACACAACCTTCGAGCACAGTATATATATTAGTACTAACGTACTTCGAGTTTTTATACATATACAGATTTGGCTAATTTTGGTATTGAATTATTTGTGGAAGTCCAGAGAAGGTTTAAAAGGTGAATAAATATGTAAACGCTCGGAATTAAATAAAAAAACAATAATTTTGGTTGACTTCACACACAACCTTCGAGCACAGTATATATATTAGTACTAACGTACTTCGAGTTTTTATACATATACAGATTTGGCTAATTTTGGTATTGAATTATTTGTGGAAGTCCAGAGAAGGTTTAAAAGGTGAATAAATATGTAAACGCTCGGAATTAAATAAAAAAACAATAATTTTGGTTGACTTCACACACAACCTTCGAGCACAGTATATATATTAGTACTAACGTACTTCGAGTTTTTATACATATACAGATTTGGCTAATTTTGGTATTGAATTATTTGTGGAAGTCCAGAGAAGGTTTAAAAGGTGAGTAAATATGAAAATGCTCGGAATTAAATAAAAAAAAACCAAAAATAAAAAATCTGTCAATAAATAATTGATTTTAGGGTAGGGTAGTGCAGTGTAGGTGTAGGGTTGTGTAGTGTAGGTGTAGGGTTGTGTAGGGTAGGGTAGCGTTGGGTAGTGTAGTGTAGGGTTGGGTAGGGTAGTGTAGTTTAGTGTAGGTTAGTGTACGGTAGGGTAGTGTAGAGTAGTGTATGTAGGGTAGGTTAGAGTAGTGTAGTGTTGGGTAGGGTAGTATAGGATAGGGTAGTGTAGTGTAGGGTGTTGTAGTGTTGTTTAGGGTAGTGTAGGGTAGGGTAGTGTAGTGTAGAGTAGGGTAGTGTAGAGATGGGTAGTGTAGTGTAGGGTAGGGTAGTGTAGGGAAGGGTAGTGTAGGGTAGTGTACGGTAGGGTAGTGTAGAGTAGTGTATGTAGGGTAGGTTAGGGTAGTGTAGTGTAGGGTAGGGTAGTGTAGGGTAGGGTAGTGTAGAGATGAGTAGTGTAGGGTAGGGTAGTGTAGAGATGGGTAGTGTAGTGTAGGGTAGGGTAGTGTAGGGTAGGGTAGGGTAGTGTAGGGTAGGGTAGGGTAATGTAGTGTAGGTTAGGGCAGTGTAGTGTATTGTAAGGTGGAACGAAGTTCGCCGGGACAGCTTGTGTTTAATAAAAAGAAGACTGCATCGATACGCCTATTGCCGATACGATACAGATATCGATACTCTTTAAAAAATATCAGCGATACCGATACCAATGATGACTCTTAGTGAATTTTATTTTCCGGATAGTTATTTTTGTCGCTGAAGCGCAATACACTTGAATGGAATTTTATTTTCTGGATAGTTATTTTCAACGCTGAAGCGCAATACACTTGGATAGAATTTTATTTTCTGTATAGATATTTCCGACGCTGAAGCGCAATACACTTGGATCTCTCATATCATGCGAGAACATCAATTTTTTTATCCCGGATAACTGAAGGGTTCCCGCAGGAAATCAATTATACTGTATCTCAAGAATGGCTCAGTTGAAACGTTGACAGTTGATTAGGCGTGGTAATTAAGGTATTTTCCATTTACGTGACGTCATATTTTTGACCCGTTTAATTTATGGGTAAAGAAAGAGTAAACTGATATGTAAGTCATATATAATACCTACTAGCTTTTGCCCGCGGCTACACTCCCGTGGGCTCCGTTTTTATGGTGGTGCTATAAACATGAGTTTACTCCAAGTCCCTCGGGAACTATATCACGCTATTCTGATTAACAGTTTATGTCATTTTCCACCCCCTCAACTATTTTTACGCCAAAAAATTACGTCAATCCGTTGATCCGTTGCGACGCCGACATGCGCGAGCCTGGAAGTTAGTATTCCCCAGATTCCTCGGGAACTATCTCAGGCTATGCTTATTAGTAGTATATATCATTTCCCACCCCCTTAACCATCTCTGTGCATATCACAACAATCCGTTGCTCCAATGCGATGTTAAAGAAAAATCGCAAAAAAGGGTCTACTGTATCGGAATATGCTATTTTCACCGGTTAAAAAGTAGCCTATGTCCTTTTCAATGCCACAGGCTAACTGTATCGGAATATGCTACTTTAACGGGATAAAAAGGAGCCCATGTCCTTTTCCATGCCACAGGCTACGTGCACGCCAAATTTCGTCAAGATTGGTTGAGGTTTTGAAGCGTGAAGCGGTTACAGACAAACAAACAAACATTTTCACATTTATAATATTAATATGGATGGAAACATCTGATTGTAGTTGCGAAAGTGTACTTTAAATCCCGTAAAATCGAGGGCTTCCCAAGGGAATAGATAGAATTGTTTTTTCTTCAATTTGGGCATATTCGTTCCATTCAGCTTCACTACGACGTTTGAACAAGATTTCAAGATTTCAAAATTTTTATATTCAAAATAGGTGCATGTTAAGTACACTCTTTCTGATGGTCATAAGATAGCGATTACATTACATGTCAGATCGTGAAAAAAATATAAACAATCATCAGTTACTAACGTCAATAAAATCATTGATATAAAACAAATAATGTCATTTGAACATGAAAACAACATGACACGAGTAATGTAATACATGAAAATTATTGAATTTGTCGTTAATGCCTTTGACAAGAGTAGACCAGTTCACACGGACAGCACCCGGTCACGAGTATAACGCGAGAGTCAGCCATCGCTCCCCTCGACCATATTAGAGGGAAAGTAACGACCCGGCTCCCGATGCGCCACCATCCGCACAAACATTTAAGCTAGCATGCACCACTCTTGATGAGTTCTTTTGACACAATTTTTAAATTGTTTTTCTGACTTTAAGAAATCATCGGTTAATCTGTTATACATGAGTTATACTGAGGACAAAGGACTTATTGATTTTACTAAGCCTGGTATTTTAAAGAGTTTTTCATACCCAATATACATCAACTTCTCGAAATAACCACAAAGTATTGGAAACAAAGTGAATCCAACCTCTACGTTACACCTATACAGTCATAAAAACGGTATCCACGCGGGCAAAGCCACGGGCAAAAGCTAGTGGTGAATAATTAAAAATAAGAACATTTTTATTTTATTTTTTTAATTGGCATCAAACTGAATTAGTTTTATTAGATTAAGTTCTTATATAAAAGGTCCAAGGGAATTTCAAAATAAGTAATGCTTACCAAACGACGGACGAAATTATAAAACGTGCGCCCATTTCTTAACAGGCAGCATCACTACATCAGATGAGATACTTCACTACACTGACTGATTGGTTGAGAAATACATAACAATAGAGATGAATGATTGGGATATTCTCAATCGATCGATAAGATTGCATTTATCTTTTTTGCTGTAAAAATACTAAGTACACCTATTTGGAAAGAACCTTCTTGCTTTTTTAAAAACAAATCAGAAAATGTTATGTCTGTTAAGGGTCCCCAGGAGGTTGAGTTTCCATACAAACGTAGTTCCGCTTTAATACAAAAACTACATGCCAGTAGTAGGTATTCGCGGGTTCTAGACCACTTAATATGTATGGCTGGCTTTTTTTTAATAGCGACTCGTTGTTTTCGCAAAAAACGCCAGCGACGACCCTAATTAAGGGCTCGGCCCGGCAGTAGTAGGTATTCGCGGGCTCTAGACCACTTAATATGCATGGCTGGCTTTTTTTTAATAGCGACTCGTTGTCTTCGCAAAAACCGCCAGCGACGACCCTAATTAAGGGCTCGGCCCGGCAGTAGTAGGTATTCGCGGGCTCTAGACCACTTAATATGCATGGCTGGCTTTTTTTTAATAGCGACTCGTTGTTTTCGCAAAAAACGCCAGCGACGACCCTAATTAAGGGCTCGGCCCGGCAGTAGTAGGTATTCGCGGGCTCTAGACCACTTAATATGCATGGCTGGCTTTTTTTTAATAGCGACTCGTTGTTTTCGCAAAAAACGCCAGCGACGACCCTAATTAAGGGCTCGGCCCGGCAGTAGTAGGTATTCGCGGGCTCTAGACCACTTAATATGCATGGCTGGCTTTTTTTTAATAGCGACTCGTTGTTTTCGCAAAAAACGCCAGCGACGACCCTAATTAAGGGCTCGGCCCGGCAGTAGTAGGTATTCGCGGGTTCTAGACCACTTAATATGCATGGCTGGCTTTTTTTTAATAGCGACTCGTTGTTTTCGCAAAAAACGCCAGCGACGACCCTAATTAAGGGCTCGGCCCGGCAGTAGTAGGTATTCGCGGGCTCTAGACCACTTAATATGCATGGCTGGCTTTTTTTTTAATAGCGACTCGTTGTTTTCGCAAAAAACGCCAGCGACGACCCTAATGGCGCTACCACTAAGGACAAGAGGGCCACCGGCGCTAAGAAGAAACCCGCCGCAAAGAAGTTGGCTTTGCCGGGCAAGTCCACGGCCACAGCGCCCCAGGCGCAAAAAATCACCAAGCCGCCTACGAAGAAGCCGAAAGCGTCGAAACCCAAGAGGGCCGCTGCCTGAAATCCTCCGGTACGGGCTTAAAGAAACATCCTGCGTACACACACCTGGAGCACCGACACACCACGTCACCACCGTCGTCGTCGTCGTCGCTTCGTTGGTCTGTCGGCTAGTGGCTGCGAGAAGCAGTAGTGGCCGACCAGTACCTACAACCTGCTTGAACAATCCGCGACTCAAATAATCCTGTGCGTAGGTATACTCGGTAACTGAATGATAGTGCGTATAATACTTACATCATTATTCTTCATTGCATTTTTTTCTTTATAATTTTAAAAATTGTAAATAATAACCCTTTTTGCGTTCAATCCACAATCAATAAAAATGAATTAATAATATTAATTTAATAAAATGTGACTATGTGACTATGTGCGCATTTACAAGAGTTGATAATAACCTAATCAATCTGTTCTCACAATAGTAAGAGATACGTGCAAGTGTGTCAATCTCATAACCCTCTGCTTTTTCCAAGTCGGGCAACAGGAATGTTGCATCTGTCTACAGTAAATTTTTTCATTCATTCCCATATAAATTTAAATGAGTGTCGTCTATTTAGTCTTTGTAAAACGTGAGAAATGCGGGGATTTTTATACTGGCGCATACCCACTAACAATTTAAATCACTAATTTATTACTAGCCTCTATCCTGAATGTATGAGATACTAAAGGCTTTTGATGTCCATACAATACAGTCCAATACAATACAAACTGTAATTCTATAGAACAGGTGGATCCATACAGGTGCGAGCACCTTTTACTTTCAAGATGTATAAAAAAATAAACCAGCCTGCAATATAAACCATCTCTTCAAGCTTCTATCAAACATTCTGCAATGGACGCTTACGATATACACTCTGACGAATTCGACGAAGATATGTACAATTTGCTCGACGATTTTTATGATCCGTATTCTCCAATAACTGAGAGATCGGAGATCAACCAAATAGAAATGGAGGAGGGGGAACGCTCTCGTCGTCTTACCCCGAGATTAAACTCAGAAGACGAAATATTCGAAGAATATACTCCGGGAGCCGAATCGAATGAGCAAAGGAACGGTTATTCCATCTCTCCTACTTACACGGAATATACTCCTGAGGACGAAGACCAGGAATTGGAGGATGGTCAAGGACATTTGGCGGAATCTCCACCCGATATACCGCCTCCCCCTCTGGTATATCCTGTGTACCATGTTTTAAACAATAATTATTTAATTGTTGTGTACAGATTAATATATGATAATAGTGCAGTTGTTAATGATGAAGATGTTATAGTTTTAGATTAAGTAAAATTTTATTGTAACTTTTTGTATCGGTTAATTTAATTCAGTTATAGTTTTATTTAGTTAAATATAAGTATTGTTAAGGTAGATAAAATTAAATGTAAGTTTCTTGTATAGTTAATTAAAATGTATTCGAAATTCAATTTCTTCATTTGTATTGTATTGATTGTTCCAATTGGAGAAATTTTTACTTCTAAATAAAAAATGTGTTTACAAAATTTATTTTAAAAAACTCATATAAAAGGTGCTTTACGAACTCATTACAAAAATATTGTCTGAAACATTTTAACAATCAATTAATCATTAATTATCAGACTAAGATCAGAAAAAACCAAGACTGTCATTTAATTTACTTAAATTATACAATGGTTGCATTTCGTCGTAACACCAAGTTATTCTACTGAACTCTAGATTGCATAATTGTGAAGTAAATTTAAAAAAAGTTGGTAACAAAATCAGATTTTCTAAATCCGCTGGGTCCTGTTACTATCACTGTAGAAGGGTGAATAAAGTTTTTTTTTTATTTCATGCAAAATGTATTCTATAAAAACCCAATTTATAATTTATAGAATTAAAGATCTTTTTAGGTGATTTAATAAAATCTTTCAATGGTTATTTCTTACAAATAACATCACTGACTTAATGACTCGGTGGTAAGCGCTACTGCCTGCTGAACTAAGGGTTCGTGGATTCTATTCCCAACAAGGGCAAACATTAACTATATCAAAAAAATACAATTTGTTAAACTTTCATAATTAACTTTTTACATTTTACGTTAATAGATTTATTTGATATCAACCATCGTTTTGGAAAAATTTGTGGAAAAGTAACGGCAAATCAAATAACTTATAACACAATAATCTAAATAACCTCACCTATGAAAAATCATACAATTAAAAATATTTTACAAATTGAAAAACTTTCATGATTACGTTTTTATGTTTTAAGTATTTTTGATGTTTTATCTTACAAAAAAATATTTTACAAACTGAAATAGCTTTTCTTATTACTACTTTACTTTTTAGTTCATATAATTATTTTTTTGATCTCTACCACTTTTTTTGGAAAATAAGTCGTAAAGAATAAACGGTAAGAAACTCAACAATATTAAAAATGGAAAATCCAAATAATCTTACTTATGAAAAATCATACAGTAAAAATATTTTACAAATTGAAAAACTTTCATGATTACCTTTTTATGTTTTTAAGTTTTTATTATTTAAAATATATATACATTTTACAATTTTAAAAAGCTCTTCTAATTACTATTTTACTTTTTTTAGTTCATAGAATAATAATAATTTTTTTTTGGAATATAAGTCGTAAAAAAGATTTGGAAAGAAACTTCACATTTAAAATTCAAAATCAAAATAATCTTACCTGTGAAAAATCTTACAATTAAAAATATTTTAAAATTTAAAAAACTTTTACTATTACTGTTTTATTTTTTAAGTTTACACTTTTTTTACTCAAAAATATTTGACAAATCATCATCATCATATCAACCGAATACTAGTTTTATTTTTCAAGTAAGTACTTACATAGAATTTTTTTTTCTCTACAACTGTTCTGAAAATGAGTCGTGAAGAAATAACGGAAAGAAACTCCACATTTAAAATAAAAAATTCAAACATTCTAGGTACCTACCCTATGAAAAATCATGCATAAAGTCTATATTTTTTTTTTTATTTCATTAAATTATATCCTATTAAGGTACCGGGTTCAAATCTGGACGGCCAATGTACCAATGAGTTTTTCCAAAAAACTTACGTACATATACTTACCGATTGCTTTAACGATGAAGGAAAAAATCGTGAGGAAACCTGCACACAGGCCTGCGAAGAAACTCGAAGGTTGTGTGTATGAAGTCGACCAACCCGCACTGGGCCCGCGTGGTCGACTAAGGCCTAATCGCCCTGATTCAGGGTAGGCTCGAGCCCCTCGGTGGGGACGTATATGAGCTGATATAATAATAATAATTATCCTATAAAATAGCCGATTTATAATTTACAGAATTAAAAAAAAAATCTTTTTAGGTGAAATAATAAAATCTTTTAATGGTTATCAATTATTTCTTACAAATAACGTCACTGACTGAATGACTTAGTGGTAAGTGCTCCTGCCTGCTGAACTAGGGGTTTGTGGATTTTATCTCCAACAAGTGAAAACATTAACTATGTACAAAAAAACTATTTGAAAAACTTTCATTGTTTACTTTTTACATCTTAAGTTAATAAGTTTTCTTTATCTCTACCACCGTTCTGGAAAACTAGTCATGGAAAATAAACGGTAAGAAAATCCACATTCAAAATTCAAAATACAAATAATCTTACCCATGAAAAACTATTAAAAACATTTTTTAGTTTCAATATTTTTAAGAAATACATGAGATTCATAACCCTTCGGTTTTTTACCTAGTCGGGGCAATTGGAATGTAGCATTTTTCGACCGTATGTGTTTTTTTTGCATTCGTTCCTCTATAGATTACAATGATTGTCGTCCATTTAACATTTTATAAAGATGAGAAACTAGAGATTTTTATACTAACACATACTTACTTACAGTTAAAATCACTAATTTATTACTTGTCTCCTACCTGAATGTATAAGGTATAAAAGGCTTTTGACGACTCGATCACAATAGAAATGCTCTAATCACAATACCCGCCTACCTGCATGTTGCCAGTCTTTGCTTATATTAAAAAATGAATCCAATACGTGACCCTTTTTTTACACATATGTGATTGGGACTGGATCAATGTACGCAGCTTTGACATGTCTCAACTTGCTGATTTCCCTTCCTAAACAAAATAACTACCATAAATAAAAAAATATATGGAATGCAGGCAACTGCAACAGTGGTGTTTCTGAAAGTAAAAAACGGAATCTATTAAATGGCCCTTTTTTATGCATATCTGTCTTAAACGACGGAGGCAACGTTGCAGGTGTGCAATGATCAAGTTCTGACGTGTTCATCAACCCTTCCTATAAAACAAAATGATATTGCATAGACAGCCAGTAGCAACACTACCTTGATCTGATAAACTATAAAGTTTATAATACCGGTGTATTTGTGCAGTGCATTTTTATCATACCTATATCAGTCCGCTGATACTATGACGGTAAGTTTTCCCTTGTTTAATACTTTTTCCTCAAATTAATTTCTATTGTCTCCTAAATCATCATCAAATTTACCGAAAAACGTCCATTGCTGTACAAAGGCCTCCTCCAAGGATTTCCATGACGACCGGTCCTGCGCTGCTCGCATCATCGTCGGTCCACCGCGTGGCAGGCCTGCTTACGCTATGTTTACCGGTGCGTGATCGCCACTCGAGAACGTAACTACCCCCACGGCCATCTGTTCGGTGTCCTTAATCATCATTACAGCTCATATACGTCCCCACCGAGGGGCTCGAGCCTACCCTGAATCAGGGCGATTAGGCCTTAGTCGACCACGCGGGCCCAGTGCGGGTTGGTCGACTTCACACACACACACAACCTTCGAGTTTCTTCGCAGGCCTGTGTGCAGGTTTCCTCACGATTTTTTCCTTCATCGTTAAAGCAATCGGTAAGTATATGTACGTAAGTTTTTTGGAAAAACTCATTGGTACATTGGCCGTCCAGATTTGAACCCGGTACCTCTGGTTAGATGGACCGAGTAGTTACCTGGTTGAGCCATCGACGCTTTTTAATAGTCTTTTTAATGTCCTTAATAAGTTATTTTATTTAAAATTTACCTTTTATTAACTCTCTACACTAGTTTAACAAATGCTTTGTTTTTTTTATTTCAACTAGTGGTTTCGATTGTTTCAGCTAACAACTAATGACTCACTGGACTTGCCTAATACCTTCAAAAGTTATTATTTTGATAATAGTCTGAGCGATGAGGATGAAACGTGCTCCATGCTGTTGGCTCATAAAAACAAGAAAAATGGACTCAAAAGATCAAACAATATTGATTCATTTTTTGAAAAACCCAAACTAAAGAAGAAAGTAACATTATCATCATGTGTTGGTCGCTCAACTGATTGTGGGATGTCTTACATATCAAGCAATGGAGACGATGGGTCAAAAGCAAGTCATCTTGTAAAAATCGAAATTTTTAACTTAAAAGAGTTAAAAGATGTTTCACCTGCGAATCATTGGAAACACGCTGAGTTACGAGTCAAATATTACGCACAATCTGAAGATGACATCAATTACCAAAATACGTGCGATATAATATACAATATTACGAAACATATTGCAGGGAAGCCCGACTGCAAAAAATACTTTTTTGCAACAGATTCCAACTAAAGCCTCCCTTTTTTACTTCCAATTTACGTTCTCCATATCATTGCAAAACCCAATCACCTGACTTCGCAAATATAAACAGCTGGCCTCATTCCCTACCAAAAAAGCAACCATGGACATTTATGACCTTTACAATGACTTTTACGACAAGTTACTATACGAGCTAGCTGATGATGTTGAAAGACAACCAGAATCAAATCGTTCTCAACCTAGGTAAAAATTATATACATATTATTTTTTTCATTATCATCATCATCATATTATTTACCAAAGCCGTCTTCCCCAAGTATTTCCACGCAGGCCTGTCCTGCGCTGCCCGCATCCAGCGACTTCCCGCGGTCTTTAACAGGTCGTTGGTCCACCGCGGGGGAGACCAGCCTACGCTTTAAGTTATCCGGTGCACGGTTCCCACTCGAGAACTTTACTGCCCCCGGCCATTTTTTCGGTATTCTAAAAGTTATTTTATTTAAAATATACATTTTATTAACTCTTTACAGCAATTTAACAAATGCTTAGTTCTTTTATTTCAACTAGTGGTTTTGTTTGTTTCAGCTAACAGCTAATGACTCGCTGTAGTTGCCTAATACTTTTAAAAGTTATTATTTTGATAATAGTCTGAACGATAAGGATGAAACGTGCTCCATGCGGTTGGCTCATAAAAACAAGAAAATGGACTCAAAAGACAAAACAATATTGATTCATTTTTTGAAAAACTCAAACTAAAGAAGAAAGTAACGTTATCATCGTATGTCGGTCGCGCAACTGAATGTGGGATGGTTACATATCAAGAAATGGAGACGATGGGTCAAGAGCAAGTCACCTTATAAAAATCGAAATTTTTAACTTAAAAGAGTTAAAAGGTGTTTCACCTGCAAATCATTGGAAACACGCTGAGTTACGTATCAAATATTACAATATTATGTGTAATCTGACAAGACAAGACGTGCAAGACGACATCAATCACCAAAATACACGCAATATAATATACAATATTACGAAAAAATATTGTGGGGAAGCCCGACTGCAAAAAATACTTTTTAATACATACTATTGTAAAACCCAACCACCTGACGTTGCAATCATAAAATGCTGGTCCGATTCACTACCAAATAATCAACCATGGACACTTATGACCTTTACAGCGACTTTTAGAATAAATACTCATGCATAGAGCAAACAAGCCTGTTCCTCACATGAATGTCTGCCCTGGGGTTGGAAATCGAACCAAACCCTTGGTTCGGCAAACAGAAGCACCGACCAATGGATCAGCGAATCAGTCAGTCACTGATGTTATTAGCAAGAAATAAACTTTAAAATAGCTTGTTTTTTAAAATAAACTATTGTTCTTTTTGGGTTGGAAGACATATTTTAAAAGATGTTATTTTCAAGGCATAAAATATTGATGTTATTTTTGAAATGTAAAATAGTAATAATGAAAGGTTTTTAAACTTCAAAAACATTTTTATTGTATGATTTTTCTTGGGTAAGATTATTTGTATTTTGAATTTTGAATGTGGATTTTCTTACCGTTTATTTTCCATGACTGGTTTTCCAGAACGGTGGTAGAGATAAAGAAAACTTATTAACTTAAGATGTAAAAAGTAAACAATGAAAGTTTTTCAAATAGTTTTTTTGTACATAGTTAATGTTTTCACTTGTTGGAGATAAAATCCACAAACCCCTAGTTCAGCAGGCAGGAGCACTTACCACTAAGTCATTCAGTCAGTGACGTTATTTGTAAGAAATAATTGATAACCATTAAAAGATTTTATTATTTCACCTAAAAAGATTTTTTTTTTTAATTCTGTAAATTATAAATCGGCTATTTTATAGGATAATTATTATTATTATATCAGCTCATATACGTCCCCACCGAGGGGCTCGAGCCTACCCTGAATCAGGGCGATTAGGCCTTAGTCGACCACGCGGGCCCAGTGCGGGTTGGTCGACTTCATACACACAACCTTCGAGTTTCTTCGCAGGCCTGTGTGCAGGTTTCCTCACGATTTTTTCCTTCATCGTTAAAGCAATCGGTAAGTATATGTACGTAAGTTTTTTGGAAAAACTCATTGGTACATTGGCCGTCCAGATTTGAACCCGGTACCTTAATAGGATATAATTTAATGAAATAAAAAAAAAAATATAGACTTTATGCATGATTTTTCATAGGGTAGGTACCTAGAATGTTTGAATTTTTTATTTTAAATGTGGAGTTTCTTTCCGTTATTTCTTCACGACTCATTTTCAGAACAGTTGTAGAGAAAAAAAAATTCTATGTAAGTACTTACTTGAAAAATAAAACTAGTATTCGGTTGATATGATGATGATGATTTGTCAAATATTTTTGAGTAAAAAAAGTGTAAACTTAAAAAATAAAACAGTAATAGTAAAAGTTTTTTAAATTTTAAAATATTTTTAATTGTAAGATTTTTCACAGGTAAGATTATTTTGATTTTGAATTTTAAATGTGAAGTTTCTTTCCAAATCTTTTTTACGACTTATATTCCAAAAAAAAATTATTATTATTCTATGAACTAAAAAAAGTAAAATAGTAATTAGAAGAGCTTTTTAAAATTGTAAAATGTATATATATTTTAAATAATAAAAACTTAAAAACATAAAAAGGTAATCATGAAAGTTTTTCAATTTGTAAAATATTTTTACTGTATGATTTTTCATAAGTAAGATTATTTGGATTTTCCATTTTTAATATTGTTGAGTTTCTTACCGTTTATTCTTTACGACTTATTTTCCAAAAAAAGTGGTAGAGATCAAAAAAATAATTATATGAACTAAAAAGTAAAGTAGTAATAAGAAAAGCTATTTCAGTTTGTAAAATATTTTTTTGTAAGATAAAACATCAAAAATACTTAAAACATAAAAACGTAATCATGAAAGTTTTTCAATTTGTAAAATATTTTTAATTGTATGATTTTTCATAGGTGAGGTTATTTAGATTATTGTGTTATAAGTTATTTGATTTGCCGTTACTTTTCCACAAATTTTTCCAAAACGATGGTTGATATCAAATAAATCTATTAACGTAAAATGTAAAAAGTTAATTATGAAAGTTTAACAAATTGTATTTTTTTGGTATAGTTAATGTTTGCCCTTGTTGGGAATAGAATCCACGAACCCTTAGTTCAGCAGGCAGTAGCGCTTACCACCGAGTCATTAAGTCAGTGATGTTATTTGTAAGAAATAACCATTGAAAGATTTTATTAAATCACCTAAAAAGATCTTTAATTCTATAAATTATAAATTGGGTTTTTATAGAATACATTTTGCATGAAATAAAAAAAAACTTTATTCACCCTTCTACAGTGATAGTAACAGGACCCAGCGGATTTAGAAAATCTGATTTTGTTACCAACTTTTTTTAAATTTACTTCACAATTATGCAATCTAGAGTTCAGTAGAATAACTTGGTGTTACGACGAAATGCAACCATTGTATAATTTAAGTAAATTAAATGACAGTCTTGGTTTTTTCTGATCTTAGTCTGATAATTAATGATTAATTGATTGTTAAAATGTTTCAGACAATATTTTTGTAATGAGTTCGTAAAGCACCTTTTATATGAGTTTTTTAAAATAAATTTTGTAAACACATTTTTTATTTAGAAGTAAAAATTTCTCCAATTGGAACAATCAATACAATACAAATGAAGAAATTGAATTTCGAATACATTTTAATTAACTATACAAGAAACTTACATTTAATTTTATCTACCTTAACAATACTTATATTTAACTAAATAAAACTATAACTGAATTAAATTAACCGATACAAAAAGTTACAATAAAATTTTACTTAATCTAAAACTATAACATCTTCATCATTAACAACTGCACTATTATCATATATTAATCTGTACACAACAATTAAATAATTATTGTTTAAAACATGGTACACAGGATATACCAGAGGGGGAGGCGGTATATCGGGTGGAGATTCCGCCAAATGTCCTTGACCATCCTCCAATTCCTGGTCTTCGTCCTCAGGAGTATATTCCGTGTAAGTAGGAGAGATGGAATAACCGTTCCTTTGCTCATTCGATTCGGCTCCCGGAGTATATTCTTCGAATATTTCGTCTTCTGAGTTTAATCTCGGGGTAAGACGACGAGAGCGTTCCCCCTCCTCCATTTCTATTTGGTTGATCTCCGATCTCTCAGTTATTGGAGAATACGGATCATAAAAATCGTCGAGCAAATTGTACATATCTTCGTCGAATTCGTCAGAGTGTATATCGTAAGCGTCCATTGCAGAATGTTTGATAGAAGCTTGAAGAGATGGTTTATATTGCAGGCTGGTTTATTTTTTTATACATCTTGAAAGTAAAAGGTGCTCGCACCTGTATGGATCCACCTGTTCTATAGAATTACAGTTTGTATTGTATTGGACTGTATTGTATGGACATCAAAAGCCTTTAGTATCTCATACATTCAGGATAGAGGCTAGTAATAAATTAGTGATTTAAATTGTTAGTGGGTATGCGCCAGTATAAAAATCCCCGCATTTCTCACGTTTTACAAAGACTAAATAGACGACACTCATTTAAATTTATATGGGAATGAATGAAAAAATTTACTGTAGACAGATGCAACATTCCTGTTGCCCGACTTGGAAAAAGCAGAGGGTTATGAGATTGACACACTTGCACGTATCTCTTACTATTGTGAGAACAGATTGATTAGGTTATTATCAACTCTTGTAAATGCGCACATAGTCACATAGTCACATTTTATTAAATTAATATTATTAATTCATTTTTATTGATTGTGGATTGAACGCAAAAAGGGTTATTATTTACAATTTTTAAAATTATAAAGAAAAAAATGCAATGAAGAATAATGATGTAAGTATTATACGCACTATCATTCAGTTACCGAGTATACCTACGCACAGGATTATTTGAGTCGCGGATTGTTCAAGCAGGTTGTAGGTACTGGTCGGCCACTACTGCTTCTCGCAGCCACTAGCCGACAGACCAACGAAGCGACGACGACGACGACGGTGGTGACGTGGTGTGTCGGTGCTCCAGGTGTGTGTACGCAGGATGTTTCTTTAAGCCCGTACCGGAGGATTTCAGGCAGCGGCCCTCTTGGGTTTCGACGCTTTCGGCTTCTTCGTAGGCGGCTTGGTGATTTTTTGCGCCTGGGGCGCTGTGGCCGTGGACTTGCCCGGCAAAGCCAACTTCTTTGCGGCGGGTTTCTTCTTAGCGCCGGTGGCCCTCTTGTCCTTAGTGGTAGCGCCATTAGGGTCGTCGCTGGCGTTTTTTGCGAAAACAACGAGTCGCTATTAAAAAAAAAGCCAGCCATGCATATTAAGTGGTCTAGAGCCCGCGAATACCTACTACTGCCGGGCCGAGCCCTTAATTAGGGTCGTCGCTGGCGTTTTTTGCGAAAACAACGAGTCGCTATTAAAAAAAAGCCAGCCATGCATATTAAGTGGTCTAGAACCCGCGAATACCTACTACTGCCGGGCCGAGCCCTTAATTAGGGTCGTCGCTGGCGTTTTTTGCGAAAACAACGAGTCGCTATTAAAAAAAAGCCAGCCATGCATATTAAGTGGTCTAGAGCCCGCGAATACCTACTACTGCCGGGCCGAGCCCTTAATTAGGGTCGTCGCTGGCGTTTTTTGCGAAAACAACGAGTCGCTATTAAAAAAAAGCCAGCCATGCATATTAAGTGGTCTAGAGCCCGCGAATACCTACTACTGCCGGGCCGAGCCCTTAATTAGGGTCGTCGCTGGCGTTTTTTGCGAAAACAACGAGTCGCTATTAAAAAAAAGCCAGCCATGCATATTAAGTGGTCTAGAACCCGCGAATACCTACTACTGTCGGGCCGAGCCCTTAATTAGGGTCGTCGCTGGCGTTTTTTGCGAAGACAACAAGTCGCTATTAAAAAAAAGCCAGCCATGCATATTAAGTGGTCTAGAACCCGCGAATACCTACTACTGCCGGGCCGAGCCCTTAATTAGGGTCGTCGCTGGCGTTTTTTGCGAAAACAACGAGTCGCTATTAAAAAAAAGCCAGCCATGCATATTAAGTGGTCTAGAGCCCGCGAATACCTACTACTGCCGGGCCGAGCCCTTAATTAGGGTCGTCGCTGGCGTTTTTTGCGAAAACAACGAGTCGCTATTAAAAAAAAGCCAGCCATGCATATTAAGTGGTCTAGAACCCGCGAATACCTACTACTACCGGGCCGAGCCCTTAATTAGGGTCGTCGCTGGCGTTTTTTGCGAAAACAACGAGTCGCTATTAAAAAAAAGCCAGCCATGCATATTAAGTGGTCTAGAGCCCGCGAATACCTACTACTGCCGGGCCGAGCCCTTAATTAGGGTCGTCGCTGGCGTTTTTTGCGAAAACAACGAGTCGCTATTAAAAAAAAGCCAGCCATGCATATTAAGTGGTCTAGAGCCCGCGAATACCTACTACTGCCGGGCCGAGCCCTTAATTAGGGTCGTCGCTGGCGTTTTTTGCGAAAACAACGAGTCGCTATTAAAAAAAAGCCAGCCATGCATATTAAGTGGTCTAGAACCCGCGAATACCTACTACTGCCGGGCCGAGCCCTTAATTAGGGTCGTCGCTGGCGTTTTTTGCGAAAACAACGAGTCGCTATTAAAAAAAAGCCAGCCATGCATATTAAGTGGTCTAGAACCCGCGAATACCTACTACTGTCGGGCCGAGCCCTTAATTAGGGTCGTCGCTGGCGTTTTTTGCGAAGACAACAAGTCGCTATTAAAAAAAAGCCAGCCATGCATATTAAGTGGTCTAGAACCCGCGAATACCTACTACTGCCGGGCCGAGCCCTTAATTAGGGTCGTCGCTGGCGTTTTTTGCGAAAACAACGAGTCGCTATTAAAAAAAAGCCAGCCATGCATATTAAGTGGTCTAGAGCCCGCGAATACCTACTACTGCCGGGCCGAGCCCTTAATTAGGGTCGTCGCTGGCGTTTTTTGCGAAAACAACGAGTCGCTATTAAAAAAAAGCCAGCCATGCATATTAAGTGGTCTAGAACCCGCGAATACCTACTACTGTCGGGCCGAGCCCTTAATTAGGGTCGTCGCTGGCGTTTTTTGCGAAGACAACAAGTCGCTATTAAAAAAAAGCCAGCCATGCATATTAAGTGGTCTAGAACCCGCGAATACCTACTACTGCCGGGCCGAGCCCTTAATTAGGGTCGTCGCTGGCGTTTTTTGCGAAAACAACGAGTCGCTATTAAAAAAAAGCCAGCCATGCATATTAAGTGGTCTAGAGCCCGCGAATACCTACTACTGCCGGGCCGAGCCCTTAATTAGGGTCGTCGCTGGCGTTTTTTGCGAAAACAACGAGTCGCTATTAAAAAAAAGCCAGCCATGCATATTAAGTGGTCTAGAACCCGCGAATACCTACTACTACCGGGCCGAGCCCTTAATTAGGGTCGTCGCTGGCGTTTTTTGCGAAAACAACGAGTCGCTATTAAAAAAAAGCCAGCCATGCATATTAAGTGGTCTAGAGCCCGCGAATACCTACTACTGCCGGGCCGAGCCCTTAATTAGGGTCGTCGCTGGCGTTTTTTGCGAAAACAACGAGTCGCTATTAAAAAAAAGCCAGCCATGCATATTAAGTGGTCTAGAGCCCGCGAATACCTACTACTGCCGGGCCGAGCCCTTAATTAGGGTCGTCGCTGGCGTTTTTTGCGAAAACAACGAGTCGCTATTAAAAAAAAGCCAGCCATGCATATTAAGTGGTCTAGAACCCGCGAATACCTACTACTGCCGGGCCGAGCCCTTAATTAGGGTCGTCGCTGGCGTTTTTTGCGAAAACAACGAGTCGCTATTAAAAAAAAGCCAGCCATGCATATTAAGTGGTCTAGAACCCGCGAATACCTACTACTGTCGGGCCGAGCCCTTAATTAGGGTCGTCGCTGGCGTTTTTTGCGAAGACAACAAGTCGCTATTAAAAAAAAGCCAGCCATGCATATTAAGTGGTCTAGAACCCGCGAATACCTACTACTGCCGGGCCGAGCCCTTAATTAGGGTCGTCGCTGGCGTTTTTTGCGAAAACAACGAGTCGCTATTAAAAAAAAGCCAGCCATGCATATTAAGTGGTCTAGAGCCCGCGAATACCTACTACTGCCGGGCCGAGCCCTTAATTAGGGTCGTCGCTGGCGTTTTTTGCGAAAACAACGAGTCGCTATTAAAAAAAAGCCAGCCATGCATATTAAGTGGTCTAGAACCCGCGAATACCTACTACTGTCGGGCCGAGCCCTTAATTAGGGTCGTCGCTGGCGTTTTTTGCGAAGACAACAAGTCGCTATTAAAAAAAAGCCAGCCATGCATATTAAGTGGTCTAGAACCCGCGAATACCTACTACTGCCGGGCCGAG
This sequence comes from Coleophora flavipennella, assembly GCA_947284805.1. NCBI lineage: Eukaryota > Metazoa > Arthropoda > Insecta > Lepidoptera > Coleophoridae > Coleophora > Coleophora flavipennella. The sequence goes on from OX369308.1 coordinate 2,918,541, forward strand.
CCCTTAATTAGGGTCGTCGCTGGCGTTTTTTGCGAAAACAACGAGTCGCTATTAAAAAAAAGCCAGCCATGCATATTAAGTGGTCTAGAGCCCGCGAATACCTACTACTGCCGGGCCGAGCCCTTAATTAGGGTCGTCGCTGGCGTTTTTTGCGAAAACAACGAGTCGCTATTAAAAAAAAGCCAGCCATGCATATTAAGTGGTCTAGAACCCGCGAATACCTACTACTACCGGGCCGAGCCCTTAATTAGGGTCGTCGCTGGCGTTTTTTGCGAAAACAACGAGTCGCTATTAAAAAAAAGCCAGCCATGCATATTAAGTGGTCTAGAGCCCGCGAATACCTACTACTGCCGGGCCGAGCCCTTAATTAGGGTCGTCGCTGGCGTTTTTTGCGAAAACAACGAGTCGCTATTAAAAAAAAGCCAGCCATGCATATTAAGTGGTCTAGAGCCCGCGAATACCTACTACTGCCGGGCCGAGCCCTTAATTAGGGTCGTCGCTGGCGTTTTTTGCGAAAACAACGAGTCGCTATTAAAAAAAAGCCAGCCATGCATATTAAGTGGTCTAGAACCCGCGAATACCTACTACTGCCGGGCCGAGCCCTTAATTAGGGTCGTCGCTGGCGTTTTTTGCGAAAACAACGAGTCGCTATTAAAAAAAAGCCAGCCATGCATATTAAGTGGTCTAGAACCCGCGAATACCTACTACTGTCGGGCCGAGCCCTTAATTAGGGTCGTCGCTGGCGTTTTTTGCGAAGACAACAAGTCGCTATTAAAAAAAAGCCAGCCATGCATATTAAGTGGTCTAGAACCCGCGAATACCTACTACTGCCGGGCCGAGCCCTTAATTAGGGTCGTCGCTGGCGTTTTTTGCGAAAACAACGAGTCGCTATTAAAAAAAAGCCAGCCATGCATATTAAGTGGTCTAGAGCCCGCGAATACCTACTACTGCCGGGCCGAGCCCTTAATTAGGGTCGTCGCTGGCGTTTTTTGCGAAAACAACGAGTCGCTATTAAAAAAAAGCCAGCCATGCATATTAAGTGGTCTAGAACCCGCGAATACCTACTACTGTCGGGCCGAGCCCTTAATTAGTGTCGTCGCTGGCGTTTTTTGCGAAGACAACAAGTCGCTATTAAAAAAAAGCCAGCCATGCATATTAAGTGGTCTAGAACCCGCGAATACCTACTACTCATGCCGGATTGAATCCAAACTTTGCGAATATATTGAGTAGAAACATATCAATGTTCGTAATTAGTTTCAGCTTTTGTAAATTTTTCAAATTTAAGTTTGAAGACTCAAAAAACCGGTCAAGTGCGAGTTGAACTCGCGTGGAGAGGGTACCGTACATTGCAAAAGTCAAATACAAAATATCATATTTGAAATCCTCCGCGCCTGGGTCTTCCGATGATGGAATGGAGAGGGGGGAATGAGGTCGTGAAGCTCCAGGGCACACTCTCCGAAATTAATTCTGTAAAAAAACCGATAGACTATTTTCTATTATTACTAGAACTATTTTTCGTAAGTGAACGTATTATATTGAGTTTTTATAGTTTCAATTGATAGAATTCTTATAGGTTTTCCTGTAATCTACAAGCAATGAACTATATTTTGTATTTTCTTAATTTGTCCCCCGAAAATGACCCTTATTTAAAAAAAAATACTTTGAACATCTGTATTTGGTTCATAGGATTACACCATCCTACCAAATTTGACCTGATTTGGTCTAGTAGATTCGAAGAAAATTGACTGTGACAGACAGACGCACGAGTGATCCTATAAGGGTTCCGTTTTTTTTTTAGGAACCCTAAAAATAACATATTTCAGCCATTTTGAAAAACTCGCGTAATGTTAGTAACAAAATAATATGCTAATGGTTATTGTGGGTTATCCCTAAGAGATAGACATATATCATGGCGGACTTTTTTGTAGACCTTTCTAAGGTGTACAATACTGTAGTACATTATTTTGATTTATCTCTAAGGGTTCAGTCAGCGTTAGCAATTTAAGCGCAAAAAATGTGTTTATTTAACACATCACATTAGAAACCTCTAAAATTATCAGTGTTTCTCTACTATATTATGCATTTATTAAACATAAAAACCTTCCTCTTGATTCACTCTATCTGTTAAAAGAAACCGCATCAAAATCCGTTTGGTAGTTTTAAAGATCTAAGCATACATAAAGACAAACAGACAGCGGGAAGCGACTTTGTTTTATAACACTATTTCAGTGATGATGTGCTCAACATGTGCTTGGATAAGAGCCCCGTGTTTCCGTGTATTGTCTGACAGTGGGAATTAGTAGGTGAATAAATGCGTAGGTATTTTCGTTTTATAAAGAAGTGCAGTATCTGTTACGAAGTAACTAGTATCTCATCTGTGGCTGAGCCCCAATGCTTCTGCAGCACACTGTCAGGACCCTCCTAACCCAAAAGTAATTTCGTGACTCGTGTTAGAATTATTATCTTCTCAATGTCTTACAATCATTTAAAATTCAAATGGACACTTTGACAGAATCGCCCAATTACAAATTGAAATGATGCCTCCGTACAAAACAAAGGTAGATAGTTTATTTTATTGATGTGAATTGAATAAGTGTTTGTAACGCCTGTTGAAATATTACTATTCAATAAGTTCCTTCGCATACACCAACCATGTAGATACCTAGCGTCGTAAAGGCATCTCAACACTTCGATGAAAATATCGCCTGTCGACTCGCTCGTCGTATCGCAATACCACACATTACTAAATAGTTACTTCGTAAGCAATACTACTACACAATCTGTACAATCTGCCTCACTATGTCTATGTGGTCTATGGTGACAAAGCCTTCGCAAAACCCAGCCTGTTCACCAGAACAGGCTTGACGAACACATCGCTGCATGGACTCCATGGGCTGTACCCACGTTTCTACGGAGTCAAAGGCCTTTTCTTAGTCCACGCGAGAAACTAGGGCTGATTCTACTCCTCAGTCTTCTGTAAAATCTGCCTCGCTTTGTGTATGTGGTCTATGGTGATAAAGCCTCCGTGAAACCCAGCCTGTTAATCAGAACAGGCTTGACGAACATTGACAACCGTTGACAACTATCCGCATAATAAATGAGGAAGCGTAACGCTTCGTGCGTATAGTCTGAATTCCTCGAATTCATGCCGAGCTACGGAAATATCAGCGGCTGGGTTGACGGCGCTCGGGTGACGGGCGTGCAGTGGATAAGCGGCCATAGTAAATGTATTGTACCGCTACTTCGGCGCCGCCGCCATCTCGTTATCGGTAACGTCGGTGGTGGACAAACGACTAAAGAGTACAAACGGAAGCATAATTCCAAGCACAAGGCCGTTGGTCTTCAATAGTTTTCATAAACTACAATATTATTGTCATCATTATCATCCAATAAAACAAAAAAAATAACAGATAAAAGATGATGATGAATTGTACTTCTATATACCTCATTATTGTTTTATTCTTTATAATAGTCGAACCACGCAGTAGAGGCATGGGCAGCAAATTTAACCGCATTTGTGGCGTAAAGCTTCGGTCCATTAGCTTCACATCAGGAGGTTGCGAGTTCGATTCCCGGCGGCGTCTAACTTTGTAAGACTCGGTTTGGTTGGCGGAAGTGCATTTACAAAAATCAATGTTTACAGCATAGAGGTGTTCCGTAGCCAGTCCTCCATTGCGTAAGGAAATCTTGGTAAGCCCGCTTCCATCTTCGGCGTCATCGTAACTTAACATCAGGTGAGATGATGCCAAGGGCTTACCAATCCCTACTTCCCTACTAATATTATAAATGTGAAAGTAACTCTGTCTGTCTGTTACGCTTTCCCGCAAAAACTACTGAACGGATTTGGCTGAAATTTAGTAGGTAGACAGATTAGGACCTGGATTCAGACATAGGCTACTTTTTACCACGCTCGCGAGCCGCTTGCGGCTCGCGCACTGCGCACCCTCCAAAAGTCATAGAAACGTTGTCCACGCGGGTGAAACCGCGGGAAACAGCTAGTTGTGAATAAAAAAAATAGGTTCATTTTTATTTTTACATGACTGCCCACAAAAAAGGAGTGTATTGTTTTCACGTATAAAATATGTATGTTTGTTTGTTTTTCGTTAGATTCGTCGTTATCCCGTGAGTGGCATAGAATACATTTAACCCGACTTCCCAAGAAAGAGGGGTATTTTTTTTATACAGTCGTGCATAAATTAATCTTTTAATTTAAAGTTGTTACAACTAAACTAAGATATTTTAACCGGTTCTATAAGAACCCTACTAATACTAGATGTAAGACTTCATCATCATCATCATATCAGCCGAAGGACGTCCACTGCTGGACATAGGCCTCCCCCAAGGATCTCTTAAGTGGCAGTGGGCGGGGCACATTGCTCGTAGAACAGATGGCCGTTGGGGCAGTAAAGTTCTCGAGTGGCGACCACGCACCGTAAGACTTAATTTATTATTATTGTTATAACGAGTAATAAATAAAATTGTACATTGTAATTTAATTACAAATTAATGATAATGTATAACTGAATAAAAAAATATAATGCTTGCATGCGGTATAGGTCTGCCGAGTCAGCTGCTCGTAGATGTCCCTGTTTTTGAAAGTCCCCCATAACAACGGTGTATTGGGTCCGGGAGCTATTATGTAAAGCTCTAAAGATATCCTCATATAGGATCTCCACTTCGTCATCAGAGTGTTGCGCAGTCGGTGCATATAACTGTATGACCTTCAGGGAATACCGTTTGGTAATTCGGAGTACCACCCTCGGACAGTTGGTCGCCCTCCCGGAAATAGAGAAGGTTTTAGGATTTAAGGATTATGGTGTCCTCTTCGGACTTCACACAATCCTACGATGTCCCATCGTAACCTACTCAATTCTTCCTCGAGTTCGGTCAGCTTTGCGTCGGTTGACAGTGTGCGCGTGTTGTAGGTTGCCAGGGCCAGAGGTCTTTTAGTTTGGTAGTCTGGCATCTGCCGGGGATTCTTCGCACCCCATGCCCCGCCGTTACCTTGACCGCTACCGGAGCCAGGAATAGCGGGGCTGCCGGGGACTAGGGGCCGTTTTTTGTTTGTGTTAATCATTGGGAGGTGTTGCCGTAATCGCCACGCTCGGCAGGCGGGTTGGCGATCGCAGTAAGTAAGTAAGTAAATATACTTTATTGCAAGCCAAAAAAACAATACAGGACTTATATTTTGTACTGTTACAGATGGACTGCAAGATCAGAAAGATGCTGCTGCCCATCCTCCGGTTTAAGTCCCTTAGTCGACTCTTAGAACACCTATTGAATATTTCTTTATGGATGGCCCTATTCTAAGCCAGTAGCCATACGGCCAAGTTAAGGAGACTTTATATCTCCGAAACTATTGACCGCCGCCCTGGAATAGGTTATTAAGCTTTTGGACTGGGGTGGACTCGGCATTAATATCAACGGCAATTCAACCCACCTTCGATTCGCTGACGATATCGTGGTTATGGCTAAGACTATGGACGACAGGCACAATGTTATCATGGCCTCAGTAGAGCCTCTCAACAAGTAGGTCTTAGAATAAACATGGACAAGACGAAAATTATGTCAAACGTCCGTGTCATACCGTGGAAGCGGAGGACTGGTCGTCGTGGAAATACTTGGGGAGGCCTTTTTCCAACATTGGACGTTTTTCGGCTGATAAGATGATGATGAAATAAATTGTGTTTATTTTTTTAGAATTATTTGGGTAAATATAATACCTACTTATTAAAAAAAAACAAATTGGGGAAAAGGAAAAACGATAAAAATAAAATATAATATTCTTTATTGAAGAACTTAATGACCAAGGGTGGAATATCTGTCTATTTATTTATCACTAGATTTAGCCAGCGGCTTCGCTCGCTTGAACATAGTTTTATGACTGTCTTCGAGGGCGCTAGCGTGGAAAAAAGTAGCCTATATGTTAATCCATTTCTTAAACTGTCTACCTACCAAATTTCAGCCAGATATGTTCAGTAGTTAGATAGTTTTCGCGTGAACATAGTTTTTATGTTTTAGTGTGCTGTCGAGCGTGGGAACTGAGTCAACTCTAGATCCCTTGGGAACTATGTCGGGCTATGCTAATTAGTAGTCAATTCGATAATCAGTATTAATTAGCACGTCAATCCTTCGCTTCATTGCGAAGTGACAGAAATTACCAAAAAAGAGAGTGTTGACAGCTATCCCACGGGAACCACATAAGAAATCTGGATAAAAAGTAGCCTATAAGTTAATCCAGGACCTAACCTATAGGTATGTGTGCCAATTTTCATCCCGATCCGCCCAGTGGTTGAAGCGTGAAAGAGTGACAAACATCCATCCATACATACAAACTTTCGCGTTTATTATAATACTAGCTTATTCCCGCGGCTTCGCCCGCGTGGACATAATTTTTATGACTGTCTTTAAGGGTGATTAGTAAATTATGTCGTTTCCCACCTACTCAACCAGATGTGTGCAAAAAAATCACAACAATCGAGTATTTTTTTAGTTCCCTCAGGAACTGCATCAGATTATTCTATTATCCCGGGATAAAAAGTAGCCTATGTCCTTCCCCGTGACAAAGGCTACCTGCATGCCAAATTTCATAAAGATTGGTCAAGGCGTTGAAGCGTGAAAAGGTAACAAACAAACAAACACATTTTCACATTTATAATATTAAAACTTCGTTAGGATTCGTAGAATTCCTGCTAAATCAAGATTGGCATTTTTTTAATAAAAAGGTATCAGTTTGGCTAACAATTAGTTATATTTAATCTGGCAAAGATTGGAAAATCACATCTGGCAACCCTGCGTTCGGCTAAACGTAGTGTTTCAATGCTCATTGTGGTGCGGCGTTGTTGTGTTGATTTCTTTTTCATCTCAGAGTGATAGAATTTGTTTTTCACTGCTGCATGTTTGTTTATCTCCAGTTTTCGCAATCGAAAATTTTCTCTCGGGATCCATGCGAAAATGGCAGACTTCAACGATAATTCGTTGAAACTCAGTGTGAAGTGGAATGGTAAGGAGTATCCCATTCCGGAGTTTTCGCCTTCCGATTCCGTTGCTATGCTGAAGATTGCAATAGAAAATGCAACGGGTGTCAGACCGGAACGACAAAAGCTTCTCAACGTGAAATTCCAAGGTAAATGAACTGTACATAACTGATGAAAGTTATAGTGTGCTGCCTAGAAACTGGACAGTAAAAAAAACTTTGTGAAGTCGCCGGCTTCACGGCTTCCAACTGCAGAGAATATTAGCAATGCTTTGATCAAACTGATCGAGCAAATAGTTCCAATAAATATATGAATGAATTCACGCTGTCTCGAATATAAAACTTCAGATGAAACAATAGTTTTTATAGTTGTCGATAATTATTTTAATTTATTTATTACATACTGGCTTGCCCGCGGTTTCGCCCGCGTGGACATCGTTTTTATGTCAGTCTTTGAGGGTGAGTAATGCGCGAGTCGCAAGCGGCTCACGAGCGTGGACATGAGTTTTCTCCAGATCCCTCAGGTACTATATCGGGCTATTCTGATTAGCAGTCTGTCACTTCCCACCCTCTCAAACAGTTCTATACATAAAATCACTTCAATCTGTTGTTCCGTTGCCGTTGCGACGCTGATGTGCGCGTGCATGGAATTGAGTTCTCCCCAGATCGCATGGCAACTAACTATGTCAGGATATGCTAATTAGTAAATTATGTCATTTCCCACCACCGCGCCGCCTCAACCGTCTTTGTGCAAAAAATCACAACAATCCATTGTTCCGTTGCGATGTTAAAGAAATAACCATAAAAGAGATTTTTTTTCAGTTCCATCAGAAACTGCATCGGGCTATGCTATTTTCACGAAATAAAAAGTAGCCTATGTCCTTCCCCATGACACAGGCTACCTGCATGCCAAACTTTATCAAGAATGTTAGTTACTTTACATACATACATACATAAGATCACGCCTCTTTCCCGGAGGGGTAAGCAGAGACCACATTTTTCCACTTGCTACGATCCTGACATACTTCTCTCGCTTCCTCTACATTCATCAATCTTTTCATACAAGCTCGTCAGTATAGGGTACTCTTGACCTGACACTTCTTCAATACGTCTTCGACTTGGTCGCAGTACGTACGTCTAGGTCTACCCCTTCCAGTATTACCATTCACACTCGCCTTGTATATCTGCCTAGTTAATCTTCTATCATTCATCCTTTCTACATGACCGAACCATCGGAGCATGCCTTTCTCAATAACTGTCACTACATCTTCTTTCACACCACAACATTCCCTTATCACACTATTCTTGATCTTATCACAAAGTTTCACACCAATCATACTTCTCAATGCTCTCATTTCAACTGCATTTATTCTACTCTTATGCCTCTTTTGCCATACCCAACTTTCACTTCCGTAAACCAGAGTAGGAACAAGAACTCCCCTGTGCACAGCCAGACGGGCCTTATTGGACAATTTCTGGCTACTCATAAAGGAGACTTTATGAGTAGCCAGTTACTTTACAGTTTACAGTTTAGTTACTTTGAAGCGTAAAAAAGTAACAAACAAGCAAACAGGCACATTTTTAATATTAGTAACGATTAGTAAGCCAATTTTGAACTTTTTAACAATTAATATTAATGGCTGTTTAGTTACAAGTAATTTTACTGAATTTCTTCATAAGTCAAATTCATCAAAGGAGGTGCCCAAAAAAAACCAAGTATCGACATAAAAGAAATGTGTACCAATTGATAAACTTTAATTCATATTTGAAGTCACCAAAGTGGCGACCCTGAAATTAATATAGTATAAGAGCTATAAGTCAAATTGTAGTTCTCGCTATGTTGTGGCTTAACAAGTTCAAGTTTATTTATTTCTAAGCAACATACATTGCATTGAAAAATTTTATAGTTGTAAAATTAAAATAACCTCATCGAATTAGAATAAAATTAAAACAGATAATATCCCTACGTCAGTTAAGAAAAACATATCAATAATAGATACACATCAAGAATCCATTAGATACTTATATCATGTCAAAGTTAAATAAAAATGAAGTAGACATATATATAAAATAAAAATAACCTACATAATCAAAATAATTACAATAAAAATATTAAAACAAATCTTTTCCTTACATTAGATAAACACACGCCAAAATTAAATACATGTCAAGAATTTATTATTATTACAATATGCCAACATTGTATGAAAGTGAAGTCTGAAAGCAATATAATGTCAGTCCTAACAAAATTATTTTATAACTTTTGTCAACTACGCCCACACTATAGTAGTTTTTTTAAAGTAAAAAAGACTTCAGTTTGGGGCGAAAATGGCTAGTGTATATTTAGCTTTTTATATCATCTGGCAACCTGTTAAACAGTCTTACTGCCTGATAGTGTGAGCCATGCTTAACAACTTCTAGTGTTGGTTGTATCTGATTTGGTAGGTCTTGCCTTCTCATTTGTTCCCTTAATTGTCTTTCTTGTACACTTTCAATCTCACATATGTTTTTGGCAAGGCTACTAAGTACTACCATTATGTAAAGACTAGGAACTGTCAGGATCCCCAATTTCTTGAAATGTTGTTTTTATGTTGTTGTTGCTTTTAACATGTATTATTGTTCATTGTAGTATTCAATGTGTAATTTTTGGTTATTCTGCTACTATGGATTTAAAATAAAAAACAATTTATAGTATAGGAGCCGGAGTTTTTGTTATGTGTTTTCCAATTTTTGTTGGCTCATAGCTCTTATACTATATTGATTTTAGGGTTGTGCCTTTGATGACGTTAAATATTTATCATATTTAGTCTATTGGTACACATTTCATTCCTGTTGATTCTGGGTTTTCCTTTCATACATTTTTGGCCATGTCCTTTATTATATTCCATTCAAAAATACTTTTTTTGGCAGGCAAAGTAGCAACAGACAACTACACATTGTCCGAACTGAATCTAAAGCCTAACTTGAAGATTATGATGATGGGTTCCCTCGAGGAAGCGATAGAGGGCGCGTGCTGCAAGCCTGACGTCGGCGACGATGTTGTCAATGACTTGGACATCGAGGAGGAAGAGGTTGATGTGGAAAACCAAGAAGTGAGTAATCAATTTTTATAATATTTGATTTATTTTAAATTCTAGATCAGGGTAAGAATCCCTATTCCTGTCGGTCACCCCCGTGTAAAACTGCAAGACTTAAGGTAATTGTATAGTTTTTGAAAATAAAGGACAATAGTAAAACAGACTGATGTGTGCACAGATGATCCAATTTAGTACCACAGTGAACATATCTGCCCCATGTCGTGGATTTTGAGTTTTTAGCTTATATCATTTTGTTCTGAATTAGTTGTGATTTGTTCTGTTGCTTTAATCTAAGTTCTGGCATAATTTCGTTTGTTCTGACACGCGAAATATAGATTGTCTTGAAATTATAATGGTGGCAGCTATCTTCACGCTAGCCGCCCCATTGCATATTTTCCAACTATTACACGAGGAGGTGTGGTGTGACCGAGCGCAGCAGTGCGACACCATGTGAATGAGGTTAGAAAGAGAAGTACCTATACCACTAAGTGTACTTGTTCTTGTTTCATTGTATGGAGTGACGCGGGGTTGGTGGTAGGCTCTTTTATGTGAGGTCCGACTGGTCATCCATTCTATATCTGATGCTAAACAGCTTGCTGCATCCCAGCGTTGGGTAAAATTTAAAAGGTCAACGCTTAGCACCATAAGGGTGTAGCACAACAATGCCTACCGCATCCTCATGAAGCTACCTAGGTACTGCGGCGCATCGGGCATGTTAGCCGAGGAGGAGTGCCGGATTTCTTCGCTGTTGTTAGGGCCCATATAGCTTCCTTTTGGGAGTGAATGCGGAGAACTGACAACAGTCAAGACTTCTCTGGGTGCATGTTCAAGTACTGGATCGTAATAATTCTAGTCAGCACAGAATTCTAGATTCAAGATGTTTATTCAAAATAGGTGCAAATTACACTCTTTCTGATAATCATAAAAAATAGTAAGTAAATAATTATATTTGTGAAATAAAACAATTATTGGTTAATAATGTCAAAACACTATCATTGATATAAAACAAATCATGTCATTAGATCATGAAAACAATATGACACGAGAAGATACACATTAAAATAATTGAATGTCATTAATGCCATGTCAAGAGTAGGCCAGTTCACACGGACAGCACCCGGTAACGAGTATAACGCGAGAGTCAGCCATTGCTCCGCTCAACGATATTAGAGGGAAAGGAATAACCCGGCTCCCGATGCACCACCAATGATGAATTTAAATAAATTTAGTTTATATAATTTAGTTTATTTACTAGACATACAACAATATGAGATTAGCTCAACCGCTCAAACACTAATATGGAACATCACACACTAATTAACAGAGTGATAAACATCTGGAACAAGCTGCTTTAGGATGTGGTTGATGCCCCCTCCGTGGATAGTTTTTAAAAACAAGAGTGGACAAATGGTGCAGACAGTCCAATTAAGTGTAGTATGCCTTAGTGTGAAAAGTGCATACCTTTGTTAAGACCCTGTATATTAATGTACAGGAGAACTTTTTTTTCAAATATAAAGTTAAGTTTTTCTTTAAATCGGACTATTTTTAACTATAAGCTGCTCGCCTTTTACAACATAATAATAATATATTGTTTTTTTGTGTATTTAACGTGGTCTATTAGCTGAGATAAAAAAAAACCGGTGAAGTGCGAGTCAGAACAGCGCACAAAGGTTTCCGTACCATCATACTAGATGGCGCTAGTTTTTTCCCGTTTCAAAAAAAACAAGTTTTTTGTATGGAGTCTCACTTTTTCTAATTTTTAGTATTTGTTGTTATAGCGATAACAGAAATATACATCATCTGTGAAAGTTTCAACTGTCCAGCTATCACGGTTCATGAAATACAGCCTGGTCACAGACGGACAGCGGAGTCTTAGTAATAGGGTCCCGTTTTTACCATTTGGTTACGAAACCCTAAAAATAGTAAATGATTTGTTCATTATTATTTATTATAACGGTGGGTAAGAAGGAGAGATAAGTAGCCAGTCGGAATAATGGCATATGAGGTGATCCACCTTATCCTCGAGGGTTGGTAAAGCCAAAGTATATTGTCAGAGGCCTATTCGGATCTAATGCGGGGCTCGTAACTCTTTGTAGTATTATGCTGAAATTTCAAACAAATATAAACGACTTCACTTTCTTTTTAACTTTGCGTTTTATTTCGTTTTTATATCACTGGTTAATACTTTGCTGTCTATCGATTATAATTTGAGGTTAAAAACTACGGGTACCTATAGAAGTTCCATCTAATGATGAAGAGGCTCTGAGGAGTTTTTCAAAAGTTCTTCTCTGATCAATAACTAAACGATTAATGAACCTAGAAAAATTTTGACATAAGTAATTCCAAACGAGATTCTTCAAAACATAAACGAAGCTCTTTTAAATAACGCGCAGCCAGAAGGAGATGCGATGGATGGGAGTGATGCCCAATAAGATCATTACTATATACCAGGCGGTCCCATAATGACTTGGCCTGATATATTTCTAAACATGTTCAAAAATGTTGGACTTCGGTATAGGATAGGAATCTTTGACTCTTTAACAATCTGCTATGAAACTTGTATCAATCTGTAATTATTAGATTTAACGCGACAGCCAATTAAAAAGGGCGTGTAGATAGTTTTTTAAATGTCGAAAATCGAGTACCCGAGCACAAGCGACTGGCCGCCACCGGCCACACGTGTGCGGCTAATGTCTACAAAATGTATGAAAAAATTGTATGAACTGCTTGTCACTGGGCTACCGGTGGCTGTGGTCGGTCATCCGTTTGCGACTTTGCGCCGAATGAAGCTAATAAACTAAACCATTACGCCACGGAGGCGGAAAGATTGTGGTAAAGCGCTAATGTCTCCCTTTCACAGTATTCGAATTACGAATTATTATTATTATTTACTAGCTTCTGCCCGCGTAGAAATCGTCTTTGACGGTGAATGGTACACGAGCCGCAAGCGGTCTCATTCCGTTGCTAAGTTACGACGCCGACGTACGCGTGTGTGTAAATGAGTTTTCCCCAGATTCCTCGGTAACTGTCAGGATATGCTAATTAGTAAATTATGTCAATTCCCACCCCTCAACCATCTCTGTGCAGAAAATCACAACAATCCATTGTTCCGATGCGATGTTAAAGAAATTAATCAAAAAAGAGCATTTTTTCGGTCCCCTAAGGAATTGCATCGGACTATGCTGTTTTCATAGGTATGTCCTTCCCAGTGACATTTCCCAGCTACCTGCATGCCTTTCATCAACATTGGTTGAGGTGTTGAAGTTAACAATTTCGAAAACTAAAACCTTTTAGGTACAAATTTTTATATTACATTGTCACGCGATATACATATGCATGCAAAATTTCAGCTCAATCGGAAACTGGGATGTGGATCAAATTTAACATGCTAAATTTCGTTTCAGACACCGGGACAGGTGAAACTAAATAAAATCTTGTAACAAACAAACACATTTTCACATTTATGATATTAGTAAGAATTTATGCACTAGCAGCTCTACGAGCAGATGCATTATGTACCAAAGCACTTGTGTTTATTCATTATCAAAATGTGTTTCAAGTCTATTTTTCAAATTGTGTTTCAAGTCTATTTTTCAAAATGTGTTTCAAGTCTATATTTCAAAATGTGTTCCAAGTCTATATTTAAAAATGTGTTTCAAGTCTATTTTTCAAAATGTGTTTCAAGTCTATTTTTCAAAATGTGTTTCAAGTCTATTTTTCAAAATGTGTTTCAAGCCTATTTTTCAAAACGTGTTTCAAGTCTATTTTTCAAAACCTTTCACTATTGAGACACTTTTCACGTTTCTAGAAGAGAGTTCCACTATTTCATCACTCGAAATGGCATAGAGTGAGCAGTATAAATATGATACAGTGCCCCTAGGCCGTAGTTGCCTTCTGCCACCTTTTAACTCGGCTGCACGACAGCAAAGACAGTGTTGTGTTTTTTTTGTTTCAAGGTTTTTGTCTTGATTTCCAGATATACTTAGCAAAAATCAACAAACGTGTAAAAGACTACAAAATAAACGTATTGAATCCTCCCAGAGATGGCAAGAAGTTGCTTGTGCTGGACATAGATTATACGCTGTTTGATCACAGATCCGTCGCGGAAACCGGTGAGTTATTTTAATATTAATATTTCAAGTATTTTTTTAAGGGTTTATTTATCTCCACATAAAATCCTTTGTTGGTATGGTAATCCCCCGCTTGGTATCTTCTTATGCTGAAAGGGCTTCCCAAGACACCCATACCTAATGGGCAACTAGCTTTTTTTTTAAATCCACAATTGATAAGCCCTTGGCATCAAATCACCTGATGGTAAGTGAAGATGATGCCGATGATGGAAGCGGGCTTACCAAGATTCCCCAACGCATTGGGGAACTGGCTATCTTATCTCCAAGCCGTAGAATGCTGTTAACATTGATGTTTTGGCTAGGATGGTGGTAGCTAGCCAGGTACCCCTCCACCAACCAAACCGAGTCTTACAAAGTTAGACTTAGCCGGGAATCGAACCCGCAACCTCCTGTGTGAAGCTAATGGACTTACCCATTACGCTACGGAGGCGGTTATGTCTCAACACTGTTAACATAAAAGGCTGCAAAACTAAGACTTGTAGGTGAGGTGATAGCTAGACAGGCAGACTTAAAAACTGCCTTACCACCTCAACCTGGTCCGATTGGTTGGATTCCGTCGGGTATCTAACCTCCGGCCTTCCATTATGAAGCCAGTGTACCTACTAGCTACTACACCACGCCATTAAAATAATTTGTTTCTCATCTTTATTAATTAGAAAAAGGGTAATGTTACTCATCCGGTTTCAAAAAAATCTTTCACCAATAGTTACAACGGAATTTCTGGATAGACATAGGCTAAAAAAGACCCCGCTCACTTTCGATATCCACGGGGGCGAAGCGAAGCTCGTGCAACAGCTAGATTGTGTAATAAATATGAAGCAGTCGGCCGTAGCTGACTACAACTTAAACTGTCATTTACTGGACATCCTGTATGCAGGAGACCCTGCTCACTTACAGACATACAGACAGACAAAAATTCCAAAAGTTGTTGTTTTGGCCTCTGTATCGTTAGTAATGTCCACCACAAGTTATTATTTTCCAAAAATATTTCATGTACAGACACGTCCCCATTACAGTTTTATTATATTATAGATAATTTATATTTTTCCAGGTTACGAACTCATGAGACCGTACCTCCACGAGTTCCTGACGTCGGCGTATAAAGACTACGACATAGTGATCTGGTCAGCTACGGGCATGAAGTGGATTGAGGAAAAAATGAAGCTACTGGGTGTGGCCACGCACCAGGAGTACAAGATCATGTTTTATTTAGATTACCTGGCTATGATAACGGTGCATACGGCCAAGTATGGCACAATAGATGTGAGTTAGCATTGTTATATCTATACTAACACAGTATTTTTAGTTATTAAACTCTGAAACCATTTGAAAATAAAAAATAAGGGGTTCCCCCATACAAGAAACACGTTTTTAAAAGTCTTTGCTCTATCGTCAAAACTGTCATGTTAATCTTGGTAAGCGCGCTTCCATCTTCGGCATCATCGTCACTTAGCATCAAGATTCCAAGGGCTTGCCAATTGTGGATAAAAAAACACTTTGTCGCTTATTCATGTCATTTGATTAAAATGATTGGTATCATCTTCGTAATACTTACTTACTTTCACTGGCTCAGCGACCCAAAAAGGATCTTAGCGTCCGATACCAATAGTCACAACTCGTCCCTATTCTGCGCCTCCTCACGCCAATCGGGTCTCTGGAGGACGCTCAGGTCCTTCTGCACCTCGTCGATCCAGCTGTACCTGGGACGCCCGACTGGACGTTTCCCTGTCGGTCGTCCCGTGTACGCTCTCTTTACAGCACGATTCTCCTCCATCCTCTCTGTACGTGACCAAGCCAGCGAATCCGGGCCGATTTAGTTTCGCCAATTATTAATTAATCTTCGTAATATTTAATGTTTATAAGGTTGATTATCAAGCGGTATGGTGGTACGGAAACCTCGACTTGCACTTGACCGGGCTTTTCTTTCGTTCAGTTTATGATCTGTAAGGCGAGTCCGACTCACACTTGACCGCTTTTTATGTGTTATTTACTTTAGAGTCTGCATCATAATCAAACCAAGTTTGGCGCTTGTATGTGTTGCCATTTTTACGATAGAGCAAAAAAAACCGGCTAAGTGCGACTCCGGGTCACACAAACAGGGTTCCGCAAAACTTTAACTACCAACAGAACTCAGCACATGCTTTGTAAAAAAAATACATATCAATTGAAAGGGCTTGTTGTGAGAATCTCAAGTATATATTTTTTTTACAATTTTGAAATATTACGTTTTTAAGTTATTGAAAAAAAGGCGACAATTGACCATTCCCCCCTTTTTATCTCCAAAACGCCTGGCCTAAAATCTGTAAAAAATCATAGTATATGAGGTCAAATGCATAGATTACAGGAAAACCTATGATAAAATCTAAAATTATTCCGTTCCCACAGGAGAAATGAAATTTCACTCTTCAACTTCAAACTTTACACTTCAACCCGATTTTAGGTCGAGTAGCTTCGGACGTAGTGGTGGGGAATGGTCAATTTTCGACAATTTTCTGTGATAACTTCAAAACGATCTTGAAATTATAAAAAAAAACTATATTTGTGATTTTCACGGGTCCAAAACTTTTTTAAATTTTCTAATTTACCGCCCAAAAATGGCCCCATGTTTACACCGACTTACATATGTAAACCTAATTTCAACTCAATCGGTCCAGTAGTTTCGTAGCAAATTGACTGTGACAGACGGACGGAAAGACAGACACACGAGTGAGTTTTTCCTTTTGTACCTCAAACCCTAAAAATCATTGAAAGTAAACAACTTTTTTTGTATAATTTTTACCTTTTTATTTTTTATTAAAGCTGCCATTATAACATATTTTGAGAAAAGTTTATAATACCTATTATTATGCTTCGAATCAAAAGATTTATTATTTAAATGTACCACAGATAGATGGACGGACAGGGCGTTGCGTAAATACTGTAGGCTTACTAAAAGGCACTCCTTCCCATATGCAACCCTAAAATAACTTGGGATAAATTTAAAATGGCCTCTGCAGACCATTAACAAAAAAACCGGACAAATGCGAGTCGGACTCCTCCACCGAGGGTTCCGTACAAATTTTAGTTTTATGACTTAACTAGCTGTTTCCTGCGGCTTCACCCGCGTGGACAAAGTTTCTATGATGTCGAGGGTGCGCAGTGCGCGAAAAAATAGCCTAATCGGTCTACCTACCAAATTTCAGCCAGATACGTTCAGTAGTTTTTGCGTGATGAAGTAACAAACATACACACTCACAAACTTTCGCCTTTATAATATTAGTGTCATTACAAATGTATAGTTTTCTGTTTTTTACTGATACTTGTAGTATAAGACGGTTACTTGCCAAATTTCATAGTTCTAGGTCAACGGAAAATACCCTATAAATTTTGATTCCCTTGAGAGTGTCGTAATATACGTTTTTGCGGCATAAATGACCGTTTCTTTTTTTTACGTGAACTTAGAAGTTTGATTTTTTCCCAGCTTCAAGGGACTATATACCGGAGTATATGGTTTTAATTTCAACTTCATACCTTCACTCATTCCCAAAATAATTAAGAGTCTTGACAGACAGATGGCAGCTTCAAGGGACTGTAGACCGGAGTTTAAGGTTTTAATTTGAACTCGATTCCTCCACGCATTCCCGAGATACAGGGTCTTGACAGACAGACGGACGGACAACAAGGTGATCCTATTAGGGTTCAGTTTTTTTCCTTTTGAAGCACGGAACCCTAAAAATGTAAAACCCTGCAGTAACTGTCATAGACAATATCGCTAGATCTCATCTAGTGGCGTCTTTCGGATCATCGTATTAAATTATCAGTAAATCTTAGATTCTTTCATTTAAATTCGGTCTTTTTAATTACACTGTTCCGAAGCGAGATAACTTCCGAACAGACAGAGAATGTTAATTAAAAAACCGCTATTGTAAATGTTACATTAGAATAAACCTATTTAACAGCTTAAATCACTACATATTATAAAACAAAAGTCCTCCGCAGCGTCTGTCTGTCTGTCTGTTCGCGATAAACTCTAAAACTACTGAACGGATTTTCATGCGGTTTTCACCAATAGATAGAGTGATTCATGAGGAAGGTCAAAGTCCATGTTTTGTCAAGGTTTTGTCTAAATTCGTTAAAATGTAACTATTATTGTTGGAAGTGTCGGAAAAAGTCTGCCTAACGCTAAAAACGCTGCCTAATCCCTTTGCGATATAACTAAACAATGTATGGTGAGATATTCCTCTTTTATAGATCTACAAAAAAGTTCCCGATGGCATATATATATCTACCTTTTATGGATAGCTTACTTTACCCGAATGGGTACGTTTTACTGAGGGACACTATTCCTGGCCGTGTTACGTGTTATCTCCCGTTTCACACAGAGCGCTCGACACCGGGACTTACTGAGGAACACTAGTCCAGGCCGTGTTACGTGTTATCTCCCGTTTCACACAGCGCGGAACACCGGTTCTTACTGAGGGACACTATTCAAGGCCGTGTTACGTGTTATCTCCCGTTTCACACAGCGCGCGATAACGGCACTTAATGAGGGACACTATTCCAGGCCGTGTTACGTGTTATCTCCCATTTCACACAGCGCCGAACACCGGTTCTTACTGAGGGACACTATTTTTGGCCGTGTTACGTGTTATCTCCCGTTTCACACAGCGCGGAACACCGGTTCTTACTGAGGGACACTTTAAGGCCGTGTTACGTGTTATCTCCCGTTTTGGAGTTTGCCTTCGCCTGCAATAGCGCTCGATCTAACCTGTGCAGTCTTTGCTTTGGGGTTATTTAAATTCTCTGTTGTATGTGAACAAGCAACAGACTCGCAGCCCTAAGACAAAACATTCAACAAGAAATAAGAAATATATCGCCGGATGTGATGAATTTTAGTGGTCCAAATGATCATCTGATTACCATGAAAACCAAGGACCCAGTGCATTCTGCCTATACATGGACGCTCACCAAGGCCAATATGCACAAAATCAATGTAGCTCAAAGAGCCATGGAGCGCCCAATGTTAGGTAGCTATGTATTTTTAGGAGCGCATACCAAATGTCGACATATGTCCACTGCTGCCTGCTGGACAAAAGCTCCCCCAAGGATTTGTACAACGACCCGTCCTGCGCTGCCTGCATCCACAGGTTTCTCGCGACCTTCACCAAGTTAGTAGGAGAACCAAGGTAACCAACATAGCTCACAGAATCGCTAAGTGACCGAGGACTGGGCACATAGCTCATAAAAAAGTTGGGGTAGTAAAATTCCCATTATGAAGGCCTCCCATTCGGACCGACGACCTGGTGAAGGTTGCGTGAAGCCGCTCGATACGTTTACATTTACACTTACACTTATTCATATTATGTCCCCAAGGAGGGGCTGGAGCCTACCCTGAATAATCGAGCCTTAGTCGACCACGCGGGCCCAGTGCGGGTTGGTCGACTTCACACACAACCTGCGAGTTTCTTCGCAGGCGTGTGCAGGTTTCCTCACAATATTTTATTTTACCGTAAGAGCATAGGATAATCGTACACATGAAATCGAATTTCGTGGCAGGATTTGAACCATGACCTGCCGGACAGGAGGTAGCAGCCCTAGCCGTTACGTCACCGACGCTCGCTCTTTGCCGTTATTTAATCTTCATATCAGCTCATATACGTCCCCACCGAGGGGCTCGAGCCAATCCTGAATTAGTGCGATCGGGCCTTAGTCGAACACGCGGGCCCAGTGCAGGTTGGTCGACTTCACACACAACCTGCGAGTTTCTTCGCAGGCGTGTGCATGTTTCCTAACGATGTTCGGATAAACGTACATAATTATGAAATCTAAATTCGAAATCACATTGGTACGTGGCAGGTTCGAACCACGACCTACCGAACAGGAGTTGGCGGCCCTAGCCGTTACGCCACCGACGCTCACTGTATTTGATCTCACACTAATCTTTTATTTGTATTTTTTTGTTCCAGGTAAAACCACTAGGCGTTATTTGGGGCAAGTATCCCCAGTACAGTTCAAAAAACACAATAATGTTCGACGACATACGTAGAAACTTCATTATGAATCCGAAAAGTGGTTTGAAAATCCGACCGTTCCGGCAGGCGCATTTAAATCGTGACAAAGATAGGGAACTCCTGCAGTTATCCACGTATTTAAGGGACATTGCGCAGTTCTGTGATGACTTTGACACGTTAAATCATAAGAAATGGGAGAAATATAAGCCGGATAAGAAGTGCCAACAAGCGGGTAGTAAGCGGAAAGCTGAGGATAGCGCCCCCTCATCGACTGAAGAATGACAGTAGCTAAGATAAATTGGAAGAAGCTAATGATATTAAGATAGTTGCAGCGTTAATTAAAGTCTGTTTATTTTTATTGTTATTATTAGAAAATGAAACAAGCTGGTTATTTTCCTTTTTTTTGTACTTTTGCTGAAGTTTTTCAAGATAGTTTTCGAATAGACAGATTTAATATTAACGCTGCGACATACTCATTTTCTATAAATATGAAAGTAAAAACTTGGTGCTGATTAAATTCGAGGATCAAAATCAAAAGGTACCCATAAATTTAAATTTGGAATATCGAATTGGTTTTAACTGATTTCCTTGTACTTACTGGCAACTAAGGAACGCGGCTAAGGTTTTTATATTCAAGTTTTTTAAATAACTACATTACCAGTTTAAATGTTTGTACAGTCGCCATCAGATATATCGTAGCGGTTAGGTGTTCAAATATATTTGAGCAGTGTTGAATTTCAATAAAGTAAGTAGGTACACTGACCGCCTAAATTGTACGTCTCTTAGTTTTTAATTTAAAATTTGCATTATGTATTTATTTTGATGTACAATAAAGAGTTATTTTGAATTTGCTATTAATATCTGAACATCTAATTTGTCATAAATATCTGAGCAGCAGATTTTTCAATATGTTCTTAATACATAATGACGTAAGGTACTTTTTCCTAAAATGCTACATAAATTGAAATTGAAAAATCTGCTGCTCAGATATTTATGACAAATTAGATGTTCAGATATTATTAGCAACTCTTAGTGTACATTCATTCATTCATATCAGCCGAAAGACGTCCACAGCTCAACATAGGCCTCCCCCAAAGATTTCCAAATAATAATAACTCCATTGTATATAATTTGTTGAAATTCAACACTGCTCAGAAATATTTGAACACCTCGCCCGCTACGATATATCTGATGGCGACTGTACCATTTCTCGTATACCTTTTGGAATAATATTACATTCACATTACGCAAGATGCTAGGATAGGGTGTATAAAAAACTGAATATTCAATCTTCCTAGGATTATCGAAGAAATTCCTACCGTGTGACTTTACTATGATGTGCAAATTAACCTGAACGTCGCATCCGCAGCCAAATTGTTAAACAAGCAATTTTAAAAAATTATTTAAAAAGTATATCCCGTTGATAACTACTGTCTAAATAATTGTTGGAAACGCTGATAAAAAACCGACTTCCATTGCAACAAATTATATTTTGTTTTGTTAATTTTCTAAAAAATACTACACCGAGTTAACCATTTATATGGCAGCATACGCTATCGAATAAAAAAAGAATTACAAAAACCGGTTCAAACAGGGAAGATATCGCGTGACAAGCATAGAAAAAAACATACTGTTGAAATTATCCGGAAAACACAGTGTCGGACGCATGCCACCGTAATAAACTGTACAGCACAGATTGGAACAGAAGGATCCGCCCGTCTCCATATTTTACTCAGATTTTCTTGATACAAGCAAAAAGTAGCGCCATCTAACATAACTCGTACGAACTAGCGTGGGCGAGAGTTGACGTCAGTGCCGCGTTAAAAGAACCTTGGTAGAATTGTCGGTTTAAAAATTCGTTTATTTAATTTGTTTACAAGAAAAAATACAATGTAAGGTTACTTAACGATGATACGACATCCCATGTTTCTTTTTAGCCTTTCTTTCATGATTTTTACAGCCTCTAACAACACAATAAGGCATTTTTATATGGAATATCTTTCCACCGCACTGTACAATTTCCCGCAGACGACTGAGTCGCGAGTGTGCGAAACTTTCGATTTTCGCTCCAATTCGCTGGGAGCATTAGTCGCGCGCGTTGGCCGGGTCCTTACGCCAGTAATATATAAGTTACTGCTGTACAGTCAAGCTGTGAATACTCTCGCGCCATCTAGTCTAGAATACATGGTAGTGTCGAAGCGTAATGTTTCTTGTTGATGTGTGGTAACAATCACACATCGACAACAAACATTACACTTCAAAACAAAAACTCGGTCTATAGCAAGCATCATCATCATATCAGCCGACGGACGTCCACTGCTGGACATAGGCCTCCCCCAAGGATTTCCATGACGACCGGTTCTGCGTTGCCCGCATCCAGCGGCTTCCCGCGACCTTCACCAGGTCATGGGTCCACCGAGTGGAAGGCCTACCTACGCTAAGTTTTCCGGTCCGCGGTCGCCACTCGAGAACTTTACTGCCCCAACGGCCATCTGTTCTACGAGCTATGTGCCCCGCCCACTGCCACTTAAGTTTAGCAAACAACAGTTATAATTTCCTGGGTTACCTGAGTTTGAAAAGGTTTTGAACCTTTCCCAGATTAATGGAAGACCCAAAAGTATCAAAGTTTTTTTTAAAATCCATAACAACGATTTGGGGGCTAATTTGACCATTTGGCTGCGATGCGCCATGGACATGGTATGTACAGACAGAATCTGTGGGCATTCATCATCATCACATTAAATTCAGTCACAAGCCAGTTTTAGCTACAACGACTACACCACACCCCGGACACTGCATACAACGGTCGTGAAATGACATTTCTAAAAACAAATGACTGAGCAAACAAAATCACTGCTAAATTCCATACGTTCGAGAACCAAACTTTAACCAATCTTTATCAATCTGGGTGACGAGAGAGTGAGGTCGGAATCTATAAAACGGCAGGAAGTGTCCATACCGTATGTTATGTAACTAAAATAAAAGAAAGTGGCTTATACTACTCAGTTACGGGTTTGTTACACGATACGTAAGATTTAGAGGACCGGGCCTAAACGGAGTTTTAAGAAAAATATTATGGGGTAAATTGGAATATATGTATTTAATATTTTTTCTAAAAAAAGAAGGAATGATATACTAGAAAAAGATGTACTTTGGATGACCGTGCTGTTATAAAATAATAACATAATATATATTTGGACAATTCACTGAAATCAATCTAAATTGACAATTTTATTTGATTAAAAAAATGGCTATTTTAGTAGAATGCCGGTAGGCAACATTCGTCGCCCTCCCCTTGGTATTTAAATAAGTAATCAAGTACTAAAATAACAAAAGAATTAAATTTCACTTGGGTCTTAATTACCCCACCGTTCTAAAATACACTTACTAGGTACAAAACACTTTTAAAATTTAAACTAATAACTAAATCGTTAAAAACCGGAGGCAGGAAATCTTCTAGGACGGCAGAAACGCTTTGCGAACATAAATAAGAATTGCGCTGGGCAGTAATATTGCTTCGTGAGTCGTGACCAATGGCCAGACAGTCGCTCGGGATTAAGGATTAATTCAGAATTTACTTCCCTTTAGGCAAGCAGCTGGGCGGGCAGTGTGGCAAAAGACTGGCTGGTGGTTAGCGCAGCTCTATCCCAGGATCATTCTTGAATCGGAGGAATTTTCGGCGACGTCAAACTCGCAGGGGGAGTGAAAGACCCTACGGACATATGTAAATCTAATTCGCAGCAGTACCAAAAATACACGCAGGCGGTTTCCTTATACAAATTACTTACCAGTGAATAAAATAGTTGAAACGCAAAAAAATTATCGATTCGAAGTCATTCTTCTTGCTTTGCGTTTCATGATTAAATGCTCTTTTGGTTTTGTTCGTCTATGAAAATTTAATTTGAAAATGATTGTTACCTTTTGACATGAGGAAAAAGAAAAGATGACCGTGATGTGTTGATTGTTATGGGTGTTTAAATTCGGATTTAATTTATGTTTCGTTAAGGCCCACTATTATTCAGTGGTAAGTAATTTGTATAAGAAAACCGCTTTAAGTATAATTTTGGTACTGCTGCGAACTAGATTTACATCCCCGAAAATTCCTCCGATTCAAGAATGATCCTGGGATAGAGCTGCCCTAACCACCAGCCAGTCTTTTGGCCACACTGCCCGCCCAGCTGCTTGCCTAAAGGGAAGTAAATTCTGAATTAATCCTTAATCCCGAGCGACTGTCTGGCCATTGGCCGTCGTAGAAGATTTCCTACCTCCGGTTTTTAACGATTTAGCTATTAGTTAT
The DNA here is from genome assembly GCA_947284805.1 of Coleophora flavipennella. NCBI lineage: Eukaryota > Metazoa > Arthropoda > Insecta > Lepidoptera > Coleophoridae > Coleophora > Coleophora flavipennella. The sequence goes on from OX369308.1 coordinate 2,943,011, forward strand.
AAATTTTAAATGTGTTTTGTACCTATAAGTGTATTTTGGAACGGTGGGGTAATTCAGACCCAAGTGAAATTTAATTATTTTGTTATTTTAGTACATGGTTACTTATTTAAATACCAAGAGAAGGGCGACGATCGTTGCCTATCGGCATTCTACTAAAATAGCCATTTTTTTAAATCAAATAAAATTGACAATTTAGATTTATTTCAGTGAATTGTCCAAATATTACTGCCCAGCGCAATTCTTATTAATGTTCGCAAAGCGTTTCTGCCGTCCTAGAAGATTTCCTGCCTCCGGTTTTTAACGATTTAGTTATTAGTTATAAATTTTAAAAGTGTTTTGTACCTAGTAAGTGTATTTTAGAACGGTGGGGTAATTCAGACCCAGGTGAAATTTAATTCTTTTGTTATTTTAGTACTTGGTTACTTATTTAAATACCAAGGGGAGGGCGACGATCGTTGCCTACCGGCATTCTACTAAAATAGCCATTTTTTTAATCAAATAAAATTGTCAATTTAGATTGATTTCAGTGAATTGTCCAAATATATATTATGTTATTATTTTATAACAGCACGGTCATCCAAAGTACATCTTTTTCTAGTATATTGTTCCTTCTTTTTTTAGAAAAAATATTAAATACATATATTCCAATTTACCCCATAATATTTTTCTTAAAACTCCGTTTAGGCCCGGTCCTCTAAATCTTACGTATCGTGTAACAAACCCGTAACTGAGTAGTATAAACCAGTTTCTTATATTTTTGTTACAGTTAGTACTAATATACGAGTATATACTTTGACTATACATTTAGGTATGTGGAGGGAATGAGGGATTGTTCAGTTTTTATGAACCCCACCTAATTCGAAAACCATTTCGAGGAATAGCTTCTGCGATAACTTTCCAATTATTATTAGATTTCAGAAATTTCAAGTGATTTGGTATATTTTATGAAAAATGTGATTTGCCCTTGATTGGCCTACGATGACGTCACTGCCGGCATTACACATTGTTCAGATTTAAATGGGTATAATATTAATATTTTAAATATGTACTGATTGAGAGAACTAGCAAAGGTCAACGGCCAGGCACAGTGCACAGTTTCGTCACAATAGAATTTACTTAATTCTATTGTGGTTTCGTTGCGGCAAGGCACGAATCCAGCGATGTAAAGAAAAGACAGGGCCATACTACAACACGAGAATATTATTTAAGGGGAACTATATTTTCTATCACCAAAATTTATATTTGTCATCAAGTTGTATCACCTAATAAATAGATCTATCGCCACGAAATATTTTCGTTCTCAGATAAATAAAAATTGTTCCCAGGTATGAATTATCAAATTAATGTTAATATATGTGTAAAATAAGAGATCGATAACCAATAAAATTATATTGCATTACATGAATATAAACTTCGTTCTTATAATAACAGTTTTGTTACTTAAATAATAGCTCTGTGCTCAGAATGGTAGATCTGTCACCAAAGAAGCGGGAGCGAGCGAAGCGAGCTCGGACTTGCGGAGCACCCCGACTCGGATCCGTTAGGTTCGGAGACTGTGCGGGGAGGCGAGCTTAGCTCGCCTCCCCGCACAGTCGTAGTGTTAGGTTTGACATGAGAACACAGAAGTAGGAGCCCCGAAGGGGCTCCGTCGACCACTCAATATGATTTATTGGTGATCTCTTTAAATTAGTTTGGTTAAATACTTATTAGGACACACCTATTATAATACATACAAAAACATTTATTTGGTACTAGACCTTATATCTCAGGATTTTAGGTGATTTATTGTGGAACTGATTTTGCATTGTTTGGTGACTACATTTTGGTGACAGATCTACTATTTTGAGGACAAACCCTATTATTTAAGAAACACAAAACATGATAGCTTAAATGATACCCTTATTTAAGTAGGCAATAATGGAATGTGGCTTTTTTTTAATTCGGTATAGTCGCAAATGAAAAAGTTGTTCAGTTTCGTTTACTGAACTTGCCCTTATAATAGTTTCAGCTAATTTCGTTAGACCTTATTTAAGTCACCGTAAAATTGTAGATTATAATCTAACGGGATCTATCTCACGAGATTGTGAACCGTAACATACTGCTTACAATTTCACTAGTGACATTACAATAACACTAAGCGAAGTGAATAACATTAAATAAATGAGCGAGCGATGTTAGGTTCGGTCGGGTTTGATTGAACAGTCAAACAGCCTCGCGAAGCGAGGTGTACCTCCCCTGGGTAGCAGAATGCTTCGCAGAAGAAGAAATCATCTGTTTTATTCGGATGGTCCATGAAATTGTAAGCTGATTGTCAGTTTGCCGTCATATAAAGCTAATTTAATCTAACTGAATTTAGTGTAGTGGGATTGTAATATAGCGGTATTGACAATATCCCTGCGACACAATATATATATATATATATATATATACAGATTTGGGCCTGTGACGTCATCACAAACATTTGAACGGTTAACATTTGAAACATCAAAAATACCCGATGAATAAAAAAAATACTCAAAAATTAAATTCTTAAAAAAATCTAATTTTCATAAAAAAGAATCAAAAGAAGTAACTAGATTTTTTTGAACAATGTCATTTGCCCGCTGATGGCTACAATAGCCAATCTTGCTAAAAACGGTAAGCAAAGAGAATGTCATCTCATCGCTATGCAAGTTTTACCACTGATGAGATACTAGTTACTTCGTAACAGTTATTGCACTTCCTTGTAAAACGAAAATATCTACGCATTTATTCACTTATTCCTTCCCACTGTCAGACAACACGTAAACATGGATATTAAGGCGCTCGACTTAGCGGTTATAACTGCGTACACGGGTGGCGCGCGAATTGCGGCGGCGACTGTACGGCGTTCTAGCGCTAACGAGCGGAGCGCGGCCTGTAGGCCGCGCCATTGTGTAGGTATACTTATCTCGCCTGCTCGACCGAGTGACGGCGGCCTGGTTTTACTATCAAAATGTCATAGTTTGGGTCCCAAAGCGAGATTTAGGTAAATAGAAAAAAACCAATAGTGCAAGTGAGAGAAATATAGTCCGCCATGGAAACGCTACATAACTTCATACAACATTATTTTCTTCGAAGTTGCGGCACAGATGATATACTAGTTACTTCGTAAGTTGCGGTAGCCTGAGACGGTAAGGGGATACCACTGTGCTAGTTAGCTGAAGGTAGCCCCTGAAAAAGGATTATATGTTACTCAGGAGGTCAAGACGAATCTAACGACACCTCGCACTCCAAAATCCATCAAGACGACAGTCTCAGTCAAAGAATCAGACATACACATCAACCGAAAAACATTACCCTCCTTTTTTGGGAATTAGGTGAAAACATCGCCCCGCTCCGCTCCACTTAGCAGCGAAAATAGAGAAATTGAATGTCAGTTAATTAAGGTGGTTCATTTTGGTTATGGTGCGAATTTCAAACTTCAAGATTTTTTGAATTATGAATCCCATGTTCCCGACTGCCTCAGAAGGAAGGTTATGTTTTTCGAGTGTATGTATCTATGTATGTAAATGAAAATGAAATGAAATATGTAGATTTCTATGTTCCCTGCTACAGTCCGTCCGTGCGTACAGTATTATACTTATGAGGTATCGTTAGATTCCTCTTGATCCCGTGAGTGACATAGGATACATTTTTACCCGACTGGCCAAAAAGAGTGTTTGTTTTTACGCAGTCGGGTTTTTAATTTTTAATGAATTCCATATGTTATTTATCAAGTTTAACGTGTTTTGCGACAGTCTTATATTATTTTCTACCAATTTCAATGAATTTGTCAAATTAATGGTCAAAACCATAACCTGAAAAATATTATGTTGTGAATAAATCTTTATTATCCAAAACAAGGAATTTCACATTTGACAAATTCATAGAAATTGGTAGAATATAATTTTTTATTTTTTTTTCTTCGCCCTTTTAGGGCAGGCTAAGGCTCATTGGCCATACCGCCTAGTCTTCAGTATAATTATGTTTTTCAGTAGTATTCACTTGTAGAATTCACGTCTTCAGTAATTTTCAGTAGTTTCTTCACGTTCACATCATATTATTGTCTATAAACTAACCTAACCTACATACTCTAGCAAAATGATAGCACTTTTGCTAAAGCTTGCTCGGACTTCTTGTGGGAACTCGAAACACAGTATACACACTTTTATTTCATTATCCTACACAAGAAACACTTATATGATCCTTCGCTGATAAATACGCTATCAATATTATACATCAAAAACCACTAAATGTAATTTTTCGGATAATAAAAGAAAAATTACAAACTGAACGCTACAAATTCCCGCCAAAAAGTCCTGGTAGAATATAATGTGAGACTGTCGCAAAACAGGTTAAACTTGTTAAAAAAAATTAACATCGAGTCATAATTCACAAAACCTTGAAAATTTCGAAGTTCGCGCCATAACCGAAACGAACCACCTTAGTACTCGTAGGTTCTAGGTATTTTGTACGTAGGTATAAGAAAAATGTATACCACTAGGTATATCTTAATTTATTCCAGACACGGTTAAAGTATTATTTTAACTCATGTTTGTTTCATTCTGTGAAACTTATTTTTTGATATAAAAATAGATTTTTAACTATCACTGCTTTTATTTAAAAATAAATTGGGGTTGGTGTTACACTTAAAAGGGTTGCCGCTGCAATACAAAAAATGCATGGTGTAAAAATAAAAAAAAGCCCTTCAAGTGCACTCCAACCCAGAGATGTTCATAGAAAGTTCATAGCCCCGTATGTATAAGCACAGTATTGCGTTATAGGCCATATTGTAATTCTGTGGTATAAGGTACTCTTTGTTCGCGCCGTGTGCACGACTAGAAAGAATTTCGCGTTGTAGCGTTGTAGAAGCGATTTTCGTGATGGACCCACGTACCCCTGGCCATACCCCTGGTGGTACATACAGTGGGTCTTTTAAAGGTAATTTACGCCGACACCACCGCTGTACCCTCCCAGAGCGACCTTCTGATGCGAGCCCTGGGAATGATCCAGCAGCTACTCGCCCCAGCCTGGGCTGCCAAGGACCTGCCCACGTGTTAGCAGATAGCACGCTCATGTAGCTGTCGTTTGCCGTATCGCCAGGTATCATGGTTTTGATAAAACTGATTTTCGGCAAACTACAGGTGTATCAAATTTGGCGAAAGACCCGTTTACTAGGGAATCAACTCATCACATCATATTATACTGAAAAACTTTTCCCAAGAAACCCATAGTCAATTCTAAAAAAAATTCGACTACATACAAAAATGTTTAAAATCGGTCGTATCAGCTGATCGATTTATATGAGTTTTTTTTTTGCGATATCAGAAAACTTGTAGAAGGGAAGTTGTTTAGTTTGATTAATAGATGCACCAAATTTGTTACACCTGTATATTTTTTTTAAAGCTGTGAAGTTTTTTTTTAATTCGTCTTTTTTTTTCCTCCAAGCCATCTTTTCAAATTTGGGTATAGGTAGTAATCACACGGAGCTAGGTCCGGTGAATACGGAGCTTATGGAACCAGCTCGAAGCCCAAGTATGTTAGTACTAATATATATACTTTGGCCCAAGTGTGCACTGGGGCATTGTCTTGATGAAAGAGGACTTTCTTGGGGAAATTCCAGTTTTTCCATAGTTGTGAAAAATTTAGAAGTGATCACATTCAAGCAATGGTTAAAGTGTCAATTTCTTGTTTTTTTTACTAAATTTTTGACAGTCTTCTTGTGAAAGATTGTGCCCGCCAGTGTTAATGCCATATACCAAAAAAAATATTTTACAAATAGTTTTTAAGGACTTATCAAACAGCTCTCGTGTGTACACACGGCGCCACATGAAGCTATAAAAAACCAGTATATGCGGGCCTCGCGTATGTTGAAACGCAAAGGCGTCGCGCGGCCAGCTTATACTGGTTCTGTGTAGCTTGATATTTCGCTGTCCGTAACTGGGCATTTTCACTTTCGGTTGCAGCGTGACGTGTATGGAAGTGACGAAATAAAAAATCGTTTATTATGTCTTTAATATAGATAGTAACGTAGAAGATATATGTAGGATTCATAATATATATATATGTCGGCATAAATATTTTAAAGTATTGAACAAAACTGTTTTTTTTGTGGAAAGTATGAAATTCACTGCTCCGTTACGTCACGAAATGTTTTAGGCTGTAAATTGATAAGGCGAGTTTAAAGTAGGCAAAGAATTTATTATAAAAGAATGCAAACTTAAACATTATTTTAAAATAATAATCAAATGAAAGAAAACCATTTTAAGTACGAAAATATTACGTGCAATTGTTCCATAACGTCACTTTTCAATTCAAACCACTTCTTGTTTTTCTGTACGCTATTTATACGGCAAACTTTACACAAGCAATTACAATTTTTAAATATAAAGAATTAAAAGCAAATCCAGATAGAATAGAAACATTTAAAGTACCTGGAATACTCAAGCAATCACGTTAAATTTTCACTCCCTAAAATATTGGGACAGTGACGTTAATGGAATCTTATGTTACGTTAGTGGAAAGGTAAGGCACGTTCTACATAGTGGTCAAAATGTATAGGTATCGGAGTCTCACTAACAGTCTTAAAATATGATATATAATGATAATGAGATGACGACTAACATGATAAATTATCAATAATTTAATGCTTCTTTGTGGGAAACTAATGTGTAACTAAACTAGCGTGAGAGCCATAGTGTCCTAAAACAAAAATATATATTATGTATACGTAAACAAGAAAATCAAACAAGCTGAATTCATTAAAAAGAAAAAAACCCGACTGCTTTTTTATGTCAAAGTTGTGTTTTATGCGTTTTTAATCCGCTATTGTGGATTTTTGTAATTTTGGTATAGCCAGTGTCACTCGCGCTGCTGAGACGAATCTAACGATACCCCACATGTTAAGATCCAACAAGTCCTTTAGGCTGTAGCCCGTGAAAAAGAATTTATAGTCCACATACATACATACACACATACACACATATACACATACATAAACACACACACACACAAACAAACACACACACACATACATACATACATACATTCATACACACATACATACATACTCTCGAAAAACATAACCCTCCTTCTGAGGCAGTCGGGCAATAAGACTCGATTCTGAAACAGTCTCATGTCAGCAATGTCAAAAAGTAACACATTCCAGTGATATGTTTCACTATACTATTATGAAGAATAAATATACTGTGTGTTTACATTGAGATCACTAAGAAATCCCTCAATATTTATGTCCCTGTCCAGAACATAATTTATGTGTCATATAATTAATCAAATTATTAATTTAATACGAAATCCATGTATGTGAACTATGCCTTACAATTCCAATACGTCACTTTTTGTTATCCGCATATAAGTGACGTGACGTTGTGGATGTGACGAACTAGTCCACATTATTTTGAAAAATGATTTAAATATATAAATCATGCAAATAGACAGTCAGCCTGCACAGTTTTGCATGCTGTATAGTGCAACATCGTAATAAAATATTGTATTACATGCATTAAGCACTACTTACTTTGAAGAACTGCGTAAATGCGTGGAATGTAGATTTTGACCCCGACGAAACACAAGCACTCTTCACCACATATTTTTGACACTGAACGCGCTAGAACATAATGGCGGCTTGACTAGATCATATAAATGTTGCCATTATTATAAAACAACATGTTTTGGTAGAAATCATAGAAGAAGTTGCAAAAATAGCCCGTGACGTTATTAAGGAATTCCACTTCATGCTATTTCGTGGGACAACGTATTTAAGTAATTTATTCTATTTTATAGCCTATTTTATGATGTTTAAGGTTCAGAATTGAATTTTTAAGCGTATAATCCTCCAAAAAAATGCTACCAACTTAGCCTATAAAATCGAAAATATTTTGAAACTCGCGCTGAAACTTTAAAAATATGGTTGGGACATTAAAAAAAAGCCAATCTTTAACACGAAAAACTGCATTTATTAATTGATTTTAAGATCAGAAACGATTAATTGTTACTGAACAGTTAGAAAATTATACAAATTATCAGAAATATATGATAATTAGTGCACAGGTTTAATAGTTTTACAACAATAGTTGTTCAAAGTCATGGGACAGCTAGATTTTTGTCTTTGCAACCGAAAGTGAAAATGCCCAACTACGTTTATACGACGCGACGCTCTTACGGTGAAGGAAAACATCGTGAGGAAACCTGCACGCACACGCCTGCCAAGAAACTCGAAGGTTGTGTGTAATTTAAAAAAAAAACAACCTACACTAAGCCGTATAATATGGTCGACTAAGACCCGATCGCTCTCATTCATTGTAGGCTCGAGCCCCTCGGTAGGGACGTATATGAGATGATGAACCAAATATACCTAGTTAATTTGTTGTTTGAACAAAGATAAAATTCAAAGCGTCTTGCCGAATATGTGTCCATGGTTCCTACGGAATGAAAATCTTCATTTAGAGCTCATGCGATTTAGAGCTCCCCACCATAGCCCAATACCTGGCGCAGGCCTCCATCCGCTACTTTAAGTCTGCCGAACACCACCCCAACCCTCTACTCGTAAACGCCGCCGTTTACGAGCTACCCGCGAACCCCATTCGCGTAATCCGACGCCCCAGACATGTACTCACTGAACTCGACGACCCGACTACGCTAGCCGTAGCTGCCCTGACCCCACCCCCCAACCCACAGAGAAACACCACACCCACATTCTGGCCTCGCCGGCGAGGGTGGTGTCCCCCCGCTTCTGGCGCTTACCAGCGCTTCTCTCCGATCCTCCCCCGTCCAAGCAACGACCTAAGCCGAGGTCCGTGTCCTCCTGGGTAGCCCTTAGGCAGTTGCATCTTATTGCTTTGCATTTAAGTTGAGTGCACTCCGCACTCGCCTCCCCGGTGAAGTTGTAAAGACCCCCACGGCTAACAACAAGCTTGACCTTTCGAAAAAAAAAGTTTTTCATTATATTATAATAGGTTTTGATGTAGGTATTTCTTGTCATTTAGGCAAAAAAGGCGAAGGTTGTGTGTGAAGTCGACTAACCCGCACTGGGCGACTAAGGCCCGATCGCCCTAATTCAGGGTAGGCTCGAGCCCCTCGGTGGGGACGTATATGAGCTGATGAGATGATGATGAGGCAAAAAATAAGGTAAGTTAAAAATTTGCCATTTGTGCATTTTTTGGGTGGCTCAGTGTGTTTTAAACGAGTGTCGCTCAAATGTGTTCCCCTACAGCGTGCTAACGTGTTAAAAACAATGTTATTTTTACAGTTGGTTTATGTACATTATTTATTGAAAATTTTACAAATCCAACTGCATATCTTGAGTTTGTCGACTATTGCTCCTGAACTAAGAACGTCTACCTTGGATGTGATACTTTTCCTTGTAAATTAATTATATTTCCTACTTGTTTCATTTCTTTTTAGATTTCCTGAAATACCGGTTTAGCTGGATGGGTGACAAAAACTACTTTAAAGCTTAATTACTAAGAATCTGTGAACTAATCGGCGGAAAGACAGACATATAAACATGGCATAATTATAAGGTTTCTTTGTTGACTACGGAACTCTTAAAATTATTATAATGTCCCTAAATTATCGAATTCGTGGTATACCGATTCGTAGTGAGACTGTTCTATTTAAAGTACTTAACTAAGTTTCTACCTAACAAAGTGGGGAGAGTACGCTCGAATCTTTAATAGATGGAAGCTCGGAAAAATATCGTTTTCGTCTATTGACATGGACTACAGGAAGACATCTCTGTTTTTTTAACACGCCTAAATTAGCTTCACCCTTAGAAAAGGCTTCACCTGTATGTATCTTTGTAACCAGCTCCTCCTACACTCAATTTTGACCCACTTTAAAAGGACAGATTTAATTCAAACTTTGTACATTCAAGAATCAGTGACAATATAAATTATTTCGTTTATCTCAATAACCTGAACTAAAAATTGAAAAATAAATATAGTTTAAAAAAACACGCTTTTAAAGCACATTAAACTTAAAAGTAAAAAATAATTCTTAATATAAGCTGAAAACATTAATGAACGAAAAATACTAGTATTATTGTGAAAAAAGCGTGGGACGCTTTGTGCCATATTTTTGTTATATTAAGTAACCTTATTCGACTGTTGGCGTCACTGACGGGAAACAGACATCTCTATTTTTTTTTCATTGTCTGTCTGTGACTCGGACGTCCTCTTGCGTCCTGTGGTGACGTCACCCCCGCCTCTTTAACCTTGACAAAATAGTCTCAGACAGTGGTGCCAGATTAGGCAAATTATCGCCATTTAGGCTACCTTAGGGGATCAAATGGCGACAAAAAAATCCAAACGGCCACTAGTAGCCATTTAGGCTACCTATAAAAAAAGAACGGGCTATTTAGTCTACTTTAGGACGACCAAAAAAATAATAAATAATTTATTGATAATTGTATGCTTGTAACGAAACGTTATATGCACGACCACCACCCATTTGTAGGAGTTGAAGTTGAGGTAAGGGGCGGGCTGATTTCCGCAACCAGGCGACCGCTGCGCCCATTTTGCGTGATTGGCCGGCATCACTGCCAACCCAGCTCCTCCAAGAAGCCCAATAGCCCCCGTAGGTTGCCGATGACTTGCTGGAGTGACATCGGGTCACCAAGGTGCACGACCCTGTACTGTGCCAGCCCCCCACAATCCAGCAAGATGTTGGTAGCAGTCTCCTCAGCCTCCATACACGCTCTGCATAGGGAGCTCTGAATAGGTGTTCATTGATATGGCCATGTCCGGTAATAGGGGATGTTACCTTGCGGTGCTGAACTCTCACTAAATCTCAAAGCCTCCTGGGTAGACCAGGGTTCGGCAGCTAACCCTAAAGGGCGGACCTCGTTTGCCAGCAGGATTTTTAAAAAAAATGGCTTTTAAAAAAAGTTTTGTTCGCTAAATTAATAAAACATTTCATTAATTTTATGAATAGAAGATACTTCAATGAAAATATTTATTTAAAAAATATATCAAATTAAGTCATAAAAGTAATAAAAAAATGCAATAATACTAAAAAATCAAGTATAAAAAGTTTGCAGTAACTGTATTTTAAAATGGGGCAGCTGCGCTATCCTGATGTTTAGATCCTCGGAGAAGACCCCATTATCCATTTGTAGGAGTGAGAAAGTGATAGACAAATGCGTATGTATGACAAATTGACAACGAGGAAACAAACATTTTTAATTCTATTTATGATTTACGTTGTCTTTTTTTACGTGTCTTCTTTTCTTTACTGAAGTTTTTTAGCTCATAAATGTTGGGCGAATTAGGCTACTTGTCCAAAAAAAATATTAGGTAATTTAGGCTAATCGGTGGGCAAAATAAGCGAATTGAGTTAGCTGATATCTGGCAACCCTGGTCTCAGACAGAAAATTAAATGTAGTGCAAGCAGTGTAGTTAAAGTTATCTTGATATAATTGATTAAATTAGTGGTCTGTTCTCTGTTTTGTCAGTGATACTGTTAGCAATGTATATTAAGGTACGGTTTTTCTTAGTTCAACGTGCACAGCTTCCGGGCTGGTTGATTCTCTATAAACATCATTGGGTGTTGTAAAAGATTTTGAGGAAAACTGCAACTGTAGGTGTACCTACTCCAAACTGCGTCCTCAAAATTGTTATAAACAAAACCTGTTCCATCAGTACAGTGTTCAAGATTCAATATTTATTTGTAAGTTATTTCATTTTTATTAATCCCTGTGTACCTTCAGTCGATTCCCACAATCTGTCCTGACTTGTCCAGGGTCAACACAAGTTAAGATTAAATCTATCAAAATCAAAAAGTCCTGGCCAGAATAATAATTAGGTATGTAAGTTTTTATAGATTTGTAACTTGATCTCTTAGAAAACCACTGTTTGGTTTGAGATAAGTTAAACCTAGGATACAGTCAAGTTTGAAGATGACTTTACGTAAAGTATGTTGCAGTATATGTTAAAGTATGCTGAATTAGCTGCAGCTTTGGCTGCTCGCGACAAACACTCGTGAAAGGGGCCGCCCTTCGCGCCGCCGTGCCGCCGACGTTGAACTCAGACTGGCCCCTTTGTCGGAGTGTTTGACTGTCGCCGCCGCTGACGGCTCGCGGCATTCATCAAAGATGCAGTTAATTCAGCGAAATATGTATAGTGCCTACTTGGGAATTGAGGAATAGACAGGTAGTTAGATACTTATGCATAGAAGAAATCTAATAAAAAAGGAACTTTTAGTAGGTACTTGTACACCAAGATCTCACCCTGGACACTTCATACAATGGGCTAGAAATGACATTTCAGAAAAGGAATGAGGGAACAAACAAAATGGCGGCAAAATCCTATATGTTTGACAGCCAAACTGTAACCAATCTGTTTCATTCTGGGTGACGAGGGGGTGAGGTCGCAATCTAGAGATCGTCAGGGAATGTCCATACTGTATGTTAGGTACTAATGTATATACTTTGCCAAGATTCTTAACAAAAAGTTTCAATTTACTGCTTCTTATTCTATTCTGTTCTTCTTGCAAAATGTAACATGTTATGTTTTAGAGGTCAGTAATAAAATATCACATTTTTGACAAAATTCTTCCAACAATTAGGATAAGGTAGCAGATGTGGGATTAAGGGTTAAAATGTTAGATGAAAGCAGAAATGAAGATCCTTCAGTTTTCAATAAAACTGTATAAAAAGATAATATATCAATTATATCAAATACTAAAGGCGGGAAAGTATGCCAGCTACAAAATGCTATAATGGTTTTAAAGAAATTTGACAGTGATTTGAAGTTGACAGTTGTACCTATATAAAGCTAAAATGCTTAACCCTTCCGGCGGGGACACAAATTTCTTTCTTTTCTTACATATTTTTTAGGATTTTTGGATAAGAAATAAATAAAAATTTGTGTACTACCTACCTGCAAGTACCTACGTAGTTACTTTTCTGCCTGGTAGGTGTTTGCAAGCAATAAATAGTAATAAAATCACTTTACAGTAATGTAGTTACACTTCAAGATTGAAATAAATCAATTTACTAACATTTCTATAGTTTTTTTTTCAATTCACAAAATAAAATGCCAGCACACAGTTACTTACGTATTAAATGTTTAATATTTAATGGTTTGCTGCACTGACTTCAAAAAAATTTTAAGCCCCTGATTTAATTTGAACCCACCTTTGATTTCGTTGTTGTTGGTTAATGTTGTGTATTTAAGTACATATAATAATGTTATTTCATATTTTTGAGTGAATTTTATTTTGAAGTCGGTTTTTAGTTTTTTTAAACTTTTATTTTTATTTTCTTTATTTTTAGTTATAATAATGCTATCTATCTCACAATGTTAAACCCAATCACCTACTCACCAATAGGAATTATCAAATCATAATAAATGTGTTTCATTAACAGATACAGAGCCCTGTGGCTTCAATCATCATCTCAGCAGCATGAAAGTTAAGGAGTTAAATCGTCCATCCCATCATCGGCTCATCTGAATAACCTGAAAGAATACAACTATCGGTCTATGCATACCTATGTATATATCTATGTATAATATTGAAAAAAATTTCCTCCAACTCCTAACCGTTAAGGAGTTGTACTTTCCTTCATCAGTTTATCAACATGAGATGATGACTAATAGATGCAAGTATTTCAATAGCTTTAGAAAACATATGAATCACGTAATAAGTGCCTACAAAATTTGAGGGTGGCCCTAGATTTCCCTGGGATCCCATCATCAGATCCTGACTAGGTGACAATGGGACACCTCGGGAGTATACTCCTCCGAAAAAAAATCATTTGAAAATCGGTCCACAATTGACGGTGAAATCGGTGAAAATATAAAAAAAATATACAGTTGAACATAGAACCTCCTCCTTTTTTGAAGTCGGTTAAAAACCAAGCGTATCACATATTAATTTTATAAGAGAGCCCTCATGGGCATGCCATGAGAAACTAGATACCAATTACCCATATGTTTGACACTGGCTGATTAAATGGTGATAAATTTGAAAATAGAACACATAATATAATTATTTTTTTTTGTAAATTTATATTTTTCTGAGAGAATCTGGCGGGACTTCCTTAGCAACAATGGAGCTCACTCAGCGTGATTTTCAGGTATTGCTCTATTATATTTTGTTGCTTTGAAGATTAAGAGAAGACAGACCGGCCGTCAATAGCGGTTACTCAAGAAAATGTTCAAGCTGTTGAAAAAAAATTTGTGAAATCCAACGTTTTACATATTTAGTAGAGCAAGAAAAAATAGGTTCAGCATCGTTGCAAACAACCACTCATGAACATCTGTCCCTCCATAAGCGTTGTTCGAGATGGGTGCCTCACAAGTTTGATGATGAACAGAAAGAACATCGCGTGGATTGGTACACATTTATGATAGAAATATTCGGCGCCGACGAGAAGAAAAACGTTTATGAAATACTGACTGATGACTAAACGTGGCTATATAACTATGATCCCGAAACAAAGCGTCAGTCGACGGTATAGTGCTTTGAAGATGAGCCGAATCCAGAAAAATGTCGCCGTGCACGAAGCACACAGAAACAAATGGTTGCCTCGTTTTTATACAAGACGGGACATATTCCTACTATAGTACTAAAGGAACAAAGAACAGTAACTCCAAATGGTATGTGACAGTTTGTGCTCCAAAAGTACTGTCAGCCTGGTGTGACAAGCGGCCGAAATCAGGAGTCCGGCACCTTCTCTGGCATCACCGCTCCGCACACTTCCGCCAGAACCCTTGATTATTTTAATTCAAAGAATGTGTCTAACCTGCCTCACCCGCCATATTCCTTTGACCTAGCACCTTGTGATTTTTACCTTTTTATAAAAATTAAAGAAAAACTAAAGAGAAAGTGGTTTAAAAGCAAGCACTGGCTGTTTATAAATATGAGATTTATAAGGTGTCTACAGTGGTTTTTGGCATTTTCCAACTGGTTCAAATGTGTGGCATGTATATTTATTCTATTCTATTCATTTAGCGAAGTTGTTAAATGGGATATTCCGAATAAAAATCGACGATTTCTTCTTCTGCGAAGTATTCTGCTACCTTGACTGTATAATCAATCAAACCTGACCAAACCCATATATTGCTTGCTTCGCTCGCTCATTTACAGCTTTTTTGGAAAATCAAATTTTTGCCAACTCCCTTTTCGTTGTATGGAATTTTACGTTCACAATGTGAACAAGAACACTAAGTTACAAAGCCCTAATTCTCACAAATAAACTAAACATTAACTAATAAACTAAATTTCAATCACCTGACTGACTTTACGTCCGCTCTGTTCAAAGGGCTATGATACAATCAGCTAACTAGTTGGACGTTGAGTGACGCTTGTTCAATCAACGTTCTGCCTAGTGATTCAATTGAATTTCGTCATTCAATGAACGCGCTAGTCATTCTATCAAATAGCAAACCAGATGACTGCGACATATACATGTTTGAGGTGAATACTTTGAAAAGATGGATATCTGTAATAAAGAATATTTTTTAAAATTTTTGAGTATCTAGATTCTTTTAAAAGTTGACGTTAGTAGATTTACTATTGATTTTAAGCCAAAAATAGGATACTATTTTATTACTTATTAGTAAGTACTAAAATACATAGGTCATACAGGGTCTTTGGTGGAACGATGCAATGTAGGCATTTTAGGAGATGATAAGGGAACTCATTTAGTGTTTTTAAACCTACGAGGGCTGGTTGATAAGTATCCGAAATAAGTCATTTAAAAATCTGATAAAATAAAAACTTAATTGGCTATTGTCAACTGTCACTATTTACTGGACTACTCATCTAAAATTAGCTTATTTTAATCGGCTACATTGTGCTTGAGTTTTTTTAATGATTTCAGTGTTTTGGTTCTATTAAAATGTAGTAAACAGAAATTCGTGCTGTCATAAAGTTTTACGTATTGAAATGGAAAACTACAACTCAGATAAAAATAAAGACAAACTAGTTACATTATGTTGAATTTTATTGTAGAATGACTTTTTAACCTTACTCAGTCTCGAAAAGGCTATATCTGTTTTATTTACATTTCTTAAATTCAAATTATGCCTGTTACTAGTTTTAGGAAATTAATGCAAATTCCTACGAACGAACCTACGTGATGCCTTCATATATAAATTGACTAGCAACAGTTAAAATATTTAATTCTTTGAACTTATTCTGTAACGACTCACGTGATCGCATCTCATAAATTCAACGGATAGCTCTTTTCTGCAAGATGAAAATAGTTTCTATATCAGCCGCATGCCCCCACAGTAAGCTGCCATAAGACATTATACTATGGAAGTAACTAAAATACACTAGTCTCGCAATACCCACATGCATTAACTATCTTATTTTCTTAACGTTTTAACGTGTGGTCCCCATTGAAGTGAAACATCCAAACACCGTAGTATTTACAATTTCTAATTTATTACTGTCTAATATTACACTATTATTGACCCTTTTTACATTTGGCAAACAAAACTTTATACATTTTGTTTTCTTAGCATTTAGTAATAAATTGTTCACGGTGAAACAGTTCAGTATCTTTGAAAGTTGTTTACTGCGTCACTTTCGTTTTCTTTCCTATTCACTTTAAAAATAAGAGAATATCATCCGCGAACAACACAATATTTAGCAGATGTTGCACCATAAACTAGGAAAAGAAGAGGCCCTAATATGGAACCCTGAGGCACACCCATTTTCACTGTAGATTCAGATGAGTTTGTGCCATTCACTTGTACTTTTTGTGTTCTGTTGTCTAATTATACGAATTTAAAAGACTGAGAGCCCCATCCTCTACACCATAATGTTTTAATTTCACAAGTAATTTTTGGTGTTCAACACAATCCAAATGTCTAAGATAAATCACAAAACACTCCAATTGCATTCTGCGATGCCTCAAAGGCAACTGTTTTCTGGGATGCTCGTGGAATAATATTTGTGGTACCTCGACAAGGGAATACCGATAAATGGGCCATATTATGCGAATTTGCTTCAATGAGTGAATAAATAAAAAAATCTCAGACTAAAAAAACGTTCCTGTGACAGATACAAGGCATAAAGTTTTAATGCATTTTGTAGGTATTTAAGCACCTACCGAAATAAAATAAAGTCACTGTGTCTCGGCAGGTCACTGTTTTTATATTATTTTTTTGTTTTTTCAGATAATGTCTATCTTGAGCTGACATACCTAAAGGGGAGCTGAATTTTTAAGGTGTGTATTATAACTACTCTTGTGCTATTAAAAGTCTCAATGTAAATAATTTATGAATAGGTAACGTACCATCAAAATGTCACACACTGTCACGTTTCAACCTATGCCGAGTGCTCCCCCGTCATACTCTGAAGTTGTGGGAGAATCCGCTCCAATACAGCCCATAGTAGACCAAGCTATAACCACTCAACCAGTTCCAACTGCTCCTGAAATGGATGCTGATGCATCTGAGGAAGAAAAAAAGAAGCGGAGACGACAGGCCGAAGAAGACTGCTGCTGCTACTACGGCTATTATGATGACCGTCCAGAAGATTGTTTATTTTTCTACATGCTGTGCAGGTTTCTCACGATGCCATGTAGAGCATGTATACAATGCACGGATAGTTGTTGCGAGGGATGTGCAAATTGTTGTCACGACTGTTGTGAGGGCGGGAATGATGTTACTGATAGTGGTGGAGACGGTTGTTGTTCAGGTTGCTGTGATGGTGATAACGGGGATTGCTGTGGCGGTGATGATGGGGGTTGCTGTGATGGTGATTGTGGGGATTGTTGTGATGGGTGTGATTGTAATTTTTAATAAATAAAAATTGTTTAAACGTCTTTGATTAAGATAAGATTCAGTTTTTTAATATAGTACTGTAATGTTGCATTGTGTACATCCATGTTATTGACAATAATCTCAAAAACACGCTCAGTAAGTCTTCCATTGATGGATAATAATAATGTAATAATAAGAACCTATTTTTTTAGGTAAGTACTATGCTGTAATATTTTGATATAACAAATTAAATATTAAAGTAATCTGTGCCTATATTATCATGAGACTATGACAATGTAATGTTGCTCATCTACCATTTTTCGGGCAATGATTTTCTTGATGTCTCCTACATGGGCATCACTGATAAAGTAGTTTCTAGTGATGAGGTGTTATTGTGTTTATATTCATATAAAGTTAACTTTGATCATTAAACGACTAAAATAAGGAGTGATTGTCATCATCATCAATGTGTTATTTATTATTGCACCCCATCACTAAAAGTTGATATGATGAAAGATAATGTTTTTTTTTCAGTTGATGTTGTTCAGTTGGTGGTGATGATAAAATATGATTTTTTTTCGGCAACAATGGTCTTCTACATGGGCATCGATGATAAAGTAGTTTCTAGTGATAGGGTGTTTATTATTTTATTTATTATAAATGATAGAGTGTTATTGTGTTTATATTCATATAAAGTTAACTTTGATCATTAAACGACTAAGATAAGGAGTGATTGTCATCAATGTGTTATTATTGCACTAAAAGCTGTTTTATAATCGTTGCACAATATGGAGTGAAGTTACCATGGTTGCCGAATGTAGAATACAATACTTTGTATTGTTGCTTATCTGTGTGATATAGGTAGGTGAACCTTTTGATAAGATTATTAAAAGTTAGATAACATCAAGTTATATTAACTAATATCAGTTTGTTGTTATGTTTATCTTGAGAATAATTTAGCCCTTCACAAAATATATTGTATGTTCCATATATTATTGTTTACCTTTATACATTACAATGGCTATTGGATTTGAAATGATGATTAATGATTAAATGGCGTCAATAAAAGATTAACTCTTATCAAAGGTACATATAAAATTGCAATTTAACATCGGTCATACATTGATTCTTTTTATATCGTTTTCTCGCTGACATGAGTGAGGATCTTGATTTTGTGTGTGTGTGTGTGTAGTCAGTGGTGGTGATTAGGAGCTCGTGAGTCGCCTCCATCTCTGCTCCTATCCATCGCGAATTTCACCGCATCAGATACGGAAATTATTAGATGGCAAGAGTAGTTGATTGGGTCAAACATTAAATTTATTCCTGTGTTTATGTCACTAAGCTAGTTTGTATAATAATTATTTACGATTTTATCAGAGTAACCCTTTGACCGCGTCGTCACCCTTAAGTGGCTGCCAGCTTTGTGCCCTATGCGTCACCTTACCACTCACCAGTCTGGATAACCAAAAGGGAAAGGGGTATCGCGTATTAGTAATAGGGGTACAGCTCGCGAGGCAAGGCGGGTCTTGCCTTCTACACCCGCGCGCCTGCGTTATGCGTCCGGGCGTCCATCTTGTTTGGCATAGTAAAAGGAAACAATTAGTAGGTACAACAATGTATACAATGGTACATCGCGCGGTTTGTATGTGTGCACATCTCAATAGACACGCACGCACACTGCAATAATAACGTTGCAGTAGTCTTAAATCCATCTAAATCATTGTTATTATTGTAGTGTGCGTGTGTGCTTACTGACGCGCACACATACAAACAGCGCAGTGTACCATGTTAATGAAGATAACCTACTAATAATTTCCTTTTACTATTTGATTATTTACTCTCAAGAGTAAATAATCAAAGCTTTTATACAATGGTTTCGGTCAGCCTCCCACCTAAAGTCGCCCGCGGCGGAGCTTGATCGAGTTATTCGAGTGGGACTTACGCAATAATTCATAGTCCGCGACGTATTGGAAGTAAGTAACCAAGTATTATTTATTACCAATATTGCCTGTTAATTGTTTGTCTTTTTTAACAGTTTCAAAATATCTGCTAACTTTTATCGTAGGTATTAACTGTGTTTGCTTTATACTAACCTCAAAAATTAACTTAATTTAGTGTTTTTTACAGTTGCATAATGGAGAGATTCAAAGTATGGAAATAATTTACCAAAATCAAAGACGGTTCTTCATCCGCAGAAGCCGCCTAATGCTTAAGATATCCTTAAATCCTATTTTTTAACATAGTTTCAAAAAGGATTGATTTATATAAACTCATGATTTAAGGGTTATAACTCATTAGCAAGTCCGCTTTCAAGATTATCATCTTTTTATGTATCAAAAATAAGAATGCAGTCTTTAAATAGTTTTAGGGCTTAATTTTTCAAGTAAAAATGATTATCTGTTAATGATGTCGTTAAAAAATCATATTAAGTAGAGTATTTATTGTTAACTGAAAGATTGAATAGAAGTTTTGATCATTTTATATTAAGAAAGTTACTGAAAGTATTCAACTATGATTTAAATACTATTTATATTAGGATACTTGTTATTTTAAGTAAGTTGGTCAGTTTATAATTTCATAATTTAAGTTTATAGCCAAACGGCGTCACTGCCCCGCAGTTGCAATATCCCTGTTATTTATAATACTATTAGTTCAATAAAAAATGTTTTTTTCATGTTACTGTCAAAGATTGGATTATTAATAAATATTGTTGATTTTTTATTATAGAGCGTATCATTATCTTTAATTTAATCCGTAATTTTAAGTTTCAAAAAAGGTACGTATTTTTCGAGTTTTCGAGAATTCCTGGGAATTTTTCGTCGAGAATTCTCGTGCTCCGAGAAATAATATAAGTCGAGAAATCTGAAACTCTACGCTCAAGTTATGCAACCTCAGAGCAATTACTAAATCATAGAGGGAGCGTCAAAATTACAATATATCTTTACTCTTTCTTATTATCGAACATTGTACGGTAAAAAAAGATAAATATATAAGATTAGTTTATGCTTATAGCTGCATGGACACTCCAATTGTCCAATGGTCACAGTTGGTCTGTATTTATACGACCAATTTGTAAATCTACCCAGTTATTTAGTTATTCTGTCAACCTTTACTGGTATTTTAGTGTAGTCGTATATTCCATCGTGAGTGATGTAGATATTTCTTAACGATACTGCGACTCTTAATTTCAAGAAGGTATCGTGTTCTGTTTTAGCATGCCTTCAATCGTTGCTGTTTGTTTCCGTGCTTTGTATGGAAACGGATTTGAATTATTGTTATTTTATTATTATAAAATATTCCAGCTACCTATATTAGGACAAATCTTATCATTTTATTACTTTCAACTTTACATTACTACTATATAAAATTACTTCCAAGGTAACAAAATTGATGTAGGACCGTTAACCGAGGCTTCTACTCATCATACTTAACAACATTCCCCAAAGAAAGTGGTTCAGTATGGTGAGTAGAAGCCCCAGTTAACGGAACCTGCACCAATTTTGTTTCAGCTTGTATAGTACAAGTATAATGTAGCCAGATAGTGTGTCTATGTTAGCTTTGTTTATTTGCAAATAATCAACGTATCTGAATGAAAAATTTAATTTAATTTTATCAATCCTTTCATTCGATCTCATCCATGGAAAATAATACAAAGCATAAAAAAATATCGATATCTTTGGTAATTATGGCACTTCACTAGCATTGCTAAAAAAGTGGACAGCCTTGCGGAAAAACAAATATAATTAATATATATCTATCCTGCTTTATCACACTAACTGGGTAATAAGTGTGAATAGTGTGACTAGAATGAATTTTGACGCTCTCTCTATGCTCTAGTTATTGCTCTGAGGATGCAACACAAATCACAATGTTGACAGCAAGTTTTCTTTTCCAGATCACAATCACGGCTCCATTGCCATATCATTTGGTCATTTATTACACCATAGCTTCAATAGGTATGTTCTTTTTGTGTATCTGACTATATATTTTTTCATTGAAGCAAAGTATATCTTCAGCATCAGGAGCATAAACATGTTAAGTTCGTTTGCTGAATTTGCTGCAGCTTTGACGGCCCGCGAAAAACACTCAGTCAAAGGATCCACCCTGAGTTCAATCGCATAGCCCGCCGTGCTGCCGCCGACGTTGTTGGCGGCGCGATTGAACTCAGGGCGACCCCTTGCCGGCTCGCTGTATTCATCAGATACAGTTAATTTAGCGAACGAACTATAGATGCCTGGAAATACTGCTTTTGTCTTTCATTAGCTTGGTGTTAGAAGGAGAAAATTCTTCGCTGTCTAAAGTCGCGCGTGCGTAACACTGTCATACCATACAATTGACAAAAATTCTGTTAAAAAAGATGTCAACGATCTATCTATGTATCTTCTTAAACAGTTCTTATCTTCAAAGTTAAGGGGCAGGTCCCAGTGACGCATCGCGACGCCGCGAGGCGCATCGTAAAGCCGTTAATATTTGCGGTGAAGCATACCGGCGAAGCACCGCTGCGTCGAGATGCGTCGCGTTCCGCCGCGAGGCATCTCGAAGTGCAACGCGGCGTTGCGTGACGCCGCTGGGCATATCTCAATATAATATGTATCTTATTGTGAGAGTTATATTTTGTATTTATATCCTAAAAAGTGGGCGCTGCGTCGCGTCTCGTTGTGAACTGACCCTTAGTCTCAACTTTTGTTCAAATTCAATTATTGAATTTTACAGCTATCCAAGTTCCAACCATAATCGTGGCGAACAGAAATGTCAAATTTTGCACCAGCGGAAAATCAAAAACCTTCTACACACCAACCGTTTGACCAACCACCCCCCAAGCTATCCAAATGGGGTGCTCAAATGAAATATAATAAGGAGAATTCAAATCCACCACTGAACAAAACTGAAGATGTTATCACCACTCAACCGCTTTCAGCAGAAAATATCAGGACACCTCCTGGAGGTGTTAATGATAAGTACAAAAATCTAGAATGGTATGAAATTTGCGCCCCTTATTATGGTGATGATTTTTTGACTAGGTGCTATTGCAATATTTTCTGTCGTCCACTCAGCTTAATTGGACAGTGTTTACATAATGTCGTGTTATGCTGTCCAGCGAAACGTGGCTCGAGAGAAAGAAACAATTCTAGGGGTCAAAATGTCACCAGGAATGCAAGGGTTAAAAACGTCAAATATACCAACGCCTATAGGAGCCCGAGACGCCCAAATTACAACACCAGACATGACACCGATCAAAGATATGCAGATGATAATTATTATGTAGACCATAACCATTATAATCATTACTATGATGATTATGTAACTAATAATGTTAATATTGGGTGGAATGTTAACGATGTGACTAATAGAGAAAATGAATGTGTACATCATCATACAGCGTTCACTTGTTATGATGATAATACTCCGGCATCAGGGTTTTCACATGACACAGGTTGGGGTGCCTCAGAAGTTTCAAATACCGGTGGAGGTAATACGGGGCATTCGCATGACACCGGTGGAGGCTACACAGGAGGTTCATGTGACGCCGGTGGAGGCGACACAGGAGGTTCATATGACACCGGTGGTGGAGGCGACACAGGAGGTTCATGTGACACCGGTGGTGGAGGCGACACAGGAGGTTCATGTGACACCGGTGGTGGTGATAGTGGAGGGGGTGGATGTGATTAATAAGAGTTATAAGTTGCATTACAACCTATTTGTTCTGTGTTTTTTTAATCAAAAACTCAAGAGCCATTTGACAGTCATAGGTCATAGTCACAATTATGTGACTGACACTTTGTACTACAGTCTGAACTATGACCTACATGACTAATTAGAGATTATAATATTTTAAAAGAAGTTGTTTCGATTTAGTAAACTGTTTTTAAGACATCTAATATTATTAATTACAGATAGATAGATTAGATATTACAGGCATTGCCTTCACCGTAAACATTTGTAGCGTAACTTTATTCTGATATAATGTGGTGATACGTATGTGGCGACATCTGCAGTACCCGCCACTAACAACTACATACCTCAACTCAAGATTGAACCATCGGTCATACTATATGGAGAGTTGCATCTTCATCTCGATAGATGGCACCATCATCGCAAGAAGGCTATTAACAAAGCATCTGCAACGCACTATCAACATTTCCTTGCTCATAAGCATATATACCTACAAGCACCAACCATACACGGTCGGTCCACGGCCGGACCTCGGAACACCACCTCGCCTGGCGGACACATCTCCCTTTGTTTTCGAGAGTAGGAGCACACCGTTCCTACATTGTTACTCCCCCTCCGCGATGGTTCAGTCTTCTTGAGTTGAGGTATGTAGTTGTAAGTGGCGGGTACTGCAGATGTCGCCACACGTATATAAGGTCTAACAAAATTAGCTGAAACTATTTTAACTGGTGCTTCTACCCATGAAACTGAACAATTTTTTCCATGAAACCCATAGTCAAATCTCTCAAAAAAAAATTGAACTCCCCATACTAAGTTGGATGATCAGCTGATAGAGTTAGTATGGGAGCCAATTTTTTTTTTGCGATTTGACTATGGGTTCCATGGGGAAAGTTGTTCAGTTTCATGGGTAGAAGCACCAGTCAATTTCAGCTAATTTTGTTACACCTTATATACATTATATTGGTGGATGCGGGGGTGAAAAATAGTAAACTTACAGTGTAATTTGTAATTCAAAGGTCGTAGAGATTGTAAACGAGCAGGCGAGGGCTTACTATGGCCATGAGCTTGCAATCACCTTTTACGCCCGTGTACTTACTATACGAAGTTTTTCAATACAATTGTAAGAAAACATAATAAAAAAATAAAAGTTAATCTGACTAAATATAAAACTGTGATTAAGTGTGGAGACGACGCTGATCATAAAAGAGATGCTGTGCTGTGCGGGGCGCAATATAATAGTGTAAATCAGCCTTGTGACCCGCTGCCGGGAAAATATTTGGTAAGCAAAAAATATATATTTTTGTAGTGCCATTTTACTATTACTAATGCAAATATAATACGTGTAAGTCAGCCTTAACTTGTGACCCGCTGCGGGGAAAATTTAAGGTAAGTAAGCATTTTATAAAAATATAAATTTTTGTAATGCCATTTTACTATTACTAATACGTGTAGTTAGTAAGCCTTAACTTGTGACCCGCTGCGGGGAAAATTTTAGGTAAGCATTTTATAAAAATATACATTTTTGTAGTGCCATTTTACTATTACTAACACAAATGTAATACGTGTAGTCAGCCTTAACTTTTGACCCGCTGCGGGGAAAATTTTAGGTATGTATAGGTAAGCATAAAAATAAACATTTTTATAGTGCCACTGTCCTATTACTAATCCAAATATTATAAAAGGTGAAAACAGGGTTTACCAAAATTGGTGTAAGAGCTGGGGCTTCTAAGTATCATACTGAACAACTTTAACCAAGGGAGCCATCATAGTCAATTTGCAACAAAACTTTTAAACAAATCGATCAGCCGATTGAACAATTTTGCGCATTTTTGTAGGTTGACGAATTTTTTTTTGAGAATTGACTTGGTTCCCGGGTAAAGTTGTTCAGAGTGACGAGTGGTAACCCTAATTAGCGGCTCTTACTCCAATTTTGTAAACCCCCTATATAGGGTTCTGGGTATACTTAGATTCTAACGTTCTATTGTATAGGTCGCGCCAAACTTTATTACGGCTCTGAAGTTGGTAGCAAGACGCGTCGCACTAGCAAACTTTGGGTGTTAGCGGGACGTAAGGCGCTTTGCACACGACAGGGCGGGGCGGGCTAGTCAAATTCGCCCCCAACGATAGCACAAAGGGAATCCTATACTACCAACGCACACGGATGCGGCGCGGTCGACGCGGTCTTTTTGTTCTCCATGTGCGTTGGTAGTACAGGATTCTCTTTGTGCTATCGTTGGCGGCGAAATTCACCGGCCCGCCCCGCCCCGTCCGTTCAGTAGTTTTTGCGGGAAAGCGTAACAGACAGACAGAGTTACTTTCACATTTATAATATTAGTAGGGATTAGTAGGGATTTCTCCCTATGTCCATTCATCGGTAATAAAGTTTGGCGCGAGCTCTAATATTTTCTTAGTTTTTGGTCTACTTAGCTTTGTACTTAGGTAGGCACGTAGTTTTATTCTATGGGATAAAAAGGATTAACAGAAGTACCTACCCAAGTTATAACCCAGCTTAGTTAATAAGTTATATGCATTTTTTTTATACTTAAGGTGGTTAGATTAGCACACTAGCGCCGCCAATAGAAATAAATAATTTACTCATTCTTATGGACTTTCATCGAAATCATTGAGTATTTTGCGTATATAGGGGGCAACAACTATTGTTTTATTGTTATCTTCTAAAGTGGCCAATTTTAAAAGTTTTACATAAAATAACTTGTTGCTAATGTTTACAGTTAGTTTATGATAACAAACAATTACTTGTTGCCTCCCTAGTGGAGCAAAATACTCAATGATTTGGATTAAAGTCCATAATAAGACTGAGTAAGTACCGAAGAAGCAGGTGCTTTTATACAACTTTACCGTCTTAAACAAAATAATGTTATTTCTACGATAAAAGATATATTTTTTGAATTTATGAAATGTTTATAGGCGTCAGTCAAAACTAAGGTGCATTTACTTATTAGTGTATTTTTGTAATCGCATATTATTAGAAATTGTAATAAATTCTACAAGCTTCTTAAATTATACTTTTTATTTCACTCATCATTAAGAAATCAACTGGATTGTTTCCAAAGGGTGTCGGGGACTGGCTGACTGGTAAATTTCGTCCGCTCATTTAACCGCTTCTTTGATGGCTCCCGACAAACACTCTGTCAAAGGTGCCCCACTAAGTTCAATCATGCCGCCCGCGGCGCTGATGGCGGCGCGGCGCGGCACCTTTGACAGAGTGTTTTTCGGGAGCCGTCAAAGATGCGGCTAAATGAGCGAACGAACTAAAATCTTTTTATTTACGTACCTTCTTAATTAACTTTAGGTTCTCTTGAAATACTTGGCTGATAACCTAACCAATTTAATTAAAAACCCGACTGCATAAGAACATAACCCTCTTTTTTAGTCATTCGGATTTTTATTCTTATATGTATAATTTGTGTCTTATTTCACTTACGGGATCGAGCCGAATCTAAAGACACGTCGCACTCCAAAATTCATTAATCCGTTTAGGCGACAGGCTTAGTCAAAGAAGCAGACATACATACCTACACCCGAAAAACGTCCTTTTCAGACAGTTGAGTAAAAAATATACAGCTTGCACAAAAGTGTAGGACTTTAACCAGGACTTCTTTTTGTAAGCCTTGGCACCTTCTACCCTACATACTGAACTTTGCAAGAACGAACTTTGCTGACGAAGCGCAAAAAAATACAAATCAAATCGATCTGTTTTTTGGCAACTTTTTTTTAATTTTTTTACTGTCTCGACCCCCTGTAGTGCGGTTCGTACGTACGTAGGGTAGAGGAAGTATTATCGCGAAAAAAAAGGTTTTCGTGAAAATTTCCGAATGTGTGTTCTATATTATCAACACATACCGAAAAACCGAATATATCAATTCCGTCTGTGCATCCGTCCATCACACTTGGCTCTGGCGCTCGCGACCCGTGCACCCACTGGTGGGTGTAGGGGTAATTCCTGTTTACCCGTGTACCCACTGCGTTGGAATTAAATATCGATTTTGTCGATAATACTGAAGTGAAAAAAATAATACTATAATTCAATTTGTTTATTAAAGAGACTAGGTAGATTACAAACTAAAGGAAACTTAAACACTTAAACTAAACTTAAAGAAAACATAAACTAAAGGACATTCCTATAGATTCTACCGTAGACCTATTTATACATACAGGGTGTAGGGGACAGCTTCCCGAAAATTTAAAACCAGGGAGTCAGAAAAAGAAAACATACCTATCTCGGAAAGTGGCTCAGAATGAGTCTATATTCTGTTTTCAGGATGCTGTCATTTTTTAGATATACTTAATTAACGTAATTTGTCTAAAAAATGTCCAATGCTTACCTCATTTGTTATTAGTTGCATTTGTGCATTAATTATCTCATTATCTCGACTTTGGAACATTTCATCGCGTCTATCAGTTAATTTTTTGTTTGGTGCAAGTATTTTGGATAACAACTTTGCAATCGTCTTATAATTTTTATTTATCTTTTTATTTATCACAGAAT
This sequence comes from Coleophora flavipennella, assembly GCA_947284805.1. Taxonomy (NCBI): domain Eukaryota; kingdom Metazoa; phylum Arthropoda; class Insecta; order Lepidoptera; family Coleophoridae; genus Coleophora; species Coleophora flavipennella. The sequence continues at coordinate 2,970,935 of OX369308.1, forward strand.
TCCAGCTTTCGCAAAAATTTTTTGTTCGATGGCGTTAATCATGCATGCACCATTCGCCGATAATCTTTTTTTTGAGATAACATTTTTTGAAGTATTTAAGAAACTTTTTTAATTTTATATTATTAATCTCATTGCATTCGTTACACAAGTAACTCCAGCCCTCTAAAATCCTATCCACCGGTAAAAGAGGTAAGCTGCAACATAAGCCCACGATGCGTCGTAAAGTTTTACCTTTAATAAATAGAGTTTTTGCTTTTTTCCAAAGACTATTTGTAAAATGGTAGCGTCGAACAACAATAATTTCAGGAAGGAATGTTTTAAGTGCGTTTCTTATACCAAATTCGAAATCGGCGTGAACTATTTTCGGCATGAAATCTGGAACGACTGTAGTTATCAAATTAAACATTATTGTATATACGTCTTCTCATTTTTGTTGGGAAGTAGCACATAAAGCAAAGGATCGATTTTAATTGACGTAGAGTTGCTTCCATTTTCAGCATGTATGACGACCAACTGATAAAATGGTAAGGGGACTGACTTGAATGTACCGTCTATAAATATCTCTTTTACTTCATTCACGTGCTTTAATGAATCATCTACAGCAAAAAATAATATTCTAATTGTATCGTCTGGATCAATATAATCATAATAGTCTGCTTTCAAATACTGTTTAAATTTAATCGGTACTTCTACTTCATTGAGTTCAGTTTAACAGTTTTCCGTACTTGATAATGTCGATTTCTACTATTATATAACGAATGTTTAGCACTATTGAATAATGGCACGGGAGTTAAAATCGCATGACCTTTGTCTTTTAAAGGCTCAATATGTGTTCTATAAATCTTTGTAATAGGTTAACACGTTGTTGCAGCATCCTCTCTTGCATTATCCATAGCATGCGCTACTTCATTTTTATATTCATCAGGTTTACATTCATTTATATGAGGTGCAGTCTTGATGTACTCATTATTCTAAAAAAAAAATAAAAAAAATAGAACGATGAGAATCTTTAGCGTCAGAAACTTAGACCAACGATGCGCAATATAAAATCATGAAAAGAAAGTAGGCAGACTTTCGCATCTGTGTGTATCGAATCTATTATGAATACCTGCTTATTATTTAGGATTAAAAACAATTTACTTACTTCATTAATAGTAATACCTAGATCCTTTACATTTCAGCTTCTGTTTTAGGGTGCAATTCCAAATTGAAGACATGTTAGCATAAATTTTCTGTTTCACATATTGATATCCTCTATATACTAATATTGTACCACGTTTGCGATGTATAAATTTTATTTCTTTACTCATTATGCAGTTCAAATACAAAATATTTTATTCCACTATCAGCTGCAGCAATGAAGATAGATGACATCCCATTTTTTTATCGTATTTTGTTTTATTCTGAAGTTTTATGACGTAGAAGCAAATGAGATTTTATATGTGTAAATAGGTCAAATAGTTTGTAACGAGGTTGTCTGTTGGAATGTAATCTAGTCTCTTAGTCTCCTCAGGATAGTTTTAATAATATCGCTTCAACATTATCGATAATTAATCCAACCTTAACGCAGTGGGTACACAGGTAAACAGGTGAGATGTTGTCAAGGGCTTACCAATTGTGAATAAAAAAAAAACAGGAATTACCCCTACACCCACCAGTGGGTGAAGTCAGTGGGTGCACGGGTCGCGAGCGGGCTCTGGAGGTTATTTCGTCCGATTGGGACCTTTAGAACTCAAGAGTTTAAAATTATTTCATCGAGGGATTATCAAGTTTCTTCATACCATAAAACCGAGAAGAAGCTGTCATACAACAAAAACTGTTATTTTTTTTAAAAACGTCTTGAGATTTTGATGAAACTGCACGTCGGAGTTGATTATGTTTATACTTACTTTATATTATAAACGCGAAAGTTTGTATGGATGCATGGATGTTTGTTACTCTTTCGCGGAAAAACTACTGAACATATCTGGATGAAATTTGGTTGGTAGACAGATTAGGACCTGTATTATTAACATATAGGCTACTTCGCGGCTCGCGCACTGCGCACCCTCGGAGACAGACGTAGAAACTATGTTAACGCGTGTGAAGCCGCTGGCAAAAGCTAGTCTATTATTTAACTAGTATAATATAATACCCATTGGTCTAGGTAAAATCGTGTTCGTATGGTTCTACAAATGAAATTAAAACTTGCGATTTAGGTACTTACAAATAGTCCTTAATAGCTCCATTGTATTATCATGTACCTAATACGAATAAGTAGGTATGTATGTCACCGTAAAATTGTAAAAACCGTTCGATTATAATCTAACGGGATATATCTATCGAGATTGTGAACCGTCGAAAGATTGTGAACCATAACATATATTGCTTACAATTTCAATATATAGTGTCATTGTAATCTCACTAGTGACATTTCGCATAACAATAAGCGAGTTGGTTGGCTAATGAGCTAGCGATGTTAGATTTGGTCAGGTTTGATTGAATAAACAGTCAAAGAGCCTCCCGAAGCAAGAAAACAACTGATTTAATTTACAACTACCTATGTACTTACTAATAAGTAATTTCACAACTTTGCGGTCGGTCCCCCGACGAGTCTTGAATCAAAATATTACTACTTTATGTATTATTATTTTTTTGTTTTTAGAAGGTTTTTGTCAGGTGTTTATAGTTTTATTTCATGCTTTTTAAACTTTACACATTACTAGTAAATGCGCTACAATCGAAAATCTATCCCCGCATTCACACAAAATTACTTTCCGATTTAAAAAACGAAATGTAGGTATACTTTGAATCGATCAGACCTGTGGAACTTGCTCACGTCCCTTGTTAGAAACTTTAATTAAATGTATGTTGTAACTGTAAACAAATCAATTGGACCTTTGGAAGAATCTGAGTAGAAGCACGTTACCAGGACCTACACCAATTTATTTACACCATGTATAACTACGGTACCTATACATAATATTTGAGTTATGAACGAAAAAAGAGATGACGATATTAACTTTTTTTACCCTTGCTGTAAATTGGTGAGAAGTTGGGTATCCTGCGGATTCCAGTAGATGCTGCAGTAGCAGGTCCAGGTTACCATGTTCTATCTAACACTTGTTCATTGAGACTATTCCAATGAGCCCAAACATGATACATCTGCTGTAAGTTGGTGAGGAGTTGGGTATCCTGCCGATTCCAGATGCTGCAGCACCATGTCAAGGTTAAAATGTTCTATAATTACCTATATCACCTATAAAAAAGGATTGTGTGGTTTTAAGAAACCACGGTAAAAGTGAAACTTTTTTTCACATTATAGACATTTACAGAGGACGAAACGATCATAGCTGCTCTGACGAACGCCTTTCATTTTATGCCTACTCCGCGGCCGACCGTCACGCGACATGCAACACACGGACGAAAAAGTTCGAGACGATGTAATAAAAGTTTCACTTTAAAAATATGCCATATTTCTGTTCGAGTTCAATTCAGTTCGACCTTATGAAATGGGGTAATACATAAACGTGTATACCTATGCCCGTTAGACCATCATTTTCTGACAATGGGGTATCGCCTGTTGAGGCTTCTCCAGTCCTTATTTTACTCCGAGCAGTGTACTTTATTTTACAGGTGGGATAGGCAGAACAGAGATAAATATGCGCAGCAGGTACCTTGTATACAATCACCTGTGATTTACAAAGGCTAGTTAGCCATACCTTTTTTTTAGGTACCAACTTCTGCAATTATGACACTGTCTTACTGACAACACTTGGCTACGTGTAGCCACTCCAACAACCAGTTTGACATTATACGTTTCAAATTTATGAAACCCCGACAAAAAACGTAGAAAATAATATGTTATTATTTTGTTCTAGTCGTCGCGTCGCGTCGCTGTGAAATTTTTAGTAATTAGTTGTAGTGAAGTAAAGCAGTTGTGTTCTGTTATTTTAATTATATTTTTTACGCGACGCCTCTTAGATCAAAATATAACAACTTATATATTGAACTTTAAGGGCCAAAACATATTATTTTCTACTTTTTAGAAGTTTTTATCGGGGATTATTAATATTTTTAATGTAAGTTTTATTTCATGCTTACGAATCGCAAATACCATACCTCTGCTGTAGGTTGATAAGTGGTTGAGCATCCTGCAGATACCAGGAGATGTTGCAGCATCAGGTCAAGGTTATCTATCATGTTCTATCAAAACCTACTCCTTGACCCTATTCCAATGAGCCCAAACACGATTAATCTACTGTAAGTTGGTGAGGAGTTGGGTATCCTGCAGATTCCAGAAGATGGTTCAGCATCAGGTCAAAGTTACCATGTTCTATCTAACACCTGTTTATTGAGACTATTCCAATGAGCCGTAAAACGATACCTCTGCTGTAAGTTGGCGAGGAGTTGGGATTCCAGGAGATGCCGCATCATTAGGTCAACGTTACTTTGTTCTGTCTAACACCTTTTCCTCGAAATTATTCCAATCAGCCCAATACGATGCCACTGCTGTAAAATGTATGAGGAGTTGGGTATCAACAAACTCCAGGAGAAGCTGCAGCATCAGGTCAAGATTACCATGGTTTTGCAATATTATTACAGTTACAGGGCACCAAATTTCGAATCAATCGTATAAGTTTTCCATATCCCTTCATCACCTAGATAGCTGATGATTTTCAAACTGCTGAACAGATTTTTATAAATTATAGCTTAGAATCATCTCGATCACGTCAGCTTTCAAACAAAAAAACTGCATCAATATCGGTTTATTCGTATTCGGTGACCTGTGTTTACGAAGTAACTAGTATCTCACTGAGCCTGTGTATGCATTGCAGTATGGTTAAGGATATATTATGTAGGTATGCATTACTTAACTTATTATTTTTATATGTATATATGTATATTTTTGTTTTTGTTTTTATAAGTATATAGCTCGTAGACGACTGTTGAGCACCTAGACAAACCATTCAGGTTTAATGGTGCTAGATAATAAAATATTTGTATTTAGTTTTAAAATTGGTAAATAAATAAAAAAAAAAAAAAAAAGAACTACGATGCCACAGACAGGCACACAGGTACACGTCATCATATCAGCTCATATACGTTCCCACCGAGGGGCTCGAGCCTACCCTGAATTAGGGCGATCGGACCTTAGTCGACCACGCGGGCCCAGTGCGGGTTAGTCGACTTCACACACAATCTGCGACTTTCTTCGCAGGCGTGTGCAGGTTTCCTCGCGATGTTTTCCTTCAACGATTCCGATGTAAAACAGATTCACGTAATAGCGACCAATTTTGTATTAGTTTTTTTAAATTGCTTCTACATTTTAGGGTTTAAAGTCAACAAGTTCATAGTTTCGCGGTTTCGCCATGTCTGTCTGTATGTCCGTCTGTCCGCGGCTTAGCTCAGAGACTATTAGTAATAGAAAGCTGTAATCTGGCATAGGTTATAAACATTAATCACGCCGACAAAGTGGCACAATGAAATCTTGAAAAAATTGTTTTTTTAGGATATACCTCGCCTACATGGAAATAGGGGGGGTGATTTTTTTTTTGGTTAGTTACTAGCATTATGGATACGAATTCATGAACATGGGCCATTGAAATACTAAGCGAGCGGGCGAGGTGTTCAAATATTTCTGAGCAGTGTTGAATTTCATAAATAATGTACACTAAAAGTTGCCATTAATATCTGAACATCAAATTTATCTTAAAATATCTGAGCAGCAAATTTTTCAATATGTACCATTTTAGGAAAAAGGACCTTACGTCATTATGTATGAAGAATATATTGAAAAATCTGCTGCTCAGATATTTAGGACAAATTAGATGTTCAGATATTATTTTTTTTTATTTTTTTTTATTCACAATTGGTAAACCCTTGACAACATCTCACGTGGTGGTAAGTGACAATGTTGCCGAAGATGGAAGCGGGCTTACCAAGATTCCCCAACGCAATGGGGGAACTGGCTATCTTATCTTCATGCCGGAACACACCAATGATATCAACATTGATATTTGGCGGCAAGACTAAGATAAGATGGTGGTAGCTAGCCAGGCGGGCTTAGAAAATGCCCTACCACCAACCAAACCGAGTCTTGCAATTGACCCCGCCGGGAATCGAACCCGCGACCTCCTGTGTAAAGCCAGTGAACTTTGCCTCTGAGCTACGGAGGCGGTTGAAACGTTAATAGAAACTCCTAGTGTACATAATTTATTGAAATTTAACACTGCTCAGAAATATTTGAACACTTCGCCCGCTACGACATAGCTGATGGCGACGACCTGGGGAAACCTCATTTCCACGCTCGCGCACGTCGGCGTCGCAACGGAGCAACAGATTGAAGTGATTTTTTGTATAGAATTAGTTGAGAGGGTGGGAAGTGACATAGACTGCTAATCAGAATAGCCCGATATAGTTACTGAGGAATCTGGAGAAAACTCATGTCCACGCTCGCGAGCGGCTCGCGCACCACTCACTCAAAAACGATGTCCACGCGGGCGAAGCCGCAGGCAAAAGCTAGTTAGTAATAAAGGAAAACCTTTGTCCAGCGATAACACCAGTTTGGGCATTATAACACAGTTTGTAGGACCCTTTAACTGGGGGTTCTACTCATCATACTGAACAACATTCCCCAAGGAACCCATAGTCATACTAAAATGCACAAAATTGGTCGCTGATCGATTTGTACAAAGAAAAAAAATTTTTTTACGATTTCAGCTAAGTCGTAGAACAAAAGTTGTTCAGTATGATCAGTAGAAGCCCAAGTTAACGGGACCTACACCAATTTATTTACAACCTGTATAGGCCGACCAAAAAAAATATTAAGTGGGGTATTTATTACCCCATTATTATTTTTTGGTTCTACTGTTAATTAAACAAGCAGTCACATCTAAGTAACTTGTATTGTCTATTCAATATGTCACACCGATCACAATACACATATGTACCTACCTATAATAAAAATAAAATGACTAGACGAAGTAAGGAACAGAGTACTTAAGCGTAAGCGTAAACTACCTAGTTAAACTTTATGTATATGACAAAAACTTATTGAGTACCAATATATAAAAATGAAAATACCTTTTCGCCAGGTAGGGATAGGGGATCAGACTGCATCAAAAATAAAATCTGAAATATGATTTCCTAAATTGCTCTACTCTTGATGTTTCAAAAAACCTTTGTTGTTTTGTTTTCCATCACGTCTTCAATTTTTAATTGGTTAAATTTACAAAATAAGTTCGTCAATGACGCTTAAAATCTATGACGTCACTTGTGGGTATTTAAAACATTTTTAGAACAAAACTTCGTTTTTGACAGATCATGACCAACTCGAATGACCAGCAGTCCGATCCCTTATTGTGAATAAAAAACATCTCAACAAAATTAATTGCCCACATTGAGATAAAAAAATAAACATGTTTTTATAAATACAATGGTGTCGATTCGATGTAACTATTTATTTATTTGACAGTACTAAAATAAAGAATAAAGACTATTTACTACGTAAAAGAAGGTTAACTCCGCAAAATGATTAAAACGAATGGCGACTCTTGCTACGTTACAATAAAGTGCAAATTCAGGTCGCACAGCGCTAATTACCTACAGTTATATTCTCCTACAAATTGCCTCTCTTTATATCGTGTATGTCTTATCTCTTCTGACTTCTGAATTTGCCCCATTCAATTCAGGGGGCCGCGCGGCGTAGGTACTTACATTTTCATGCCTACAGCGCGGAGTGCGAAAGGCCTGACTAAACTAAATTCAAGCATTCTGTCGTTATCTTTTCGATAAAGAAACAGAGACAAGGTACGTAAATTAAGTTTAGTCCTGTCAAATAAGTTAACTCGTGTTACATCGAATCGACACCATTGACATAGATAACAATTTTGTAAGTTTACTAATAAAAAGTGGAACAGTGTATGTATTCTGTACCTAATTATAATATCGTTAGGTAGTTTTAAATAGTAGGAATATTTTAATACAATTTATGACTATGCATAACTTATACATCGTTTAAGATTATGTATAACTTACACATCGTTTATGATAATGTATAACTTGTACATCGTTTAACAAAACTGGTGTAGAATCCTTTTTTATCTATCATGTTGAACCCTTTTTTTATCATACTGAGCTCGAGGCTTTTTTATCATAGTGAACCCGGGGCTTTTTATCATACTGAACTTGGGGCTTTTTTATCACACTGAATAACTTTCACCAAGAAGCCTTAGTCGATTCCAAAAAAATTGGAACCTCTATACAAAAATTTACTAAATTATGGCTAACCGGTTTGTAACCAAAGCATTTTGCAAATTGATTATTGGGTCCCTTGGGGAAAGTAGTTCAGTATGATGAGTGGAAGTCCCAATTAACGAGTAATACCTACACCAGTTTTGTAACATAATAAAGTACATCAATTTATTATTTAAATACTAATAATAATATGCACCTATTGTACTTTTTAGATTGTTTTAACGTCGCAAATGTTTCTACGGTTAGGGTAAAAAAGTACGAGGGCTACTTTAACGAGTGATTCGGAATATAATCTTTAACTCTAACACATAAAGATTATCAAAAAAGAAAATCCGTTTGCGAAAAATTTACGAAGAGGTGCTAGCCAAAAATAAGCGCCAAAGCCTACGAGTAGAGCAGGGGTTCCTAAACTTTTAAATTAAAGGAACACCCACCAAATACCTTTCATTTTACGGAACCCCATATCAAATGATTACAAATCAAAGACACCATAATTTAAAGAAAAACTAAAACTTGTATGTATTGGAAATATTTTAAAAGAGAAATACTTTATTTTTTAATTTAACTTTTAATGTGAAGAGTGAACTTGTCTCACTGTTTTATCAATAATTGATTTATAGTTCACTATTATGTCGCGGAACCCTGGCGACTTTTCTACGGAACCCCTAGGTTCCGCGGAACCCACTTTGGGAATCGCTGGCCTAGACATCGCCGTAAAGTCATCCAGAATCCAAATAGAATTTACCTACCACCCCGATATCTACAATGTCAGGGCTTTTCATAAAACTGAACAAATTCGGTTCTTCAGCTCTTCAAAATCGCAAAAAAATGGATATCTGAAATTGATCATGATCATTTGACTAGCTAAATTTTGTGGAAAGGGAAATCCATTTTTTCCCGATTTGAGCAAATTGTAGAACAAAAATTGTTGAGTTTCATAAAAAGAAGCCCCCCACTAAAAATATTCTATCATCATCATGTCAGCTGAAGGACGTCCGTTGCTGGACATAGGCCTCCTCCAAGGATTTCCAAAATCCAGAGGCTTCCTGCGACCTTCACCAGGTCATCGGTCCACTGAGTGGGAGGTTTTCCTACGCTACGTTTTCCGGTGCGCGGTCGCCACTCGAGAACTTTACTACCCCAACGGCCATTCGTATATTCTATACTTGTATTTTACTACCTACCCTGATAATAAGATTATTTTCTGGATCACCCCTTAAATATCACTCGTACTTGTGTTTTTATACATTGTATACTTATGGTTATAGTATATTAATTAAACACATTAACATTTTTTCTTTAAATAGTTAGATAGTTACTAATAATATTTTAATATTTAGTTTTTAACATTGTAAATGTTTTTATAAGCAATGATTATAACATGATTGACAAATATACAATATGTAGGTATTTCTAAGTACATATTTCAAAACTTATTCATGATGTTAAATATTATAAAAAATACAAATTTATATTAAAAATAAGAAGGTAGGTATTTTTTTTTTTCAAATCATGGAAAAAAAATACAACTTTCTTCGTAAAAATACTACCCTGTCGGATTAATTTGGACGCCTTTTATAGTGAAAAACAAATAGGCATGAAGCAAAAGTAGGTAAGTGAAATAGCTAAGACCGTCTAATTGATATTATGCTAATAATATTATGCTTGTGTTAACAAACCCTGAATAAACAATCAATAATTTTGAACAAAAAAACCTACTTCAAACAGGAAACTAAGGTTCAACTCAATTTCTCTGGGATGCCATCATCAGATCCTGGTTTTCTTATCATGTTACCACTCTTGGGATCTCTCCTTTCCAACAAAAAAAGAATCATCAAAATCGGTTTATAAACGACGAACACACATAAAAAAAATATATATGCGGTCGAATTGAGAAACCACCTTTTTTTTAAGTCGGTTAAAAATCAGTATGTTTCCTTTTATTAGCTGTCATTATTTAGTTAGGGGTTCTACTCTACAGTTCTACTTGTAATTCGAAAAATACATCTTGCCTAAAAGTATAGGTACTCGAAAAAAATGGGTCAAGTGCGAGTCAGAACCGCACATAAAGGGGTTCCGTACCATCATACTAAATGTCGCTAGTTTCGTCACGTTTACTAAAACTACGTTTTTTGTCAGGAGACCCCCTTATTTTTTCACTTTTTCATTTTATTTGTATTTGCTGTTATAGCGACAACAGAAATGCATCATGTGTGAAAATTTTCTACTGTCTAGCTATCACGGTTCATGAAATACAGCCTGGTGACAGACAAACAGACTGACAGTTAAGTCTCAGTAATAGAGTCCCGTTTTTAGAGTGTAGGTACGGAACCCTAAAAAAATACTTCCCATACAAATTTGGCTTATCAGCTGAGCTGATTGACTTGTTGGAGAAATTCATAACATTTTTTTTAGATTGACCATTGGGGAAAGTTGTTCACAAACACAGGTAGAACCTCTTAATATTTTGGACCTTACGAGTATCTAATCTCATACTGTAACTTTACATAATAATTTTGAACAAAAAAAAACGACTTCAAACAGGAAACTAAGGTTTCCCTCGATTTATCTGGGATGCCATCGTCAGATCCTGGTTTCCTTATCATGGTACCACCCTTGGGATATGTCCTACCAACAAAAAAAGAATTATTAAAATCGGTTCATAAACGACGAAGTTATCACACACACAAAAAAAAAAAATTTGGTCGAATTGAGAAACCTCCTCCTTTTTTGAAGTCGGTTAAAAATGTATTTTATTATTTATTTATATAATTATTAATCGAAAAAATGAGTACATAGGTAAACATTACACCCACAAAACTGAATGATCAGTGTAAATAGAAATAAAAATGTGATACTTAATCTTTGCTATATAAAATAATATGTTTCGCAATGGAATGTACACAACACACCTGCCTACATAATTAGTAAATCTAACACATGAACGAGAAAATCTACAGATATACCTACTTACCATGCTCAAGTACCTATAACTAATTAATTATTTAACTAACAAGCTCATTTACTATATAAATAGTATTTCAAAGAGTATTCATACTTGTGGGACTTTAGTTTTTATATTTTGGCTTACATAACTGTATTGTTTTAATAAAAATACAATACTAGTGATATTTTAAGAAGTTAGGTACTCTTCATCTTGTACATAATACAGGAAAATATAAAAATCTATCATAAAAAAACTATTTCCATACAATTTGTCACCGTATACCGTATATATCATACATATACCGCGACCGCACAAAATGACCTGCATACGTAGGCAGTAGGCATGAATACTTAGAAATGCGGCAGGACGGGACATCGGGCACACAGGCGATAGTGTGAATGTCGCAGTCAATTGGTTGAATCTGCTATTTGATTAAATGACTAGCGCGTTCATTGAATGACGAGATTTAATTGAATCACTAGGCCTAACGTTGATTGAACAAGCGTCACTCAACTAGTTAGCTGATTGTAACATAGCCCTTTGAACAGAGTGGACGTAAAATCAGTCAGGTGATTGAAATTTAGTTCATAGTTATTGTTTAGTTTATTTGTGAGAAATAGGGCTTTGTAACTGTTCACATTGTGAACGTAAAATTCCATACAACGAAAAGGAAGTTGGCAAAAATTAGATTTTTCTAAAAAAAACTGTAAATGAGAGAGCGATATTAGGTTCGGTCAGGTTTGATTGATTATACAGTCAAAGAGCCTCGCGAAACGAGGCTCCCCCCCCATGGGTAGCAGAATGCTTCGCAGAAGAAGATATCGTCGGTTTTTACTCGGAATATCCCATTTAACAACTTCGCTAAATTACTTTCAGTCAAGATTCAATGAACGCGCTAATCATTCCATCAAATAGCAGATTCAACCAGATGACGGCGACATATATATTCTTTGACACAGGCGAATGAAAGATCTTGTATTGAGTGCGACACATTAATCGCACTAGATCGATCGTAGGTAGACCTACCAACTTTCGTCTGATGAATTCCCGATTTGTATGGGAGTTAATTATTTTGAATTTAAAATATTTTTTATTTTTCCTGTAAGTATTCTTTACTCTATACTGGGTAACACTTAGATAAAAAAACTTTTGATCTGAGGAGTAACCTCTTAAAATTTCACTTATGATTTTTTTAACAGCATATTTTTCGAAGGAGCTTCTTCTCATCAAACTTCTTTTGTTTTACAAGTGTGTTCTCATACCAATCTGTCAGCCGATGTGAGCAGTTCAATCTTTTTGCGATTGCACGTAAAAAAATTAACTGCCAAAAGTTGTTTATGAGTGGAGAAGACCCCCCCCCCCATCCCCCCGCCCCCTTACATTCGATCTTCCATACAAACTTTCGGTCTCCTTAAAGATGTCCTTTGCATTGAACTCGGAAGTGAATGAAGCGTACGATGGGTGATTCTGCCACCGCTTCTGTTGCTTCCACTTTTTTAACTGTGACTTATGATTCATGATCGTACAACAATTTAACATTACCTATTATACTTAGTGTGAGTACGTGTTACGTATGTTTTGAACGTATAATTCAGCTGATGTTTATACTTAATTTTGTGAATATTCGGGTTTTTTTAAAAAAAAGTTAGTATGTGGTTTTATGAAACCACGGTAAAAGTGAAACTTTACAGAGGACGAAACGATCATGGCTGCTCTCGCTACGGTACAGAGGACGAAACGATCATACCGTCAGACGAAAGCGACCGTCACGCGACATACAATACACAGACGAAAAAAATTGAGACGATGTAATAAAAGTTTCACTTTAATAAACTTCTTTTTCTTGATCATTTTAAATGACGACTTACATATCTTTTCTAAACGTGAAGTGGATGAAGCGTGAGTTGATGATTTTGCCACTCTCGCTTCCAATCGTTTTACTTGGGTGATGTGACTTACAAACTTTCCTAAATATCGGTCTCCTTAAAGATGTTGTCCGCTGCGTCAGGCTCGAAGTGAATAAAGCGGGAGGTGGGTGATTCTGCCACCGCTTCTGTCGCTTCCGGCTCTTCTTGCTTGGTTTGCTTCGGAGAAGATTCCGAATGGAACTCTTGGCGGAAGTTACCTGTAAAGGGTTAAATTATAAAAGAGAAGCAAAATGACAAAATAATACCTAGGAAACTTTCCTCAAATATTTACTTTAATCGGGTGGGGCTGTGTCGGAGCACACTGCCGTTGGTTTAACGTGAAACGTCTAGTTTCGACGTCCCTGACATATTTTTTAGCCTCCGGCCTGGCAGAGAGCGCTTCAGGCTTCGCCCTACTCCGGCTTCGCGGTTTGTTACTTAGTTTCTATGGAGCCGCGGTTAATAGTTATTTGTTTGCTATGGAGGAAACTAATTCTTTCGTCATCCACCACGGTTCGGGATTTTGAATTGGTACCCCGTATGCGAGCTATGCTCGGAATTTCTCTACCCGATCGAATCCGAAATGAGGAAATCCGCAGGAGACCGAAAGTTACCGACATAGCTCACAGAATCGCTAAATTGAAGTGGCAGTGGGCATAGTGGACATAGCTCGTAGAACGGATGGCCGTTAGGGTAGTAAAGTTCTCGAGCGGCGACCGCACGCCGGAAAACGTAGCGTAGGCAGGCCTCACGCAGTGGCCCGACGATCTGGTGAAGATCGCGGGAAGCCGCTGGATACGGGCAGCGCAGGACCGGTCGTCATGGAAATCCTTATATGATGATGTATTAAAATCATTAAAAATTAGTTCGTCAAGGACAATGACGTCATATGCCTGTAACACGAAATTGTCCCGCTTTGTCCAGCAGTGGTCGTTTTTCGGCTGATATGATGACCACGTATGTGATTTTAAAGACGATTCACGTCGGAAACTGTATAGGATTTTTTTTCAAATGAGACATTATAACTTAATTATCATAACACTAAGCTTTTGGCTGTTAAAGCATAAGCTTCTAAATAAATTTGAAGGATACTTACAAGCACACAAATGTTCACACAAACTACAAGCACATGTTACGTGTTACACGGCACAACACAATCGTACAATAGGGATGATGACAGACTCTCATTTGAGTTACCTTTCATCACCTGTCAAAAACAACATTATGTTCTAAAAATACTTGAAATACATAAAAGTGACGTCATAGTTTATCAGTGCTATAAATGTATCTGTTTGTGATTTTAAGCAGTTAAAAATTGTAGACATGATGGAAAACAAAGCGAATATAGGTTTATTGAAATGTCAGTAATGATACTGAAAAACTATGAAGCCACTTCTATGTAGGTACTTAAATTATTTTTAGAAATGTCGTTTTTGACAGATGAAAAAGAGTAACATAAATGACTAGCAGTCATCGTTTCTATTTAGGAATTTCGACTTCATATTTTAATTGGGTTACTGAAAATTAATATTAAGCAACTACATTACTACAGGGATGATCAATGTGCACAAAATAACATTAAACAGTAAAATAATTACAAAACATTTTGTAAATGTTTTTAAAAAATAATAATAGGCAAGTCAGAAGTAGGGACTTTTAGCGTTGGTAGTATTCAACCACCCATCATAAAATATTAGGTACTTACCTAAAATGAAACTGAAAAAGATAAGCGCTTTTTTTATAAATCAAAGCTCTTCCTATTTTGGTCGGCGGTTGAAAATACAGTCAAAAACCCAAAATCATTACGAAAACAATTTTCATTTAAAAAACATAACAACTAAATCAGTGTGTAATTCAATATTTATTATCTCATACAATAACAAACACCATACGGCCATACGTGAGATACGACGACGACTATACAAGCTCTAAAAACGTTACACATTTAGCTAAAAAAATACACATTTGCATTATGTTACTGTGTACCAGTCTTAAAATTATTAGTGACTAAATATACTGCAATGAGTTTCTAAATCTCCAGAAGGAGACTGTATGTCACGTACGTAGCCCGAAGTGAAGTATGCCGTAGTAAAAGTAAGACAAATAACATTTTTATACAATTTCCTCAGCTACTACGTCTTTGAATCTTGACTCCATTTCGATGGCGAGCCGTGAGAAAGACATTTCTCCTCTGAAGACATACTCGGCGGCACAATAGGGATGATGACAGTTAGTCATTTGAGTTTCTTTCTGTCATCTGTCAACATTTTGTTCTTGTTTTTCAGAGTCATTAGTGTATTCATCTTGTGATTTTGATGAATTAAAAATTGAAGACTAGAGGGAAAACGAAACAAGCTTTTTTAAAAAAATTGTATGAAGGTAAATTAGAGATCGAGTTCATAATTTATTGCTGATGTAGTCATCATCCCAATTAACGAAACACCTAATTATTCTCAACTAGCTGGTGCGCGGTGCCCGAGCCGCAAGCGGCTCGCGAGGATACAGTAACCTTTCTCGTTTATCGCTCTTTCTATTAGTGAAAACCATATCAAAATCCGTTGCGTGGTTGAAGTAAGCGGATAAACAGACAGAGGCAGACAGCGACTTCTGCACACAACATTCTGCTGAACCTCGGGAACTCCGTAGACTGCTCAAAACAAAGAGCACAATTGATTTTTTTCTTAAATTTTATGGTAAATTTAATTTACCGGGTGCCACAAAAAATAATAATTGTTACTAGTTTGGACGCCCTTTTGTATGACATTTTTTTTGGAAAAATTGTGTGTTCCATTTACTGTACCGCCAAGTGTGTATAGAATGTCATAACATAAAGATTGTTAAAGTTCAACTGAGACGTCGCCTGCAAGTGCATACGCAGACGACGCCTTTTTAATGTGCGACTGCACTAGGCGTAGGTAGCATTTGGATCTTAGCGAAGGCCAGGCGAACGCGACTCATTGTTTTGTATGAATACTGTCGCGCGACCCCGTCGCTTTCATTTGTCAGTAGCTCATATTAATTTATACAAAGCAGTGGATCACACGCACGACCTACTTCGGGTCGCCAGTCGCCGTTCGTCGTTCGTCGCCAAGATCGGAATGCTACTTCAACTATAGGACACGCTCTGTGCGCGCTACCAAATATTCTTTGTATGAAATTGTACGCAGCATGCGGCAGCGAAACTACGCGTTCTCACATAAAATATTACTGTCGAGTCACGCAGTTACGCCACCGTAAGGGTCCAGACACACGGACTGCATTTCGACTGCAAGCCAGCTGCAAATTCGCAGTTTGGATGCAGTTCTCCTAGTTAGTTGTGCTTTAACTGCATCCAAACTGCGAATTTGTAGCTGGAATGCAGTCCTTGTGTCTGGACCCTTAAGGTCCGAACTCACTGTGCGTAACTACACGCAGCGACGCGATCAAATATTTTTTGTATGAAATTGTATGAGATATAACGCACTACGCGGCAAGCGTCAGTGGAACTACGCGTTCCTATTAAAATTTCATACAATAATAATTGTCTTGTACTATCGCGTCGTTTAGTTAGGTCATGGAGCAAATAGACTTCTTAGTCTATTTGTTCCATGGTTAGGTATAGTGTGATTATACCTTTACGCCCAGTGTGGTCGTACATTTAAGCGACAGATCAGCTAAGGAGAAGATTTTACACATAAAACTCAATACATTGTTATATTTCTATTGACAAAATTAATTAAAAAAATTGCTTAGCAAATTAAAGGTGAATAAATAATGAATTTGTAGGTGCCAACGTATGAAAAAATGCAGTCATTAGTTAAAAAATAATACTCTGAATCTAGTAGATAGTTAGAAAATTTGCATCTTAATAGATAATTGTAATAATAGGTGGGGGAAAAGTTTCATCGTATTTATAAGTATAAATCTGTAATCAAATCTATGCTTAATTTGCTCAATAAATTAAAAAGTAAAAATTAAATTGAAAATTTTACTAGTCATTTTTCAATTATTTTTTTCTGTCAACGAAAATGAGTGAAGTAACGAAGAACTTCGCTACATTTTGAATTTTATTAAAAAAAAGGTAAAAATGCAACACAGGCTGCGATAATTTGTGCTGTTGGCATAATGCAGTATCAGTCAGTAACACAAACTTAGTTCAAGCAATTCCAGTCTGAAATTTTTAACGTTCAAAATGCAACTCGTTCTTGTCGCCCTGTTTGAATTTGTATAAAAAATACGAAGAAATTTATCCCTGACCTAATATTATAAAATTTTCACACGATTCTGGAGAACTACGACGCACCGCACGAAAACAGAAAGTAAACAATTTAAGAAGAGTGATAAATTGTATTGCACTTGAGCAGAACTAGACTAGAAAATTATTCAATTGATTTGGTATAATTCCTATATTAGATTTATATTTTTTTAAGCAGAGGGTTTTTCAACCAACGATGAGCGGGAATTCCTAAATTAGATTAATAGTACCTGGGCGACCGAGCTTTGCTAGGGGCACAGTACCCAGAGCCGTTGAATACATTAAAAAATACGCTACCTAAGATACTCTTTGCGCAGCATACTCCAGTGCGAAATTCTCGGAAAATAGCGTTTTCCCCGAGATGAGACCTATTTGAATCGATTTTTCGCCCCCAAAAATCCCCGTATACAAATTTTTAAGGTAATCGTTAGAGCAGTTTTCGAGATTTAGATACATATTTAAATAAGAATTGCTCAATTATTCTTGCGATGCTTTTTTTTTCATTCATAATTGGTAAGCCCATCATCTCACCTGATGGTAAGTGACTATGCCAACATTATATGAAGTATCATTGTGCAAAATTTTATGTAAATCTAAGTTCAGCTGTTTGGACTGTTTTGACATAGGTATATCATCAGTCAGTCAGTTTACCATTTTATACATATAGATTTTCAATATGATAAAAAATATAAACAAAACGTAGTATTTGAAAAACTATGAATGTACTTCGAAAATAAAAAGAGTGTCCGTTTTTTGCAGTTTTCCTATCTACAACTGCAATTAACAAACATTTTTATGAGTTAGTGATTCCTAAATAAATTAGGGTACCTACACTTCAATCGTCTCAGGCCGCTTTTTCAATTAACTATGTACTCAGCAAGTTGTGTTTTTTTACTAATGGGAGCGCCATAAGTGGCTATGGCCTTCAGGAGCCTACCACTTGACAGATGACGAAGGAATGCGACATTCCACTTACGCATATTATCTCAGGCATTGATTACACAGCGTGTGACTTTTATTCGCTGAAGCGTGTCAATTGGTAGACTTTAATCATGACACTGAACAACTGTCCCCATGGAACCTACACAACAGCGGCAAATAATTACTGCCATACCGTTTGTAAATTAAGGGGCGGTTCATTTATTAGGTAAGATAATTTTAACCACTTTCTGACCCCCTTCCCCTTACGTAAGAAAAAATTTGACTAGAATTAACCCCTCCCCCCTTTCAATCGTACAAAATGCAAGAAAAAATAAGACACGTTCAGACCCCACCCTCGCCAAATTTTCTTCCGCAATAAATGAACAGTCCCTAACTGTACTTATAGAAAATAAATGAACTTTTTGTGCTTCGTTTATATAAGGGAAAATTGTTCAGTGTCATGAAGTGGCATATCATTTGCCACTTTTCAGCGAATAAGAAGGTCACCCTGTATGAGTTAGTTTTCCTCACTGTTTCGATCCACTTGTCCCAACACTTTGTGTTGGTTGATTGGCAGCCGTAATGTAAATACCAACTAAGTAAAAATAATATAGAGGATCCATTAAAAAAAAATCCCCATTCAAATAAATACACATGAATACCCTCAAACCATATTCGGTATTCCTATAAGGTATTTGCATAAAATGGGAACATAGAGGAAAAAAAACGATTATAATACCTAAGCATTGAATTTTCTCTTAGTTCAATAATTAATAAAGATAAACAGTCTAACAAAATACTTATTTAAGTAAAAATATACGTGTACTTAGGTGTGCTTATAAATATTCAGAGCATAAACAAAAGATTCAGAAAATCCTTCTTAAGGATTTGTGAAATGTGCTTACATTTTTTTTTTGTAATTTAATTACAATTATAATTTTAAATCATATTTATTTCAATGATAGGTAAGTATTCATTTGGAATTCATATTATTGTTATATAAAAATAAATATTGCATTGTCAATTTGGTCAAAAGTAGATCGTAACAACACATTCTATATTATTATTTTTATCAAAACTAAATTAACACAGGAAAAAAATGTTGCATTGGCAATAAAATTGTGCCAAATTAATACAAAAAAAATTGCATTGGTAATTTTGTCAAATCTACATAAAAAAATAGTGCATTAAGAGGAAACGCGGGCGCCATTTTTTCCATACAAACGTAGACCCCTGTTTTCTCCCTGGATAATGACAATAGAGCAAATATGTTTCTTCCAACAAACCTATATCTACTATGGCCATGCCATGCCCCTATGTATTGTTTTTTCCCATACTCTAATTATAATAGGAAGTAGGAGCCTTCAAAAACCAAGAAAATTGCCCAACTGAAACGTCATTTTCAGATACCCACAAAAAAATATGCGCATATTAACAATAAAATTAAAACATAGAGGCATAGGTAAAGCATTTTTTTATAATTTTTGAAAAAAATATTATTACCTATCGTTCAAGTTTTGGAGGAGGAAATAGAGGACTAGGATATGCTGTTTTGATCAATTTTAGTGTCTATTATCGGTCTGCGCTGCAGTTCTCCTTTTCTTTCTGTATACGGAGAGGTTTGGGGATGGGAGACAACAATATTTTATTCAAATACCTATTCTTTGGACCGCGTTTCCTCTTGACAATTTTGTCAAAACTAGATTAAAACAACGAAATATTGCATTTAAACAGCAAACTGTAGAAAGTAGATAAAACCAACAAAACAAAGTTTTGACATTTTAGTCATATCAATTAGCCATGCGTCAAAAATTTACAAAATAAATCAACATTCAACAGTCATGCAAGAAAACCTATGTCAAATTATAAGACATGGTAAAAATACCATAACTTGATCGTGGTAACCGCACAAGGGTTGGAATGTCAAACTAATACATTAAAAACTAGTGCGAAAGGTTTTATTTAAGTTTATGTTTATTTTGGACACAGCACGCCATCATTGAAAAAAATATCGTCAGCTTTTTCATAAAACTGTAAAATACACAGGATGTGAAAACGTACGTGATAGGTGATTCAGAATATCAACTCTAGTACACAGAAAAAATATCGGAAAAATTCCACTTGCTCAAATATTTTTTGTTTTCCCATAGTAAGGGAAAACTGGTCTCACAAAAGTTTATTATTAACTGTTGTTGGCATCTTCGAAAACTCAAATGATTATAATCGTGACTACGAATTCGTGACTTTACCATTGGCAAAAAATTTTATTTTTATTTTCATCGATCATAGTTTTCACTTAGTAGGGGAAGACAAAAATTATTTTTGTGACTGGAATTTTACTGATATTTTTTTCTCTTGAATCGATTCTGAATGACCCTCAAATACATATCACGTACATTTTATTAAATAAGCTAACGGTAATCTTTCAAAGATGGCGTACTGTGTTGTTGTTAAAATTACGTCAAATACTACAACAAACAGGGGTTAAAGCTTAAGAGGTGCATTTTAAGCCACTACAATCGCATTTGACATTGCGCGCGCGCCTCCTACAGAACCCGTAACACTTCAGCGCCAAACAACACAACCCTCCTTTTTTACTGTTATCCGACTTGCCCGATTTACAAGAATCCCTACTATTCAGTCGCTCTAATTCCGGTATTTTATCCTTATCATTGAGTAACATGTCCAATCTGCTTTTAAGCTGAGTAGGTGATACGCTACGATCTCTAGTCAGTTTAACGTGCTGTTTTATATCGACTTTCGGTCCGAGAATATCGATTATTTCCGTCGACAGGTCATCGGAGTCGTTCGAAGTGCGGTCAACGTTAGGCGTGTGCGAATCTACGCTTTCAGGCGTATACGGATAAAGACATTGTTTCGCATTCAACAAGTTAACATCGATATCGTTAACGAATATCCCGTCATAACTCGAGTAGTCAGCACTAGTGATTTCGACGTCCGGAATGCGTAGGATTTTCTCGTTGAGTGAACCGGTTCGCGTGCGTTTCATCAAGTTTAGTCTATGGTCGTCGTAGAGTAAAGAGTCGGGATGGCTGGCCGAGTGCTCGTTTAATTTGTCTTTGGTGTGTAAGTGCGGGTCTGTGGGGAGGCGCACGAGACGCGGCACGCGGGGGACGGGGAAGACTGCGTTCGCACATATACCGCAGGGGAAGGGGTCGCAACAGTTTATTGTACCTCTGTCGCTCTGCAGCATCACTCGGAGATAGATTGGCTGTGGAAGATAGAAAAAAAATAATTGTTTCAACAACCCTAAAAGCGAGGCACCGAAGGATAAGCGAAGAAAAACTATTCCGCTAGAGATCAATGGCTTAAGTATTAACTAGTAAATGACGGCCTTAAAAATTATACGGTACACCTAAGGATATAGTCTAAAGGATGTGCTAATTTATTACGCGATATCGATATCTGGGTGTGCAATACAATACAATAATTTTATTGAAAACTTTCGTGTTGCAGGTCAGATTGCGAAATCTGGTTCACAAAAATATACCTAAGTATATTATTATTTATTATTCAATTATTTTTTCTGTTGTTCTTGCTCGCGTACTACCTGTCTCCTTTCTTTTTCTCCGAGCACTGGGTTGTCTGGTGGAAATCGCTCTTCAAATTGTATGTCCCTTAGTTGTTAAACTTTGTTTACGTATTTATTTACTTTGATGTACAATAAAGAGTAATTGGAGTTTTAATTTGAGTTTATAAAAATATTGCAAGAGCGAATGTCAATATTGCAATTAATAATAATAAAATACATATAAAATTAAAATTCAAAAAATCATTAAGGCTAAAATTATAAAATTGGCTACATTGTGCTTTACTCGATCACAAAAACCCTGAAAACAGGCTAAAATAAATGTCTTAAACGGATCGTTAAAATTTCTAACTTTGTAAATAATTTTATATGGAGATACTTATATTTAAGTAATACAGAGAACCTGGTAAAAATTAGTTTTCAAATGAAGGCCCATATTTATTGAATTCATATTTATCCCAAATACTGAACGTTGCCCGCCCAGTGGTGTGACGACACGCCGCGCCGCCCGCTCCTGCGACTGGCGGGGATTGCTCTCGTTCAAATGCCTCGCCTTAAGGCGCTAAAATCAATCAACACGAGCAGGTTGATACGTGTTTCAATAATATCGAACGTAAGTCTATTAATTTTAAGTTCAAATCAATGCGGGCTTCAACGCAGCTGTTACGTTGAAACCGAACGCCCAATTGTCGATTTTTACATGTTTTTATTACTTTTCATCTCATTCAAATAGGTTTAAAAAAATGTGTCCAATTAAAATGAAATGTCTTAAAGTTACCGATTTTTGTGTGTTAGTTTTATTCAATACTAGCTGTCCCGGCGAACTACGTTCCGCCTTACACTACACTACACTGCCCTATCCTACCCTACACTACACTATACTACCCTACCCCTACACTACACTACACTACCCACCCTACCCTAGCCTACCCTAAACTACACTACACTAAACTACCCTACCCTACCCTACATAAGAACCTTCTCCTGACAATAACGAACTCAACAAAAAAAGAATTAGCGAAATCGGTCCAGCAGTTCTTAAGTTATAAAATTACAACGAAAAGTGGCATTTATTTTTATATATTATCGTTTTCGATAAATTTTGCAATTAATGCCAAAAACAGGGTCTATAGTATATTTTTTTTATTGTATTTAATTAAATCGATTTTTTATTACTTTAAGTATATTACATAGTTTTTCCATGGTGATAGTTTTTCAACAGTCTTTCAATAATTTGAATTGAATATTGTCATTTGACCCATCTTAAGGCCTTAAGGCGCTACCCCACTTGGGAGTCGCTTTAACCTACTTTGAGTGTATCTTTGAGACCCATCAGAAGTCATGTTGCACACCAGCTTACATCTACTACTAATAAACTCGTCAATTAACACAAAAGATTGTAGAGTTTGATACAATAAAAGATGGAGACATGACGTATGAATACGTTCAGGTTGATACCCTCAACCCATAATTAATATAAGTGTTGGAATTAATCTACCTTCAAAAAATAAATAAAATATAAATAAATGGATCACTACAAAATATTTTAGGTCACTTGTTTCGAAAGTCCCTTCCAGATACATTGGGAGTCAGTTAGGGGCACATTATCGATATAATTAAGGGGTGACTTGAGACTTTGGGTGTTATTTCGAGAGATTTTAGTGGTTTACTTTTTTTTAATCCACAATTTCTAAGTCCTTGGCATCATCTCACTTGATGGTAAGTGACGTTGATGCCGAAGATGGAAGCGGTTTTACCAAGATTTCCCAACACAATAGGGATCTGGCTATTTTACCTAAAAGCCGAAAGACTTCAATGCTGTTAATATTGATGCTTGGCGACAAGACTTAAATATAGCTATACTTTTTGGTAGCTATCCAGGCGGGCTTAGAAATGCTCTTCCACCAACCAAACCGAGTCTTAGAAAGTTAGACTCCGCCGGGAATCGAACCCGCGACCACCTGGTTTGAAGCTAAAGGAAAAACCATTACAGAGGTGATTAAACTTCGAGACACTTTGGAGGTAACTTGAACACACTTTTGATATTACTTCGAGACACTTTAGGGGTAGAACGTCGGCGTAGGTAACGTAACTGCTATGGCCGCTACCTCCTGTCCGAGGGATCTTGGTTCGAATCCTGCCACGTACAATGTGTTTTCGAACTTAGATTTCATATGTACGTTTGTACGACGCTCTTACAGTAAAGGAAAACATCGTGAGGAAACATGCACACGCCTGCGAAGAAACTCGAAGGTTGTGTGTGAAGTCGACCAACCCGCACTGGGCCCGCGTGATCGACTTAGGCCCGATCGCCCTAATTCAGGGTAGGCTCGATCCCTTCGGTGGGGACACATATGAGCTGATATGATGAAGACTAGGGGTAAACTCGATACACTCAAAGAGTCGTACCTTGTGATCGCCCATGCAGGCTGTGGCCCCTATCGGGCCGTATTCGTGCCTCCGGCGTGGCGTGTCGCGCCTCTCCCGCTCTCCTGCCGCGCCTTCAGACTGATTCCGCACCAGTTTGCGGCGGCCAGGTGCCGAGGGCTCTTCTGCAGCCCTGGGTGGAATAAAAACGCTAAACACGTTAAAAAACCGACTTCCATCGCAACAACTTAGTACAATTTTGGTTTTTGTTAATTTTATAATAAAGTACTGCACCTATTTTGATAAAAGAGGTAACACACATAAAAAAACATACAGTCGAATTGAGAACCTCCTCCTTTTTGGAAGTCGCTTAATAATAGAGGTTATAATGATAACTAGACAATTAACAGTTTGAGTGCCCATTCCACCGAAAGGCGGATGTCGTTGGCGGGTGCCTATCACGCCTTGGCGCGTGATCAGCAACCAGTTTTTTCCGTAAGCCAATTCGCAAAGGGTATCCTTTAAAGAAGGGTGTGAATGCGTGGGCAGTCACACTGCCAAGTACCAATTAGTTTTCGAATTTCGGTTACATATGTGCGTTTATCTGACACTCTTGGGGTAAAAGAAAACATCGTGAGGAAATCTGCACACGCCTGCGGAGAAACTAGAAGGTTGTGTATGAAATGGTCGAGTAAGGCCCGATCGCCCTAATTTAGGGTAGGTTCGAGCCCATCGTTGGGGACGTATATGAGCAGATATGATGAGATAATGAACATCGACCACAAAGCCCCTATAAGGTTATGTTAGTGGGGAAGCTGTAACAAAATTTTAAAATTATTTACAAAGCTAATTTCAAATCATAAAGCGGACAGTTTAGTCTACGGTCTCGTATAATGCAGGAATTACACAATCGTCACTCGCCTCGCCACTTGTGTGAGCGACAGGGACAACACGCTTATGGTTAAAAATATGTCTGCAAATCTGTCTTTTTCTAACAGATAACTTTGTCCCTGTCGTTCACACGAGTGCCGAACGATTAAATGCAGTTCATGATCTACAACAACAATGGGAGCTAGTTTTATATTTATTTTTACAGTTAACCCAAAGCAAGCTATTTAGACTACTATGTTTTACTAGAAGTGAATACGGAAAAGAAAATAAAATCTTAGAAATTATAACTGCAAAGAGTATGTTATGTACCTTTCTGTGCCTACATTTAGCTAAGTTAAGTCGGGTCTCTAACAGAAAAATTAAAATAAGATAATAGTTATAGGGTGGTCGTTTCGCCTGATTGTAGTGCGCGTACATTGAGCCGTCTCATAATATCACTTGTGAGACCATTTGCTAAGAAATTTAAAATATCTGCATATGTATTGTCTATATATTTAGAATGTGCTCGTCAAGACCTTTCTTTTAGTACCAAACATGATATGCATATCTAAAAAAAAAATTTTGGGTTCTTAATTCACCTATAAAATCCGATATGTTGATTTTTTTATATGCCATATATCCTATTACACGCGGAGTGTCGAATGATGGCACAAATCCAAAGACATCACCTTTGTCAAGATCGGTTAAGTGGTTTAGGAAATACGAGGGAACAGATGAACATCTATACATACATACATACACAGACTGTCAAAAACATAACCCTCGTTTTTCGTAGTCGGGCAAAACTCGTTAAATATCGGTCATCGCTGTATAACCATACAGCGATGACCGAGATTGAACGAGTTTCCGCTTTGTCCATTCCACGATGGTAACAAAAACCTCCACTTTTTGTTTTCTCAAACAAAACATTCACTCCATACACTAACGCCGTCTGTCGGTAAGCACAATCAAAGCGATACTGTTTCCAACACTTTGAGAGGATAGGTATGAAGACAAGGCGACCTAGAGCTCCAAAAAAACCCTATAGATATTCAATAATTTTGTACGTTAGTAGGAATCCAAATTCTCACCTAGCATTAAACGCTTGCTGTATGGCGGTAGGATCAGCAATACTCCGCCTGCTGACGTGGATTCCGGGCACAGACAACGCGTCCAGATCCAAAACACTGCTCTTCTTCTCCAGAACCTTCACTGGACTTGACTGGAACAAATGTTAATTTAGTTATCTTCTAACTGGTCTAACTGGCTGCGTGGGTACCTCACTCTTTAACAACCCTAGTGCTGGGACAAGAGATCTCTTCCTTAACTCGGGAAGGTCAGGCCACATACGGGGGCCAAGTCCGGGTGTTGGAGGTTTCAGGCTAGTGGCGAACCTCACTATCAGGAGTTTTTCAAGCCGCATAAGACATCTGACACGGCGTAACGACTGCCATTAAGTGATAGCAACCGGCACTAACGGCTTAGCGTGCATTGCGAAGCGCGTAAACGGTCGAGATAAATGCCACAAACAGTTGAACCCATCCAGGGAATGACCGTGCTTCAGGTCAGTTAACCTGTATGATCGAACAACCACGCATGGCGACGCTATGACGACATCACCTCGAGACACCTTCGTACTTTCGTAGACCTCGTTTAGCCAATCGTAATGTGGATGGAACGTCCCCTGTGACCATGTTTACGGCGGCGACAGCTGAATCATCATATCAGCACATATACTTCTTCACCGAGAGGCTCGAGTCTACCTTGAATTAAGGTGATCGGGCCTTAGTCGATCACGCGGGCTCAGTGCTGGATGGTTGACTTCACACACAACCTTAGAGTTTCGTTGAAGGAAAACATTGAGAATAAACCTGCACACGCCTGCGACAGCTGATTGCGCAGATGATTTAGAAAGAGGTAGCTTTTACCAACGCTTCGTCTGCTAGGATAAAGCTTCCATGACTATAGTTGAGCGTGCACGGTGCTCGCGAGCGTGTAAAGCGTTTTTCCCAGATCCCTCGGGAACTATACATTTTTCCGACACGAAAAGTGTCCTAGTTATTTTTCCTCCCTGCCTTGTTGGTTTTTTCTGTCATTTACTTCTACTCTATGCAAAATATAAGCGATCCCGGATATAAGCGAAACCGTTTCAGTAATTTTCGCGTGAAGGAATAATATAATAAGAATATTATTATTGCATTATTAGTAAGAATAAGTGTTTCGTCTTGGGGGAGGCGTGTGTCAAACAGTGGTCAAATCACTCTCAGATTTTTTTTCATCTGTGTGAGTGAGATGCGACAACCGTATTGCAGCGCGCGCAATAGAAAACAACGCACAGCGATTGAACACGATTGAAAAAATGCAGGTATTTATAAAAACGATTTCCACTCCGGCGCAGCCGCGAGCAGAAATTAATAATGAATAAGCTCAAGAATACAAATTTCAATAAAATAAAAACACAAACACGTGTAATGAACAGAACTCCGTTTTCAGAGCAGACTTTTTATTCATTTCTGCTCTTGAAAAGTTATCTTA
Source organism: Coleophora flavipennella (assembly GCA_947284805.1). NCBI lineage: Eukaryota > Metazoa > Arthropoda > Insecta > Lepidoptera > Coleophoridae > Coleophora > Coleophora flavipennella. The sequence goes on from OX369308.1 coordinate 2,998,504, forward strand.
AATTGTTTTGTATGTACCCAGAGCTGCAAAAATTTATAAACGCCAAGTTATTTGTATTGGCTGTCTTTATTAGGGATGAGTAAGTGAAAAAATTTATCGATAAAAATCGTATCGATATTTATACACAGTAAGTATCTAGAAAAAAAGTCAATATATTTTCATTTTTGCCAACTATCACATTTCTGGGTAGATTCAACATTTTAGTCTTATACTGTCAACCGATCTAGTACAGTCAAAGCGTTGGCCCAACGTTTGAAGGGTGCACCGTTATTAACGGTAAAAAAAAATTCGAGCGAGACCTACAGTACTCGCAAATGATGTGTAACATGTGACAAAATACTTTAGGTTAGTTAGATTTGATGACGATATTGTACCTGGGTGGCGGATCTGACAGTAACGAAAAAAACCGACCAAGTGCGAGTCAGACTCGTAAAGTAGAATTCCGCGCTTTCGCGACTTCCTGTTACACATTTCCGTCCCATGTTACACATTTCCGTCCCATGTTACACATTTCCGTCCCATTTCACGAAATCACTCCCACAAATTGCAGGAAAGCGAGAGCAAAGATGTTACACATCAAAAAACTGTTGTGGATATAGCAAAATTAAAATTATGGTAGCACACCGAGATGGGTCAATATTAGAACCTTCGAAACTACAGGTGTCAAAGAAGTACCACGGTACAGTACATTGAAAGATAGTATGTCCTCAGTAAAAGTTTTTTGTTTTTCGAGATATTTGTTTTGTCTAATTTTGTATGAAAAATGCGTTTGTTTAGAAACTACAGAATTATCGTGCAAAATACGGGAATAATGAAGTGAGTGTGTCAGCTCCGACGCACGACTGGAATTTACTCCTTACTAACGATTATAGATGTGCTGGGGGATGGCGGCCATTTTTTTTAAATTCTGACAACGGATTCGTGATTAGGAACCTCAAATACCCCCAGATATCGATTTTGGAAGCAATCTGTCCAGTAACAAAAAAATTTGTCAACGGATTCGTAATAAGGTACTTCAGATCTACGTCCCTGAGATATCGACTTTGGAAGCATTCCGTCCAGTAACTAAAAAGTACAAAATGGCAGCCACTTTTTTTTTTCAATTCTGGCAACTGTTTCGTGATAAGGAACCTCAGGGACTATCGGATATCGATTTTGGAAGCAAGCGGTCCAGTAACTAAAAAGTTCAAAACGGCGGCCACTTTTTTCAATTCTGACAAGATAAATCTAACGACACCTCCCACTCCAAAATCCATCAAGCCGTTTAGGCTACAGGACGTGCCAATACATACATTATATTTGAAAATTCGATTCTCAAGGAATAAACTACAATTAACTCCAAAAAACTTCATTTTATCAGTTTACCAACCAAAAAAAAATAATTGAAAAAAAACAATGACTACAACTAAAATTAATATAATTTTTAAGAAAATTTTTTTTCATGTATTTATTAATTTCAAGATTTATTATGTTTTTCGCATTATCAGACATCTGTGTATAGGTAGGTGTGTAATAAGAGATGGAAAAATATGTTCTAAAGAACCATGTCGTCAATTTTGGAGTTAAGAAAAACTGCAGTCATAAGTTTTTGAAAAATTACTTTAATTAGCCGGGAATCTGTGAAAAATAATATAATTGAAATTCTTCTCTACATTTAAAAAAGTTTAAGTATAACTGCATGCATATATTTTTAAAAACTCTGAAAAAAACAATTACATAATATAATCCGGTTCTATTTTTTAAAAGATCCCTACTTATCTGTAAAATCATTATTTTTTCACATTTAGCCGGTTTTTTTTTAAAAAAAAGAAGCATAATAAAAAAAAAAAAACAATAAAAATAATTATGAATCTGGGTCAATTTGAGAAATTACATCTGACAACCCTAAACAACATCAACAAATTTCGTGTTTTTTGGCGGGATTTGTGGTGGACGCATTCGTAGTTTTATTTTATTGTATTTGCATCGTTTTCTGCTAGAATTTACTTCAAAAAGTGGTGCGTTTTGGAGAAAATCGTCTAGTGCACGTGAGCAATGTGAAGAATAAGAAAATAAAATGAAAAAGGACGTGAAAACCCAATTTGCACTGGGTGCAGTTTTACAGACGCCCTACTTGCAAACGGGTGTTCTACCCTATGGCTCATTTACACGCTTGGCAAGCTTCGACAAGCCTCCACAAACACAAGCGTGTAAACGGGCTGTTTGACTTGGCTTGCGTGAGCTTGTGATAGCTTTTTGCCCACCCGGTTTTTTTTGTCGGTTTTTGGACACAGATCAAAAGGAAGCTTGCGCTCGCCGCTTGCGACGTATTTGTACGTTGGCGCGAGGTTAGTGCCCCTCACGAGTTTGCTCCGTATGCTTGTTTTTTGTGCAGTGCTAAGTAACATTTCGCTTTCGATTTATACTGAATTTTCAACAACCACCATGTTCTCTGCCGAAGTTACATTTGAAATAAAAACCAAATGCAAGAGCCGAAACAACTACGTCCTTGTACGCCATGCTTGCCTGTCCGGAAAACACTGACGCACTCGCAAGCGTGTAAATGGCATTCGAGCGTTTGTGAACGATTGGAGTTTGTGGGCGACTGCCAAGCCTTCGCAAGCGTGTAAGGCATCAGAATTAGGCTGCTGCAAATGCTGTCAAGAACTTCAGACATTTGTAATGCACTGGCACTAGCATTACATATCCAAAAACAAATAAAGTGAAAATTATTTACGAATTCGGCTGAAGGACTCGTTTCCATGGCCAAGAAAAATTCACAAAAACCACTCAACAAAGTTCAAAGTTTTTTTGGCGGGATTTTTGGTGGACACAATGGTGTCGATTCGGTGTAACACGATTTAACTTATTTGACAGGACTAAACTAAATTTAAGCATTCTATCCTTGTCTTTTCGATACAGAAAGTAAAAGACAGAATGAGTTAATTTAGTTTAATCCTGTCAAATAAGTAAAGTCGTGTTACATCGAATCGACACCATTGTAGGTTTATTTTATTGCATTCAGGGTGACCATTTGTGGCAGAATTCCGCCCTTTGGGCAGATTTGGCTCCTCAATTTGACCTCTGGCAGATTAAGCGGAATATTTTAAAAATGTGGCATTACAAGGAAATACTTATAATTTTTGATATACAAATCAGAAAACTTACAGTTTTCTTTACTTATTCTTTACTTTTTTTTTGACTTATTAGGTAAGAAAATTTAGTATAAATTATTTTACTTATGGATTATACTATACGACAGTATACACAGTATTTTAAGACTTTTCCGAGGTGTATGTGAGCCTTTGGAGTTGTTATATGAAAGGAAATTATTTGAAAACCACAAATCTTTTTGTATAGATCCAAAATCTGACGTTAACTTTTTAACTCTTAATGAATTGTGTTTAGGTGAGAACGTAAGTAAAGAAAGCTCGCCTGTCTCCAGGTGCAGATGTACGTATATAACCTGGAATCCAAGGTTTCTTTCAAAGAATGCAAACCTTCTTGACTGTTCTTTGCAATCAATTAAAAACACGTTTGCCAATGATTTTAAGGATTTACAGTTTTTAGATCTACAACATGTTGTTAACAAAGAACCTATGTCAACTGTAAACATTGCAAATAAAGTACACAAAAAAAATAAAGTCAATGTGCAATGGAAATTAAGAATTCGAAGAAAATGTTGACACATAACATAGTTTAAGAGGGTGTAGAGTAAAGTAAGTGAAAAAAATATTGTGTAATATTTTAAGTTAAATAAAGAAATTGAAGAACGAAAATGATGGCATATGTTTGGCATTTCCTCTAGTTGTTTGGCAGATTTGGGCGGATCTTTTGCCCGTGTTTGGTAGACTCTCCATTTTTGAGATGGTCACGCTGATTGTATTTGCATTGTTTTCTGCTAGAATTTAATTCAAAAAGTGGTGCGTTTTGGAGAAAATCGTCTGGTGCACGTAAGCAATGTTGAAGAACAAGAAAATAAAATGAAGGAGGACATGAAAACCCAATTTGCACTGGGTACAGTTTTATAGACGCCCTACTGAAACCGGGTGTTCTACCTCAGATTGAGGCTGATGCCAATGGTGTCAAGATTAAGAACTTCAGAGAAGATTAGTAATGCACCGGTACTATCATTTCAAGTCCAAAAAACAAATGAAGAAAGTGAAAGTATTTACGAATTCAACTAAGGACTCGTTTCCATGGTCAAGAAAAATTTACAACCTCACAAGTTCAATCAACAACCTAAAGTGTCCCAAAGAGAATATAACAAACTAAATAAAGTTTTTAACAACCGAAAGACCAGCGTTTCCAGACGTACGATACATGTATTATCGTACGTCAAAGTACGATAATTTTCAACCCTCCTCCGAAGTGGGGTGAAAAGACTAATATCCAGTGTCTTAAAATCATCTAAAAATACAAAATAATGTCTACTATGGTCGGGGACTTCCCCTTGAATCTACCAAATCAACGAACGAATGACAATGATAGTTACTTTCATTTATTCCAATTCCTTAGGGTTAAGTTCGCTAGCCGTGTAAAAGTAAAAAATAAATTGTTTAAAATTGTTAATAAGTTCCAAATTACTTGGAATATCGTACTTTCAACTTTGATAAATGACTAACTGTGTTTTTGTTACGCGAAGTAGCGCGTTTCGCGCAGTTCTGGTAGTTGTACGATAATTTTTCATCTGGTACGATAATTTTCGAATACCGGTACAATAATTCACTTGTACTCGTCTGGCAACCCTGCGAAAGACAGACTCGCTCGCCGCCTAACAAACAAACAGTCATGAGTCAAACAACTCAAACCAGGACTTTTTGGCGGGAATTTGTAGCGTTCAGTTTGTCATTTTTCTTTTATTATCCGAAAAATTACATTTAGTGGTTTTCGTTGTGTAATATTGATAGTGTATTTATCAGCGAAGGATCATATAAGTGTTTCTTGTGTAGGATAATGAAATAAAAGTGTGTGTACTGTGTTTCGAGTTCCCACAAGAAGTCCGAGCAAGCTTTAGCAAAAGTGCTATCATTATGCTAGAGTATGTAGGTTAGGTTAGTTTATAGACAATAATATAATGTGAACGTGAAGAAACTACTGAAAATTACTGAAGACGTGAATTCTACAAGTGAATACTACTGAAAAACATATACTGAAGACTAGGCGGTATGGCCAATGAGCCTTAGCCTGCCCTAAAAGGGCGAAGAAAAAAAAAACAAACCAAAGATAATATAATAAACTAGTACGTTTTTAACTCAAACAACCAATGAGGAGTTTTTTTGGCGGGATTTGTGGTAGACGCATTCGTAGTTTTATTTTGTTGTTTTTTCATTGTTTTCTGCTAGGATTTTGTTTAAAAAGTGGTGCATTTTGGAGAAAATCGTCTAGTGCACGTGAGCAATGTGGAGAACAAGAAAATAAAACGAAGGAGGACGTGAGAACCCAACTTGCTCTAGGTGCAGTTTTATAGACGCCTTACAGCAACTGGGTGTCTCACCTCAGAATGTAGCTGCTGCAAATTCTGTCAAGAACTTCAGAGAAGATTTGTAATGCACCGGCACTAGCATTACAAATCCAACAGCCAAGGAAGCTTAAATACGTCAGACCTGGCTGTATGGTCTTAGTAACCTTTGCCTTTTCCGCGCTTTTTGTAAGCCGGAAAGAAGAACCCAAAAAAAAAAAAAAAACCAATGAGTATAGAAAGTAATCACTTGCAATGCAAACAACAACATAAATACGTATGTTACATACAAACAACGAATACGCTTTTTTCTTTTCTATCGCGTGTTTGTTTTTGGTAATTTGGCGCCCTTAGAAGAGTAGTATTTTCCTTGTTTAGCGCACAATTCATTAGTAGTACAGATATATATTCACTTTTTGGAGAAACAAAATATTTTCATGTAGGTAAGTACCTGTTTGGAAAAGCTCGCTCTGACTCAATTAGGCTTAATTCTAAGCATATCAGTTTTGTCTCAAGAAAATCACAGGTTACCGAACCAGGAAAGCGCATTTTCCCAAATTTAATGCAGCAATTTTATTTCATATGTTCATTAATATTATTCAAATACATTTTTTTTCAGCTATCTACCAACTATCAATGCACTAGTAACCTATCTATTCCGCTAATTACAATGGCATCAACAACTCAAACTATGAAACTTAGCCAATGGCACACAACAACACCAAGCAGCCAATGCTTTGTCCCCGACTGCGATAATATCTTCAATAAAGACTTGGTGCCCCTCTCAGATCAATTAAGGCAGCTCATATTACAACACCAAGACATATACATCATGAACAGTGCCAGAATGTGCAGAGGACATGACAAGCAGTACAATTGGTGGAATCTTAGTGACTTTAAAAGATCATCATATTTGAGTAACATGTTCACTGGAAGCGAAGTGGGAGAAATGTTGACATTTCTTCGTGAACAGTATATAAAGAGAGATAATGAACAGTCAAAGAAGAGAGATGGCGAACAGTCAAAGAAGAGAGATGGCGAACAGTCAAAAAAGAGAGATGGCGAACAGTCAAAGAAGAGAGATGGCGAACAGACAATAAAGAGAGATGGTGAACAGTCAAAGAAGAGAGATGGTGAACAGTCGAAGAAGAGAGATGGTGAACCGTCAAACAAGAGAGATGGCGAACAGTCAAAGAAGAGAGATGGCGAACAGTCAAAGAAGAGAGATGGTGAACAGTAAAATTTTTTAGTAAATGGCCAAGTTTAAAGTCAAATGATTCATTATGTTGATTAATGGTGCAGAAGAATAAAGATCTGATTTTAAGTTTTTTTTCTAAATGGGTTTTTTTGTGTGGTTGGTACTTGATTGCACCTAGTCAATCAGCCAGATCAGTGCATGTTTAATAGGGATGACGAATGCTAGTTATCCGATTTACTTTTTATCATCTGTGAAAAACAACATTTTGTTCTAAAAATGTTAGAAATACCTAGGCGTGACGTCATACTTTAGCCTTTATTGATAGCCTCTCCACAAAGCTCCTGAGACTTGGGAGATCTCAGCTACGAAAGGTAACAGTCATTATTATTGGACATGGTCAAGTTAATAAACACCTTTTCGCTCTAGTTATCATAAGCAGTTTGATTTAAGTTCAATCTCTTTCATAGATGCATGTAGTTAGTATTTCACAAATTACGAGGCGTATCCTCTTTTCTCCCCTTATCTGGGACGATGGCACTTGATTTGTGTCATCTGGCTCGGTAAATACATCAACGGGCCAGTTAAAACTTTTTTTCCCACCTGGCCCGGCGCCGGGCCAAAGTCACCGGGCCAGATGGGAGCTTCTCCACAGACAGCCCATGATGCAGAGCGTGCATGAAGGCTGAAAAGACTACTGCCCACATCATAATATATTTGCAAGGTGCTAGCACAGTACAGGGTCGTGCACCTCGCTGACCCGAGGTTCGTTTCCAATAATTCATCGGAAACCTACGGAGGCTACTGGACTTCTTAGAGGAGTTGGGCTGGCAGTGATGCCGGCCAACCACGCAAAATGCGCGCATCAGTCGCCTGGTTGTGGAAACCAGCCTGCCCCTGACTATAACCTATAGTATTGATGTGTTCCGGCTTGAAGATACGATACAGTTCCCCATTGTGTTATTGGGAACCTTGGTGAGCCCCCTTCTGTCTTCGGCATCATTGTCCCTTACTCTAATCTTTTAAATTGTAAGATGGGTATTTAATACTGGCGATTTGAAAATGTCTGCCGCCGCTGCAAGGGGTGCTTATACTCGTGAAAAGAGGGATTTACTGATAGCTAAATAAAAAAAACCGGTCAAGCGCGAGTCAGACTCGCACTCTGAGGGTTTCGTACTAATACACCTCTCCACACAACTACGACAATGATACCTATTCACATTACAAACAAAAGAGATCAACGCGAGCGACAGAAATATACTTCTTAATTGAGTTCGGACCACACACTTAGCCGGTTTTTGTTATTTTACCTAATTGAGGTCGTCGGTCCACCGCGTGGGAGGCCTGCCTACGCTACGTTTTTCGGTGCGCGGTCGCCACTCGAGAACTTTACTGCCCCATCGGCCATCAGTTCTACGAGCTATGTGCCCTGCCCACTGCCAGTTCTGCCTGGTGAAGATCGCGGGAAGCCGATGGATGCGGGCAGCGCAGGACCGGTCGTCGTGAAAATCCTTGGGGGAGGCCTTTGTCCAGCAGTGGACGATTTTTGGCTGATATGATGATGATGACTTAATTGAGGATTAGTACTATAATCATACCAAGTTTCACGCTCCTATGTATTACCGTTTTTACGATAGAGCTTAACCATAAAGTACCTGGGCGACGAGTCTTCTATAGGCATGTGAACTTTTTTTTTTGTAAAAGCGGATTTTCAAAATAAACCCATAACATGAAAAATAAGTTAAAATACCTAATCTGAAAAAAAAAGTAATTGAACTCGGGCCATTCGGTTTTTATGTTTTTCGAGTGTATGGTATGTATGTAGATTTCTATGTTTCCAGCTACAGCCTGAACGGCTTGAAGCATTGTAACTGTAACGTTTGATTCGTCTTGATCCCGTGAGTGAAATAGGATACATTTTACTCAACTGACCAAAAAAAGGGGTTAAGTTTTTACGCAGTCGTATTTTCAATTTTTAATGAATTCCTAGTTACACAGGTGTACCAAAAAATTTGGTGGATTTGAAAAATTCTTAAAAAAAAACAAAATCGTACACAAGCAAATGTATTTCTTAAATAAAAATAAAGACATGGATTTTTTTTTTAAAGATAACATCATTTAGATGCGCACTGTCTCGCTGCGAACACTCCTCAAACCTGGACGTCAAATTTGTTAAAACTCGCTGGCACATTGCACGTGGAATAGCGAACATTTCCTCACGGATATTGGTCTTCAGCTGGGCGATCTCGTGGTTGGTTTATTGGTGTAAACTTGACTCTTGAAAAAAGTCTGCTGGCGTGAGGTCTGGACTTCTGGGCGGCCATGGAATATCCCCGCGGCGCGATATGAGTTTCCCTGCGAACATCTTGTTTACGATTGCCAATGAGTCATTAGATGTATGACATGTCACGCCGTCTTATTAAGGCCAGGCATTGATTGGGACAGTTGTCTCTGTTTTTTCTTTACGTGTAAAGAATAAAGAAAATAACCACACTTTTGCACTTTTTTAATGTTTTTTCGTTTAGTTTCAATTTTCTGAATGAAAGTATAAAAAATAATAACATTTCCCATTTTATATTATAATAACATTTTTATAACAATAACATTATAATAATATTTTTAATTATCTTCAAAATATCCGCCCTTGGCTTTGATACATAGCACTAAACGTTTTTCAAAATTTTCGACTATTCTCCGCACCTCTTCCGTACTTATTTTTTCCCATTCTTCGAAAAGTTTCTTCTTCAGCGATTCAATACTGCTATGCCTTGCAGCACAGGCCCGTGCCTCCAAAATAACCCCACACACTGTAATCCATGGGATTTAAATCCGGCGAGTAGGGTGGCCATTCTTTAGAGCTTACGAAACCCGGAAAATTGTCTTGACACCACTTTTGAACATTCAGAGCCCTATGTGCAGGAGCAGAATCCTGTTGGAAAATCCATGACTGATTTTCAAAGTGCTGCTGACTCCAAGGAAGAACTACAGACTCAAGAATATCTCTACGGTACATATCTTGATTCATTTTCACCCCCTTATCGATGAAAACAAGGGGTGTTTTGCCCGTAGAACAAATACCACCCCAAACCATGACTGACTTGGCTTTTTAGCGATGAGGAATAACTGCGCTTGATCCAGGACGACTGCAAGAGTAAATCCTATCATTTTGGTGATTATGAGCTTGCTCTATCGAAAAAAAAATGTCGGTAAACAGCTCATTTTTCCAATGTTCATTCGCGGAGCGCTGCCTCAGCAAACGAATTTTTTTATCTTTGTCCTCCAGCAGTTGGGCTTTTCGCATCTTGTATGCCCTTAGATTCAGGTTATTTTTGACAATACGCATCACTGTTGATCGACTTATTCCTATCTCTGTGGATATTTTTCTCACCTTAGCCTGTGGATTACGAGTTAACCTTTGTTTGATGATGTGCCCCGCACCCGAGAAGTGTTAATGGTCCTCTTTCTGCCTCTTCCTGGACGGTCACAGTGTGGCCCAACTCGTTATAACGTTTGATGGCCATAGAAACCAGTTGGCGGCTTACGCCGTTGGCTTTGACTATGTCACACTGCCTTTTTCTAGCCTCATGCAAAGAAATTATCGCTTCACGATGTCTCGACATGGCGAAATTAATTTAAAAATCAAATGATTTTAACAAACATAGCACACCAAAATGGCGGGAAAGTATGTGACAATTAAAAAGTCAAACCAAAAAGATCACATTTCTTTAGAATTCCGAAAAGTTTGCATTTAAATTTTGTCAACGTATTTATGGACCACGGTGTAGAGGGATTTGGGAAACTGGTACCGGTCTTATTGATTCAAAATTTGGTGCCCTGTAACTGTAATAATAATAATATGGAAAAACCATGGTAACATTGACCTGATGCTGCGGCATCTCCTGGAATCTGCAGGATAGCCAACTCGTCGCCAACTTACAGCAGAGGTGTCGTGTTTGGGTTCATTAAAATAGTCTCAATGAATAGGTAAAAATGAACATGTTAACTTTGACCAGATGCTGCAGCATCTTCTGGAATCTGCAGGACACCCAACCCAACTCCTCACCAACTTATATCAGATGAATCGTGTTTGGGCTTATTTGAATAGTCTCAATGAATATGTTTTAGAAAGAATATGGTAACCTTGACCTGATGCTGCAGTATCTGTGGGATACCCAACTCCTTACCAACTTTACAGCAGAGGTATCGTGTTTGGGATATGTAAAGTTTAAAAAGCATCAAATAAACCTAATTAAAAATTTAAAAAGCTCCCGACATAAATGCCCTCTAAAAAGTAGAAAATAATAAGTTTTGGCCCTTTAAGTTTAATATAAGTTGTTTTAATTTGATCTTAGAGTCGTCGCGTAGACGGACCTGAACTGAATGACCTGAAAGAACTGAATACATTTGCTTTGCTACAACTAATTCCTAATAATTTCACAACTTAGCGGTCCCTCTACGCGACGACTCTTAGATCAAGATATAACTACTTATATTAAACTTAAAGGGCCAAAACATTTTATTTTCTACTTTTTAGAGGGTTTTTTAAGGAATTTTTATTTTTTTTATTAAAGTTTTTTTTTGGTTCTTTAGTGCAAAGAACTGATTTAACTTTTTGTTGTACTGTTATTTTTCATATTACTGTTGTACTGTTACTGTTCGAAACTGTGTGTTACGTAACTAGCTTATCTGTAATCTAAAGGCGGCAACTTTTAAACATTCCATGCTCATTTGCTATTTTATTTACTTATATTAAGTAACCTAGATTTTCTTAAAAAAATATATTCATAGAAGTCCTCGGAGTTTCTCTGCGTGATCGAATCAGAAACGAGGAGATCCGTAGGAGAACCAAGGTAACCGACATAGCTCTCAGAATTGCTAAACTTAAGTGGCAGTGGGCCGCGCACCGGAAAACGTAGCGTAGACAGGCCTCCCACTCGGTGGACCGATGTCCTGGTGAAGGTCGCGGGAAGCCGCTGGATGCGGGTAGCGCAGAACCAGTCGTCGTGGAAATCCTTGGAGGAGGCCTATGTCCAGCAGTGGACGTCCTTCGGCTGATATGATGATGTGTCTCCGCGACCGCGACACGCGAAACATTACGCTCAGTGTTTTTTTTAAATTAAATATAGTACAATGTCGAAAGCTACCATTGACGCTTTAGAGAAAGATATTAAAAAGTATCTACAGCCGATTGAAGAAAAAATCGAGTGTGTTCTTATGGAATTTAAGAAAATAGAAGAGAAAATATGCAAAATTGACGGTAACAGAAAGGCACATGAATCCAGCGCGGACGGTAAGCCAGACGACCAGCCAAAGGAACTTAAACTCAAATCATCGCTATCCGTAGGCTACGCCGCAAAAAACCCGCTGGCACCATGGATTGCCCGACACGAACGAATCACAACAGGTGAACGGTATGCCTCAATCGTGAGCGGGAGAAGAGGGTCGCTACCAGTACCCACACCCGTAGCGACGACGACTGGCCCTTTTGCGCGTGCGCATACAGTCAGAACGCACCCGCACACGTCCCAGCGCGCATCATTCGGAGAGATCACCTCTGCCGCTGCGAACACGAATGCCAAAGCAGCCTCTACCGGTGACACAATGTGCTAGTTCCTCCCGTTGTACCTAAGGCCCCCCAGGTAGATACTGAAAACGACGTAGTGAGCCTCGACGACGACGGATCAGCATGGCAGGTAGTTCGAAAAAATCGCCAACGTAATCGACAAGCGCAGCAGCGTGTCGTTGTGACCGGCACAGGTACCGCAGACAGTGAAATTAAGACAGTTGAACGAGTGCGTAAAATTCACGCATGCTTGTTCAAGCCCGAGACAACTGCCGTAGCAGTTAAATCATATCATCATTACAGCTCATATACGTCACCACGGAGGGGCTCGAACCTACCCTGAATCAGGGCGATTAGGCCTTAGTCGACCACGCGGGCCCAGTGCGGGTTGGTCGACTTCACACACAACCTTCGAGTTTCTTCGCAGGCGTGTGTAGGTTTCCTCACGATGTTTTCCTTCACCGTTAAAGCAACGGTAAGTATGTACGTAAGTAAGTTTTTGAAAAACTCATTGGTACATTGGCCGTCCAGATTTGAACCCGGTACCTCTGGTTAGATGGACCGAGTCGTTACCGGTTGAGCCACCGACGCTTGAGTCGTTACCGGTAAATCATATATGGAAAGAAAATATTCTGGTTTCGACTATAAGGTAGATAAAATCGAACTAAGACACAATTTCTACTCATCGTTTATACTTACTGTTCCATTGAGTACATTTGAATTTTTCCTGACCCCTGAAAACTGGCCACAAAGAGTGGAAGTCAGTAAGTGGTTTCGGCGCGGCGGGCAGCGGGCCGCGCGCCCCGCGCCTTCAGACTCCATGCGCGCCTCGGCCCAACGTGTCTAGCCCCCAGCTCCGCGCACTCCCATCCAGCGCGAGTGCGCCCTCAACCCGCGCACTAGCAACGACGACGCCCTCCCGGCATAAATCATTGACTGTCTGCCACCAAAACATCGAGGGCATCAACAGTAAGACAAAGAAACTTGAAGTGCTTCTATTAAAAGAACTAAGGTGCGATATATTAGTATTAACGGAGCATTGGCTACGTAATTTCCAAATTGACTCAGTTACCCTTTGTAATTACGACCTTATCTCATGTTACTGTAGGGCTCAGATAGCACACGGTGGTAGCTGCATCTACGCACGCTCCGGTATTAAAATAGCGAGTAGGAAGGACTACTGTGATTTATCGCAAGAACAGGTTTTCGACGTATGCGCGGCACAGCTGGCTGACGACAACTTGTTGATCGTAGGTATATACCATTCTAATCTTACCAGCAACCCGGACTACCTGTTATTGTTTGCAAAGTTATTAAATAAAATCAATGATGAATCGTTACCTGCATTGATCATGGGCGATATTAACATTAATTATTTAGAGAATTCGTCAGCCAAGAAACACCTCAAAATTCAAAATTTCAAATTCAACAATTTCAAATTGGACCACGCCTACACAAACGTAACTACGGAATGTGTAACTTCGGTGACCGGCGTTGACACTCGGCTGAGCGACCACGATGCGCAGCGCGTGAGTCTGGTACGTAACTCGGCCTCGAGTGAAGCGACCAGCAAACACATGCGAATATTTAGCGTAGCTAACAAATTCAACTTTAACACTGCATTACAGTCGATCGATTGGAACGAGACAATTTTAAATTATAAGGATGATTGGTCAAAAACTAACGGAGGTACTAATTAATATTTTATACAACAAGTTTGAACTCTGTTTTCCGAAAAATTGGTGCGATATAAATCAAACTTGTATAACAAATGGATAGATGAAGAAGTCATTAATTTTAAATACCTGGTGTTTGAAATTCTAAAAATACAGACAGTATTCCCCCAAAACCCCGAAATAAATAAAATAGCAGACGAATACAAACATAAATATAATGCGTTTTTACGTCAAAAACGTACGAACTTCTATTCCGCATTAGTTAATGAAAACCCGAATAAGAGCAAGTGCATGTGGAACATAGTTAATACTGAGATAGGCCGCGGCAACAGGGAGCGAGTGGATTATACCGATAGTGTACGCGATAGCAACGGACAGCAGTACCCCTCTAAGCAGGAGCTGGTAGACTCCATGAACCGGGAGTTCGTATCGGCAGCAAGTACATGCGGCGCGCCTCCAATGCACGCGTCGAGCGCCCTAGCCGCACTATGTGTCAATACGGAACCCAGTGACGTATCAATCAGACTGTCAGCTTTCACCCCTGAAGAGATCGTTAAAATAGTACAACTGTCTATCGCACCCAAAAAGAGCACGGACGTGTATGGCTTGACTGCTGACCTGTTGAAGTCTTCCGTTATATCTATTGCTTTTGTGATCTGTCATCTCTTCAACTTATCCATTTGTAGTGGTACCTACCCGTCGCTACTTAAAAAGGTTAAAATATCCCCTCTATACAAAGGGAAAGGTAAAAAAAACTGATTTAAAATCATACCGGCCGATATCGCTAGTCCCAGCCATCAGCAAAATTCTTGAGGTCGGGTTAAACAAAAGGCTGCTGTCATTTGTGAGCAGCCGCGGCATACTGTCCGATAGGCAATACGCTTACCGCACCGGGCGTGCCACCGCGGACCTCGTGCGCGAGGTGGTGTGGCGCGTGCTGGAGGCGCGTGAGGCACGCCGGCATGTCGCGCTCGTTTGCTGCGACCTCTCGCGCGCCTTCGACACCGCTAACCACACGCTGATCGCCTACAAGCTTCACCACTACGGGATACAGGGTCCACCCTTGGAACTCATTAAATCTTTCATGTCCGGAAGAAAGCAAGTAGTGGTCGGAGACAAAGGAAACATAAGGTCCGCTGAACTGGAAATGCGATGGGTGTCCCCCAAGGTTCGTGCCTTTCGAATAGTCTTTTCAGTCTGCTACTTAACGACCTGCCCGGTACAGTCGAGGGAGCTGAAACTTACATGTATGCAGATGATGTAGCTGCGGTGGTAACCGCGACTACGCACGCAGAACTCGAGAAAGGACTCAACGAGACAGTGAGGCGCCTCGACTGGTGGTTTAGATCTAATGGCCTTGCACTATATCGCGAAAAAACATGTTTCATGGCCTTTCGTTTGAACGGCAAAGCGCCACTACCGGTAAAAGTATGCGTTGGGGATACACACCTTCAACAGGTCCGCACTACCAGGTTGTTGGGCTTCCAGGTAGACGACGCTCTAACGTGGGAGGCTCACATAGACGGTCTCTGTACTAGCTTAGGTCGCGCGTGTTTCGCCTTATGCCGACTGACGGCCACCGCATCCATCGAGGCTGTGCGAACGTGTTACTACGCCATAGTCCACTCCAGGTTGACCTATAGACTCGAGCTGTGTGGTCGCGCTGCCGATATCCAGCGAGCGTTCGTCATGCAGAAGCGCGCTGTACGAGCTATGGCAACGATAGCCGATGACGAGTCGTGTCGGCCGTTCTTCACTAAGTACAACATCTTGCCAATCCCTTGCGAATACATCTGCCAGGTGGCCCTATACGTGCATGCAAACTTAGAAACATATAAACGCAAGGGTACAAACCCAAGGCACGACTTACGTAGCAACGCCAACAAGGACCAGCTAGTAAGACCGTTTCACAAGCTGAAAAAATCGGAACAGTCCGTATACATCGGTGGCCCCGTCGTTTATAACAAATTACCGGATAATATTAGAGATGCAGCATTAAAGTCCAAGCTCAGGAAATGGCTATCTTATAACCAATTTTATAGCTTTAATGATTTTTTAAATTTAAAGATTTAATGTAATTTATTATTAATAATTGTAAAATTGACATTCGCTATTGCGACATTTTTATTAATTTAAAGATTTAATGTATGACATTCGCTATTGCGACATTGTTATTAATTTAAAGATTTAATGTATTATTGACATTCGCTATTGCGACATTGTTCTAATTGATTATATTTAGATATATTTTTGGGAACTAGATTTCGCAACCTGACCTTCAACACGAAAGTTGTCAATAAAATTATTGTATTGTATTGTATTGATGATAAAAGTCCGAAAGTCCCATGGATTCATGGGAACCTTTCAATTATCTGGGATTTAAGAAATGTAATGATGACTCATGGTGATATAAAGTATCATCATGCCAAATACCACTAAAATCAGTGAGGCATGTGATTTTTGCACAATGAATCATTTAATAAAATCAAGGGATTTATTACAATACCCAGGGTATTGAAGGCATACCTACTAATTGTACAAAATTGAACTCAAATCTATGCAGCCGTTTTTACGTGACAAACAGGCAACATTTTTTTAAAAAAAATTTGGGCTTTTATGGATAGATCTAAAAGACAACTGCTGTCAGATGAAGAAACTCGTCTTCATTGCTCTCCATGATATAATAATAAATAAATAATAATAAATTAATTTATTGACCAAAAAAAAGTTTACAAAAATATTCTCCACATGCAGCAAGAAATACAGTTCTTATATTCTTATTGTTTTAAAATTATTACAACTAAAGCCTAAGCTAGGCAAGAGCCTGTGTTATAGGCATTAGTCCTCTTCCAGTTGGCGCAATACTTTATTTTGATAAAAAGAAGTAACGGAGAGAACAATTTAAAAGGTTCACTAAAATTAAAAGTAGAATAATCCTTAACTATCATGCAGCATGCAATGCGTGTATTTGTGTGTGTCTCTCTGTGTGGGTGTGTGTGTGTGTGTGTGTGTGCGAGCGAGCGGGTGTGTTGTGAGTGTTAGATTTATACATGTGAGTCTGTTAATACAAGAAAAAAAATAAGATAATCAACTTATTATTCGTAACAGTTTTTCTGTTTCGTCAAAACTAAGAGACATTAGCCATTCATTCATTTTCACCTTACAATTGTGGGATGACAGGAAGTATAATAGGTTTTCATGGGCGCATGCTTTATTGTACAGAAAATTGCTAATGAAACTGAAATGTTTTTGGGCAAAACACGTACGACAGTTTATTGTAGGACCAATTCGGTCAGTCCGTCTTTTTGAAGCTGCAGCCGTAATAAGTGAGCATGGCAAAGAGGTGTGAGTTTTCAGAATTACATGAGCGATAAATATTTGTCTAATTGATAGCACCTCACATTCCTTATATAGTTTGTCAGTAGGATACTGGAAACCACGAAACGTTGCGACCTTTAAAATAGCTCTATTAGCTCTTTCTAACGGAATCAAGTGGGATACACAAGAACCTCCCCAGGTGACGATACAGTAGCTTAGGACGGATTTACACAGGGCGAGATATAACATTTTTACAATTTAGCAACTTGACGTATGTTTCTAAATAGTGGTATTAACTTTCTTATTCGTTGAGTGACAGCGTATATATGGCATTTAAAGTTAAGGTGTGAATCTAGAATTATACCAAGGTACTTTATGTTATTAACCCTTTCTAATAAAGAGCAACCGCAGCTGAAATTACGGTGCAGAGAGTTTATAGAAAGACATGAAGAAGAATGTGCAATAATGTTGAACGTTCCAACAGGTTGAGTTGTTTTTTGAATGGAAAAGGTAAGATACTTCGTTTTTTCACTATTTAAAGTCAGTTGATTATCGCAAAGCCAGGCAGTCACCATATTAAATCCTTAATATTTTACCAAACTCCTCATGACAAATGGTTAATTCCATTAGCGTCACGTCAGGAGGTCGCGGGTTAGATTCTCGGCGGAGTCTAACTTTGCATGACTTGGTTTGATAAGTGGAAGGGCATTTTCTAAGTCCACCTGGCTAGCTACCATCATCTTATCTAAGTCTTGCCGTTGTTTCGGCAAAGATAGCCAGTTTGAGAATCGAATAGCATTGGAGAATCTTGGTATGCTTGGTTCCTTATTCGACATCATCGTCACTTACCATCAGGTGATATGACGTCAAGGGCTTACCAATAATAAAAAAAGATTATTCTGGCTTGTCCGGTACGTCCAGTGTATCAAACTGTATAATAGTGTTCGTAGCAATAGTGGAAGCCCTCACCTGGTGGTTCTGGCAGGCTGGAGACCCTGAACGCGCGGGGCTGCTGTCAGACGAAGAAACCCTTCCACTGCTGTCCGTGGAATCCACCACCGACTTCCTGGGAGAATCACAAGAAGAGAATGTAGATCATCACCATTTTCGCCGGCAACTTCATGCGAGCCAATACAGTTGTATGCACAATTTGAAGAGGGGAAATAGTTTTCGGACGCTACTTTAATTATTTGGGAAATATCTAATTTTACTTGGGCGTTAAGATATTTATTGGGCAGAATAATATTATAGAACACAGACTGTTATTTAATCTTGTAAAATGGCAGTAACTTACGAGGAGAAAAAACATTTGGGTGATAAAATGGTTGATTGGGCGATAAGAATAACTCTCGGCGGGCGTTTTTTGGTTAGTGTTTTGGATATTATTTTAGAAGCTTATAGAGAAACGACCTTTTCCCAACTGACACATATGTTTTATTTGTTGCTATGGTATTTTTGTGACACTCCCGGCCAGGGAGGACCGGAAGGTCCAAAGATCATACATAAAGGGTAAATAGAACATACAAAATTACATAAAATTAAACCGTGCGGGTGGCCTAGACAAACGTCCAAAACGAGTCACAGTCGGTTGTCCAATTACGTCAGTGTTTGAGGCTCCCACGCTAGTGTCTTTCTGAGTCTGAGTCGAAGTAAGTGGTACTAATCCCTCAACGTCCTGTCATGGTCGCCACGATGTTTTGGATATTATTTTAGAAGCTTATAGAGAAACGACCTTTTCCCAACATATGTTTTATTTGTTGCTATGGTATTTTTGTGACAGTTAGGCTCGTAATTGGAGGTGTGGGGGGTGGAGTGGATAATTGGCAAACGTTGGGGGTATTTATAGAGGTGTGTGACGGGTGGAAGATGTGTGTTGTCAGTAGTGTGTAAAGGATGAAAAACTCATGAGCACAACAAGGTACATTGAAGGATGTAGGCACTCATGGTTAATTCACATAAAATATGTACTCCCAATGATGACATACTTGCCAGTGATGACATACGGAACTGAGACATGGTCGCTTACTATGGGCCTCATAAAGGAAAGGAAGGAAAGGAAAAAATGTTTATTTGCAGAAAGAACACAATACATTTTAACAATAACCCCACACTAGGCAACTTGCCTTTATCGTGGTAGTTGATTTAGTACGATTTCCAGATTACAAATAATGCGGCCGATTTATGCGGTTAAACATGGTAAAGTAAATTGTTCGACACGTAACAAAAGGAAACAAGTTAAATTCAGAATAAATAAGTTAAATAGGAAGGCTCAAGGTCACCCAAAGGGCAATGGAGCGTGCTATGCTCGGAGTTTCTCTGCGTGATCGAATCAGAAACGAGGAGATCCGTAAGAGAACCAAAGTAACCGAAATAGCTCAAAGAATTGCTAAACTTAAGTGGCAGTGGGCAGGGCACATTGCTCGTAGAACAGATGGCCGTTGGGATAGTAAAGTTCTCGAGTGGCGACCAGGCACCGGAAAGCGTAGTTAGGCAGGCCTCCCACTCGGTGGACCGATGACCTTGTGAAGGTCGCGGGAAGCCGCTGGATGCGGGCAGCGTAGAACCGGTCGTCGTGGAGATCCTTGGGGGACGCCTATGTCCAGCAGTGGACTTCCTTCGGCTGATATGATGATGTACTCCCAATGCATACAAGCAAACTGATTGACTGTTTAGTAAACTAGCCGTTGCCCGCAGCTTCGCCAGCGCAGATCCCGTTTTTTGCTATTTCCGTGGGAATTTCCCAAAATTCTTTTTTAGCGGATGCCCACGTCCTAATTGCTATCTGTATTCCAAATTTCAGCGAAATCTGTTCAGGAGATTCGGCCGTGCGTTGATATACCAGTCAGTCACCTTTTCCTTTTATACATACAGACTAGTGGGTGCTCGCGGGTTCGCCCGCGCAGTTCCTGTTTTTTGGTGTTCCCGTGAGAATTTCCCGAAATCCTTTCTTAGCGGATGCCTACGTCATAACATCTACCTGCATGCCAAATTTCAGCCCGATCCGTCCAGTGGATTGGGCTGTGCGTTGATATATCACTGTGTCAGTCAGTCAGTCACCTTTGAGTTATATATATTTAGATTATTTGAGATTCGGCATCATATCGCTGCTCTCCTAGCGAGCGCAGTATGGTTGCTGGACTAGTATCTCACAGACTGCGACAGCAGAATCCTGTCGCACCACGCTAAACATGTGATGTAAT
This sequence comes from Coleophora flavipennella, assembly GCA_947284805.1. NCBI lineage: Eukaryota > Metazoa > Arthropoda > Insecta > Lepidoptera > Coleophoridae > Coleophora > Coleophora flavipennella. Next base: position 3,018,896 of record OX369308.1, read on the forward strand.
ATAAACACACCTGTGTTTATTCTCCCCCCTGGCGAGCACTGTCGCACCACGCTGAACATGTGATGTAATATAAACACACCTGGTAGTGTTGAGGAGTTTGTTCTCCCCCTGGCGAGCACTGTCGCACCACGCTGAACATGTGATGTAATATAAACACACCTGGTAGTGTTGAGGAGTTTGTTCTCCCCCTGGCGAGCGCAGTCAAGTTGCTGGACTAGTAATCTCGCGGACTGCGACATCAGAATCCTGTCGCACCACGCTGAACATGTGATAAACACACATGGAAGTGTTGAGGTGTTTGTTCTCCCCCTGGCGAGCGCAGTCGGGCTGCTGGACTAGTAATCTCGCGGACTGCGACATCAGAATCCTGTCGCACCACGCTGAACATGTGATAAACACACCTGGAAGTGTTGAGGTGTTTGTTCTCCCCCTGGCGAGCGCAGTTGGGCTGCTGGACTAGTAATCTCGCGGACTGCGACAGTAGAATCCTGTCGCAGCACGCTGAACATGTGATGTAATACAAACACACCTGGATGTGTTGAGGTGTTTGTTCTCTCCCTGGCGAGCGCAGTCGGGCTGCTGGACTAGCAATCTCGCGGACTGCGACAGTAGAATCCTGTCGCACCAGGCTGGACATCTGATGAAGGAAATAAACATAGAGGATTACAAAATTGTAAGAGAGAGGTCTGCGGCTATATTTTTTTTAATGGAAAAGTTGTCAAAAGGCTAATCAATAGTACCCAATCAAAGTACCACCGCCACCGACGCCTAGAAACTTCATCGGCCCCATTCTTACATACGCAGGCACAGCCTTCGCTCACACCAGCCCCCCACCTCACACCGACTTCAGGTCATTCAAAATCGCTTCATGCGTAGAGCCACGGGTGCTCTGTAGTTTCTACGGAATGTATAAATCACCATTGCGATTTAGAGCTCCCCACTATAGCTCAATATCAGTAGCAGGCCACCGTCCGATACTTTAAGTTTGCCGAAAAACACCCCAACCCCCTGCTCGTAAACGCTGCCATTACCGATACCCGCGATCCCCATTTGGGTTGACCAACGCCCCCGACACGTCCTCACGGATCCCGATGATCCAACCACGCTTGCCGTAGCCACTATGACCCCACCCCTTAACACACAGAGAAACACTGCACCGACATACTGCCCTCGCCGGCGAGAGCGGCGTCCCCCCGCTACTGGCACTTACCAGCGCTATCTGCATATACCAGACAGCTTCTCTCCGATCCTTCCCCCCTTCAAGCAACGACCTAAGTCGAGGTCCGTGCCCACCTGAACGCCCTTAGCCAGATGCATCTTTTGCTTTGCTTATTAGGTTTATGCCATCCACGCTCGCCTCCCCTGTCCGGTGAAGTTGTAAACACCCCATCGGCCTTTTGTCCTTTCGAAAAAAACAACTATCTTGGGCAGTTGGGTTAAAAGGCCGATGATAATGATAATGTTCTCATCTCACCGAGTCTTCATGTAGTGCGTAGGCAGGTCGACGTCCTCCTCAAAAGGGTAGCTCGGCGGGAACTTGACGGGAAACTCGTACAGGTGCGGCCTGAGAGCCTCCAGCTCGCGGTCGTAGCGCTGGAGCTGTTCAGAAACAAACATTACTTTCACTCAAAATACAATGTCAGTAATCCTGCCATTGTTTATTTCACCCAATCCCCCCTAGGTTGGTCAAGTTTGTGCGCTAATTTCAAATTTTAATTTTTAATACACATTAAACAACAAGTACGCGCTAATTCAGGGTAGGCTCGAGCCCCTCGAAGGGGAAGTATATGAGCTGTTATGATAATGAGAAAACAAGTTTTATCTCGAGTCAAGCCAAAAGTTTGCCGCCAGTTGTTCAAGTTATATTTTTATTATTATCTATTTATAAATAAATAAATAAATCTTTCTATGCCAGGAATTAATACAAATTAATCCCGCCACGTACCAATGTGATTTCGAACTTAGATTTCATATGTACGTTTATCCGACGCTCTTACGGTGAAGGAAAACTTCGTGAAGAAACCTGCACACGCCTGCGAAGAAACTCGCAGGTTGTGTGTGAAGTCGACCAACCCGCACTGGGCCCGCGTGGTTGACTAAGGCCCGATCGCCCTAATTCATGGAGGTCCTTATGGAAGAGCTCCTTTGATTGATGATGTAGGTTTACCAACCCTGATGATGGCTGATTCACTCAGGGTTCACGGAAGATTTTCTGATGGCCTATAAGGGAGAACTCCTGGATTGATGATGCTGGGAGGAGAAGAGAAATAATATCTTGAGATATTTTTACCAAGACTGATGATGGCTGACTCACCCAGGGTTCCCGGAAGATCTTCTGATGTTCCACATGTGAGAACTCCTTCTTTCCCACAGTGAGCACCACTCGCTGGTCGGCCTTGCATCGGTACTGCAGTTTGCACGAGTCCACTTTGTCGCCGTTCTGGAGCCGGCAGGCAGTCAGGTCTTCTGTCACTTTCTGGCGGAAAATAATAATTTAAATTAGTTCTTTGGAGTTTATCGAAGATTTGCACAGACGTCCATTAACTTTTTAAGTCTCTAAGAGTGTCAAAAAAAATTAGACATCCGATTAGATTATAATAGCGGATTAAAATGTTAATAATTGTTCCTGCAACTAGATTTCAAAATAATTAATCATAATAGGTGCATTTACATTCTGATGGTCATCATCATCATCATCATATCAGCCGAAGGAAGTCCACTACTGGACAAAAGCCTCCCCCAAGAATTTCCACGACGATCGGTTCTGCGCTGCCCGCATCCAGCGGCTCAAAAAAAATCAAAATCAAAACAATTTATTTCAAATAGGTGTTTACACACACTTTTAAATAGTCAAAACAAAAAAAAATACTGTATATTACAAATAATGTCATGATTCAGATTACAGTCTCAGGTAATGGTATTTGATATAGAATCACTTCCCGCGACCTCCACCAGGTCATCGGTCTTTCGAGTGGGAGGCCTGCCTACGCTAGTTTTCCGGTGCGCGGTCGCCACTCGAGAACTTTACTGCCCCAACAATAAAATAATATGATGATATGATATGAAAAAAAGGCGTGTGGCACTCGGGGGCTGCCGCGGTAAAGCTATTACATAGCATTTTTATCAACTTATGCAATTATAATTATTTATTTATTTTTATTTATGCAGTATTTATTCACTATTTTTTGATGTTTTACTATTTTCGTGTGCTCCTTTTGATTAAAGGACCATATAGTTTAGAACTTTTTTACTTTTCCAGTAACTAAAAAGTTCAAAATGACAGCCACTTTTTTCAATTCGGCCAACAGATTCGCGATAAGGGAACTCAAGGATATCGCAGATATCAATTTTGGAAACAATCGGTCCAGTAACTAAAAAGTTCAAAATGGCGGCCACTATTTTCAATTCGGGCAACGGATTCGTGATAAGGGACCTCAGGGAACCCCAGATATCGATTTTGGAAGCAATCGGTCCAGTAACTAAAAAGTTCAAAATGGCGGCCACTTGCGGCTAGTCCTTGGGGCGCGGGATGTTTATGTAATAAATTAACACTAAGAAAGTTAATTATCATCATCCGTCATTCGTCATCGTCATCGTCATCGGCAGTCATCCGTCATTCGTCATCGTCATCATCATCATCATGATGGATAGATAGATGGCACTGTAAGTTTTTTAGAACTCAATATATTTTTTTTGTTGGGGTGGCAGGTTTTATTTTCTTTACGAAATTTCTTGATTCGGTCCCCTCAAAGCCCGCGATAAAAGCTATACAGTAGCTTAAAATAGCTTAATAACACGTATCGAACAAAAACGAGCATAAAAATCACATTAAACAGTATGAGAGCCCCTTAAATATTTATTTTTAAAATCAATATACAACTTAATAGTCAGTGAATATTTCAAGCGTCTGACTGTTGCCGTTATCAATATAAAGCAAAAACGAGCAAAAAATCACGCTTGCTTTATGGGAAATTAAATATTTATTTTATTTTTTTAGGATTTTTTGTTACAGCAGCTACAGAAATACATAATCTGTGAAAATTTCAGTTGTCTAGCTATCACGGTTCATGAAATACAGCTTGATGACAGACGGACGGACAGACAGACAGATAGGCATACAGACAGACGGACAGCGAAGTCTCAGTAATAGAGTCCCGTTTTTACCCTTTGGGTACGGAACCCTAAAAACAATTTCAGGAGTCCTCTTATGGAAGTACTTAGCTTGTTTAAGTCGAGAAGTAGGTACGTACTTTGATTACCAAGAAAGGATTTTTGACGTGATAACGTCTTATAAATTGATGACACGGGCTGCATACACGAAAAAGTGTGACGTTATTGTAGTCACGTTACGCCAGTGTGAAGTCCTTGTCACGTTACGCCTGAGCCGAGCGTGAAAGCGAGAGTTTTACTTGGACTTGGACGGACGGACGAACGGTCAAACAAGTGTGTCAATGAATAAAAAGTACTAGGCTTCCAGGAGCTTACAAGAGGTGTTCCAATGCGGTCGATTCTCTGTGAGAAAACACAAAAGGGGACTTGGACGAGGACTCAGACGTGGAATCGGACGAATACTTGTTATCACGTAAAATTATCGGAAAAAATATCAGCACTTTAGGTATAATCTGTAGGCCAGGCTAAGTCGAAGCCGTTTTTGTTACATTGCAAGCTCCATTGCACTTTGGGTGACCTCGAGCCTTCTTATGAGGCCTATAGTAAGCGACCATGTCTCATTACTGGCAACACAACTAGGTCCAACTTCAAGAAAGAGATCAATCGACGTATCCAACTCGGCTGGGCAGCGTTCGGGAAGCTTTGCAATATCTTCACCAGTATATTTTATTTATTGTATTTTTAATTTATATTTTTCAACAAAGAATTGAAGTTAATTATATAAATTGGATATTATTCTATGGATTTTGATAAAAAAACACACGTGATAGTAAATAATGTTTTATTATATTAATTTTAGCAAAGGTCTACTAAAAACTTAACTGTACTAAAGGCTGGATTGCACTGATTTTGGTAGGGTGATAAATATCACCTCTTTTTAACTGCACTTCAGTGACTCTGGTCGCAGGCGGCGGCCGACTGAGTAGCGGTCAGCTACTGAGACGCCCAAAATAGGGATGACGACAGCAACAGAAATAAATTATAAACTCTCGATTACTAACGTGCCCTCCTACTTAAACTTCGGAAAACCATACTCGTTTTGTTTTCCATCAAGTCTTAGATTTTTAATTCACCAAAATCACAAAATGAGTACATATATGACGCTGCTAAACTATGACGTCACGCCTAGGTATTTCAAACATTTTTAGTGCAAAATGTCGTTTTTGACAGATGATAAAAAGTAACTCAGATGACTAGCATTCGTCATCCCTATTCTATGACCGCGCGTAAAAAACTACACTCGATTAAAAATTGACAAGGACGAAATAACCCCCCCACCTCCAGGATCTTTCAAATCGTAATTGGGTACGTTACCTTGACAACAGCGCCAGTGTCGGTCCTGAAGTTGAAATCTCCGAATAGGAAGTACGGGGCGGCGTTGGTGTCTGAGTGTAGATGGCGCAGCGTATGGCGGAGCGCGCGGCGGCGGCTGCGGCAGTACACCTGGAAATGAGATAAATAAAATCGGGTCGTGTATCTCGGCATGTTCCTCAAGCCTTAACTCTTTTTTAGGGGGTCCGTACACCCAAACGGGACCCTATTACCACACCCTGGACACTTCATACAACGGGCCAGAAATGACATTACAAAAAAGGAATGACGGAACAAACAAAATGGCGGCGAAAACCTATATGTTAGACAACCAAACTGTAACCAATCTGTATCAATGTGGGTGACGAGGGGGTGAGGTCGCAATTTAGAGAGCTGCAGGGAGTGTCCATACTGTATGTTAGTACTAATATGTATACTTTGCTATTATTAAGCCTCCTCTGTCTGTCCCTCTGTCAGCGGGTTGTATTTCATGAACCGTAATAGGTAGACAGGTAAAATTTTCACATAATGTTTATTTCTATTGCCACTATAACAACCAAAAAATTTGAATAAGTGAGAAAAAAAAGAAAAAAGAAATGTGTTTTTTATAGGTCTTTAAAGTATATTTGACTAAGTAAAAACGTTAATACATACAAGTGTGAAACTTGGTGTGATTATGATCCTGGTACTCAAGTAAATCACCAAAAAATAAAAGTCGGCCAAGTGTGAGTCTTATTCGCGCTAAGGAGTCCGAACTGAATGACAAAAAAAAAACAAATTTTTGTCGCTCGCGTTGATGCCTTTTGCTTGTAATGTGAACAGGTACTTATCATTGTCATTATACTATGTAGTTGTGTGGAGAGCCCTCGGAGTGCTAGAGGTCTTTTATATTTAATGTGACAAAGATGGAGATTTCGCTGATGTCAATGTATCTCTCTTTCGGATTGTAGAAAATAAAGATACGAGTATTTGCATTTTGCACGTAGTCCTAGGAAGCGGTACGCCAAAAGTAGCTTCAAATGGTGTTAAAAGCATGGGAATCGGAACGATTGATCTTTAACCCTGATGAATCAATTTGACCAAAAAAATACGTAAAGAAGAAGAGAAGTTACATAAGATGTTCTGCATCCTGTCGTGTGTGGTATCAAATGGAAGGACTTTTTGAGCCGATTCTAAAAATATATGACATCAAGACATTTCAGTCTTTTGTTTTAAATTAAAATTAAAATAATTTTCAAACATTACAAGTTGGTGCTCCTTCATATAAGATAAGGTTGAATCATTTTTGTAAAATATACCTCAAATGATACGTATTATCCTCATATTTAACTCCAAGAAAAGCAATTTAAAAAATATTTATATTCAGTATTTTTTTGTTTTCATTATTTTATTATTAAAATTGCATTTTTGTATGAAGGGTCCAAAATTTTAATGAGTTCTTTGGAGAAAGTTGTTTATTGTGATGTGTAGAAGCCTCAGTTAACGGCTCCTACGCTAATTGTTACAAAAATTTGAAACCCTCCTACAAAAAAGTAATTTAAAAAAAATGAGAAATCAAATAAAAAAACTAAATGTAAATCTTTTCAAAATTGCTTTCTAGGAGTTAAATGTGAGGATATTACGTATCATTTGAGGTATATTTCACAAAAAATTATTCAACCGTGTCCTTTCTGGAGGAGCCCAAACTTGTTCGTAGTAGGCGTGTTGTAGGGTACAAACTCACCGAAGGTAAAGACTCCATGGCGAGCAGGTTGGAGGCGTACAGACTCACTGAAGGTAAAGACTCCATGGCGAGCAGGTTGGAGGCGTACAGACTCACTGAAGAGAAAGGCTCTACGGCGAGCAGGTTGGAGGTGTACAAACTCACCGAAGGTAAAGACTCCATGGCGAGCAGGTTGGAGGCGTACAGACTCACTGAAGGTAAAGACTCCATGGCGAGCAGGTTGGAGGCGTACAGACTCACTGAAGGTAAAGACTCCATGGCGAGCAGGTTGGAGGCGTACAGACTCACTGAAGAGAAAGGCTCTACGGCGAACAGGTTGGAGGTGTACAAACTCACCGAAGGTAAAGACTCCATGGCGAGCAGGTTGGAGGCGTACAGACTCACTGAAGGTAAAGACTCCATGGCGAGCAGGTTGGAGGCGTACATACTCACCGAAGAGAAAGGCTCTACGGCGAACAGGTTGGAGGTGTACAAACTCACCGAAGGTAAAGACTCCATGGCGAGCAGGTTGGAGGCGTACAGACTCACTGAAGGTAAAGACTCCATGGCGAGCAGGTTGGAGGCGTACAGACTCACCGAAGAGAAAGGCTCTACGGCGAACAAGTTGGCGGCGTACAAACTCACCGAAGGTAAAGACTCCATGGCGAGCAGGTTGGAGGCGTACAGACTCACTGAAGGTAAAGACTCCATGGCGAGCAGGTTGGAGGCGTACAGACTCACCGAAGAGAAAGGCTCTACGGCGAACAGGTTGGAGGTGTACAAACTCACCGAAGGTAAAGACTCCATGGCGAGCAGGTTGGAGGCGTACAGACTCACTGAAGGTAAAGACTCCATGGCGAGCAGGTTGGAGGCGTACAGACTCACCGAAGAGAAAGGCTCTACGGCGAACAAGTTGGCGGCGTACAAACTCACCGAAGGTAAAGACTCCATGGCGAGCAGGTTGGAGGCGTACAGACTCACTGAAGAGAAAGGCTCCATGGCGAACAGGTTGGAGGCGTACAAACTCACCGAAGAGAAAGGCTCCATGGCGAGCAGGTTGGAGGCGTACAGACTCACCGGAGAGAAAGGCTCCATGGCGAGCAGGTTGGAGGCGTACAAACTCACCGAAGAGAAAGGCTCCAAAGGCTCCATGGCGAGCAGGTTGGAGGCGTACAGACTCACCGGAGAGAAAGGCTCCATGGCGAACAGGTTGGAGGTGTACAGGCTTACCGAAGGTAAAGGCTTCATAGCGAGCAGGTTGGAGGCGTACAGACTCACCGAAAGGAAAGGCTCCTTGGCGAACAAGTTGGCGGCGTACAAACTCACCGAAGAGAAAGGCTTCATGGCGAGCAGGTTGGAGGCGTACAGACTCACCGAAGGGAGACTCATTGGCGAGCAAGTTGAAGGCGTACTATACAGACTCACCGAAGGGAAAAGCTCAATGGCTAGCAGGTTGCAGGCATACATACTCACCGACGGGAAAGGCTCCATGGCGAGCAGATTGGAGGCGTCGTGGAACAGGTGTATATTGACGAACTCGACCGCCGTGCCGCGTATCATCCATCGCGTTCGCAGAAAACCTTTGCGCGACCATTTGCACTGCAAAAAACATACGTTTTATAGGGTGACTGACCCGTACGGTAGGTACGCGGTATTTCCCGAATCGGTAAAAGGTCGGAGTGAGTAAAATTTGTTATCTCATTCGCGCTACAGTCTGAGTACGTCTATCTAGCTCTGTCATTGTATAAATGTGAACGAGACTCAATAGACTATAGGGGTGTGAATGTGTATTTGCGTGTAGTTGTATCCGTCTTTTTTAGCCTCAGAGCAATAACTAAAGCATAGAAGGAGCGTCAAAATTAAAATAAATCTTCACTCTTCTTTCTTATTATCGAACACTGTACGGTAAAAAAAGATAAATGCATAAGACCAGTTTATGCTTATAGCTACATGGACACTTCAAAATTTTCAAATGGTCACACTTGGTCCCTTTTTATACGACCCATTTGAAAATCTACCCAGTTATTTAGTAATTCTGTCCACCTTTAGCTATTTTAGTGTAGTCGTATATTCCATCGTGAGTGATGTAGATATTTTATATCAATATTTCGACTCTTAATTTCAAGAAGGTATCGGGTTCTGTTTTAGCATGCCTTCAATCGTTGCTATTTGCACCCGTGCTTTGTGTGGCAATGTTTCAGATTTAAATTATTTTTATTTTATTACTAGCTTTAGCCCGCGGCATCGCCCACGTGGACATCGTTTTTGTGACTGACTTAGAGGGTGCGCGGTGCGCGAGCCGCAAGCGGCTCGCGAGCGTGGACATAGATTTTCTCCACATCCCTCGGGAACTATGTCAGGGTATGCTTATTAGCTAATCGTGTCATTTCCCACCCCCTCAACCATCTCGGTGTAAAAAATTACACAATCCATTGTTCTGTTACGATGTTAATTAACCAAAAAAGAGTATATTTTCAGTTTCCTCGGGAATTGCATCGGGCTATGCTATTTTCACGGGATAAAAAGTACCTGCATGCCAAATTTCATTAAGATTGGTCAAGGCGTTGAAGCGTGAAAAGGTAACAAACAAACACATTTTCACATTTATAATATTAGTAAGGATTATAAAATATTCCAGCTATATTATTTTCAACTTTCATCATTACAGCTGATATACGTCCCCACCGAGGGGCTCGAGCCTACCCTGAATCAGGGCGATTAGGCTTTAGTCGACCACGCGGGCCCAGTGCGGGTTGGTCGACTTCACACACAACCTTCGAGTTTCTTCACAGGCGTGTGCAGGTTTCCTCACGATGTTTTCCTTCACCGTTAAAGCAATCGGTAAGTATGTACGTAAGTTTTTGAAAAACTCATTGGTACATTGGCCGTCCAGATTTGAACCCGGTACCTCTGGTTAGATGGACCACCGACGCTTGTTGAGCCACCGACGCTTTCAACTTTACATTACTACTATATAACATTACTTTCAGGTTAACAAAATTGTTGTAATTTGATTTTAATGTACAGTTGATAATGTAATGTAATTTGAGTGTGTAGTTTTTGTAATTTTGACTATGGTTTGCAATATTTTGATTTCAAAGTACCTACGTATGTCACATGTGACTGAATTTTCTGATCTTTGTTCTTTTTGTTATTGTAACATCTTCATTTGTACCACTTTTATTGTATTAAAGAAAGAAAATTTGTATTAAATTAAATTAAATTGTATTTTTAAATTGTATTAAAGAAAGAAATTTAAATAAAAAAAGTACTTGTACTGTGTTACTGCAGATCGAGTGAAGCGAGCCCGTATATTTTTGTTTGTTTTTAGATGAACCACAGCTAATAATGTTTTACGTTTAAACTTCAGCTTGGCTGAGATTCTTTTTGATTTGTAGGCAGGGCACATAGCTCGTAGAACAGATGGCTGTTGGGGCAGTAAAGTTCTCGAGTGGCGACCGCGTATCGGAAAACGCAGCGTAGGCAGGCCTCCCACGCGATGGACCGACGACCTGGTGAAGATCGCGGGAAGCCGATGGATGCGGGCAGCGCAGGACCGGTCGTCGTGGAAATCCTTGAGTGAGGTCTTTGTCCAGCAGTGAACGTTTTTCGGCTGACATGATGATGATGTTGAAACTTCAGCTTGGCTGGGACTTGAAGGGGTTTCAACTTCCAGAGCCATCACCTTCCCACAGTCTTAGGTCATTTCACAAAAAAAAATATGTTTGGACTGCTGATATAAAGTTGGCTTTTCAGGTGATCGATTTTTATAAAGAAGTCTTACGAAGAAACTTACTTCAGGGAAGAAATGCTGCGGGAATTTGGCCTTCTCCTTAGTGGTGACCTGCTCTATGTTGCCACTGTGGATCTCCTTGCCTTGCACGTCCACGTAGGCTTTCAGCTCAAAATCCCAGATCTTCAAGTCTGTGAGCGATGAGTGGGCGAAGTACATGTTGCCTAGGGCCTGAAATAAATAAATATACAATTTATTTATACGCACATCCATCACTAACTCTGTGATGTAAATAGGTTGGCAACAAAAAGATTTAACTGGCGGCGTCTTAGGTTGGCGACAAAGACATTTAATAGCAAACAAAAACATTAAGTGGACGGCGTACGAGCCCAATTCCAAAGAAAAATCGCAATTCGATGTACAGTTAATCCATATGGCACACGCATACTAGCGGTCAAAACAAAATTTTTGATCCGCAGTTCTTAAAAGAAATTCCCTTAGGAGAGGAGTGCTGAGTCATAATTTTTTTGTATGGGAAAATTTGAGAAACCTGTCGCGTGTGATATCATACGTATGAAAAGGCTTTTTGAGGAGATTCTAAAAATATACTACGTTATTATATTTCAGCCAATTAAAAAAAAACATAAATAATTTCCGAAACATTCCAAACTTGGGCTCCTCCAGATAAGATATGGCTGTTTTTTTTTTTGCAATATACCACAAATGATACGAGGTATCCTCATATTAGCAATTTTGAAAATAATTTTATAATGTTTTTTTTTCTCAATATTACAAAGAGATACAGTTCTACTGCAGTTCCTATTTTTCGAGACTTATGGAACTGTACTGCAGATACGGTACAAAATAGGCAATGTCATGATGCGATATGTTTTTAGAATCAGTTAAAAAAGCCCTTTCATTTGATACCACACAATAGGATTGCCGTTATTGAGATATAATTGAACTTAAAGTATTTATTTAATTTTTAAGCATTTTTGGAATGGTGGGAATACCTACAATATTCGGTCATTAGTAATTTTTAAAGTATTTTATAGTATTTTAATATTTGTCATTAGGAACATTGTATAAAGGTTTAGCCAAAAAGTTACAATTAAAAGTATACTTTTGGACAGATTAAAGTATTTTTGGAATGGTGGGAATACCAACAATATTCGGTCATTAGTACTTTTTGAAATAATATTTTTTAATCTTTGTCATTAGGAACATTGTATAAAGTTTTAGCCAAAAAATTACAATTAAAAGTATACTTCTGGATATATTAAAGTATTTAATTTTAAAGTATTTTTGGAATGGTGGGAATACCTAGAATATTCGGTCTTTATTACTTTTTAAAATAATATTTTTTAATCTTTGTCATTAGAAACATTGTATAAAGGCTTAGCCAAAAATTTACAATAAAAAGTATACTTTTGGATAGGTAGGTACCTAAAATAAACTTAAACTATCAACATAGACGTATAAAACGATTAAATCTGCCGTAACCAAGTCGCCCTGAAGTGAGTGAAGTTTATTTTTAGATAAAATCAATAGAACAGGGAAGGCCATCGGTATCGGACGGAGTAAAAAAAACACAGATCCGCTGCTGGGGAGTTATTGTAAGAGTTAATTTTTAACCCAAGAACCATCGGTTTTATCAAGACAGGGTCACCAGCGCCAAAGTATACACAAGGTGTTAGGGACAAGTTTACGAAAACTGATAGGGTGCATTCAGTTTATCATACTAAGATAATCAGCATAAACAAAAAGTCCAGAAATGTAATGTAAATCAACTAAGCCTGTTTCTTTATTCTTCTCCTACGCAATGTAACGCGAAATCGCGCCAATGAGACGCACACGTACGCACAATGAGCTGATAGGGTATATTTTACTTAGGGTAATCGCTGACCGGTCGAAGTTTGCATACATTGGTGTTTAAACAAAACCGGCCAAGAGCGAGTCAGAACCGCACACAACGGGTTCCGTACCATTATACTAGATGGCGCCAGGACAAATGGTTCCGTAACATCATACTAGATGGCGCTAGTTTCCTCATGTTTAAAAAAAACCACGTTTTTTATATAGATACCCCCTTATTATTTCACTTTTTCTAAGTTTTTGTATTTGTTGTCATAGTGGCAACAGAAATACATCATCTGTGAAAATTTCAACTGTTTAGCTATCACGGTTCATGAAATACAGCCTGGTGACAGACGGACGGACGGACAGCGGAGGCTTAGTAATAGGGTCCCGTTTTTACCCTGGAAAAGAGGAAAAAAATTACTAATTATTTATTTTGTTGATACATACAAGCGTGAAACTTGTTGCGAATTTTCAAAACTTAACTAAACAACAAGTAATAAAAAAAGCAAAGTCTGAGCGTTACTCTCGCTAAGGGTTCCGAACTGAATGAAAGAATAAACATTTTTCTGTCGATCTCATTGATGTTTTTTGATGGAAATTAATGTGTATACAAATGTTTACGGAATTATTACGAATTTCTGTCATTTATTTTTTCGGAAATCTTACCAACCACACACACAGAGATATTAGTAACTAGCATGTTTTATTTACAAAATTTCAACAACTTTGATTTAAACGCAAACTAGCGACCCGCCCCGGCTTCGCACGGATGCAATGTAGATACTACATGGGACAGTATGGAGTGATTAATAATTTTATGATTAGTCTATACTACAGGATATCTTTGTATACAATGTTACCGCCGACCGCTGCCAACCGGGGCGAAACGTACGGCCCGCCAGCCGCTGTGCCTTCGCATTTTTAAATCTCTGCCTCTAAGATAACTATCTATTTAATTTTTAATGAAATGCTGTTAAGGACAGTTTTGATCTACATGAACATGAAATGTACAACGTATGTAATGTATTTAATTGGATTAAGAATACTGTAATGTATAAAATAGTTCGGTAAATAACACATATTTTTAATTTTAAAGATAAAAATGGTTACTGTGGGTTATCCTTAGGAGATAAATATATGCCATTGCGGACTTTTTATTGATGTTTTTAAGATATACTATTCCGTAGTACATTAATTTGATCCATCTCGTAAGGTGTAGCCAGCGTTTGCGATTTAAGAGCACAAAAATATGTTTGTCAAGACATCACATAACAAATTTTGAATCTTTTCTGTACTATAATATGTATGTATTATACATATAAACCTTCCCCTTTAATCACTCTATATATTGCTGCAAACTGCATAAAAATCCGTTGAGTAGTTTAAAAGATCTAAGCGAACAGACAGCGAAAGCAACTTCATTTTATACTATGTAAAGATAAGAACCAACTACCTACCTACGTATTTAGACCGCGCTTTGGATACACTCCTCTTAAGAGGATTGTAAACCTGTGACTTTTCATACAAACGGCGATAGCGATTTTCATCTAATAACTCTTGATAGGTTGTCAGTCAAAACCAATGCTATGTTTATAGGTTTTTTAATAAAATTTATAAGTTTACTTCTACCTGTAGTGCAGTGTTCACCCGTATGGTAGACATTCGACCTTTACGCACGAAGCCAGCGTCTGTGTTTCTCGAAACCTATAACCTAACATGGGGATCTTCAAGGCGAGAGTGAATATGTATTACTTGGGATTGCGTTTTCCACCTTCGACTCCATCGTCGCTTGACATCAGATGAGATTGGAGTTTATGGCTCCTAAATCTACAGTTCAAAAAAATTAAACTTTTTTACCCGATTGCCTCATAAGGGGGGTTATGTTTTTCGAGTGTGTGTATGTATGTTTCTTTGGCACGTTCTGTAGCCTAAACGGCTAGATAGATTTTGGAGTGCGAGGTGTCGTTAAATTTGTCTTAATCCCGTGAGTGACATATAGGATACATTTTACCCGACTGACCAAACAAGAGGGGTTAAGTGCTTATTCAGTCGGGTTTCTAATTTTAAATACATTCTTGTACTTATTTTTCCTTCTTTTCTTTGTTAACCCTGCCGAAACTTTGAAAAATAACAGTGTACACGACAAATTAACTTACAGTGAATTTCTCTGGTGAGCTGAAATCCTCATCAAGGTATGTCCTGATCTTGTCAAATAGCCTCAACTCGGGGCAGTCGCTGAGCCTCTGCACGAAGTCCTTCACGTATTGCATGGATTTCTCGTACGACTTCCCCCCGACCTCTTGAAGGTGGAGAGCTATGAACTTGGGGTCCATTTTGGATACAGTCTGCAGGAATTCAGATGTCCAGATCGGGAGCATTTGTGAGGGCTGAAAACGAAATCAATCATTAAGGCAAAAAAAGAGGCCGGCTGGGTGAAAATACTAAAGTAAGTCTAAATTTAGTTAGGCCCTATACTTTGACTCCAACTTTCCGGAATTAATTAATTCAGATATCCCAGCACTCAAAGCTCCTTGGCAAGGGTTAACGCCTAATACATTGAGTCCAAGCCAAAAGTTAGTGCGATGAAGCTGGGCATTCTATCTAAGGTGAGACAGTATTTCACACCTGGATTGCTTCTCACCTTATATTAAGCACAGGTGCTAACTTTTATCTAGTACTGGACCCACTTATGGGATGGATCAGCCCGCTATCAGCTGGATACCTTGGACGCCATCGACCGCCGCAAAGTTGTCTATCTTTCAGTATTCTATCGAAATAATTTCGGAGAGTGTGCGCAAGAACTTCACGAACTTGTTCCCCCAGCTCCATTCCACCTTCGTTCAACGAGACAACGAGACCCAGACCCCACCTTTGTTGTTGATATTAGCCTGTCCGCACGACGCGTTACGCTTCCTCATTTATTATGCGAACAGCGATGGAGTGGAACTCCTCGCGGGCATCTGTTTCCCGACTCTTAAGCTAGCGATAGACACGCGAGCAAGTACGCCGAGGGCTCCATTACTATTTTCGTTTGCGTATTTAGGGTGACACACAGGCGATAAAAGATAATGGGACCCTAAGTACGGCGTACTTGCACGCGTGTCTATCGCTAGCTTTACAATTTGGGGATCTTCAAGGCGAGAGTGAATAGGCATTACTTGAGTTTGTGTGTACCAACTGCATCTTTTCATCAGGTGAAAATGTCCCCACTGCTAGGGCACGGGGGGTCTCTTCCCAAAAATTGGAAGATTAGACCATACCCCACACACGGGAGCCAAGGGGGTTGGTGAATGTTGCAGGGGTAGTGGCGAACCCCAGTGTTTTATAGTTTAGGAATATAGTTTTTTAACTTTTGGCTGTCATCGAATCTAAACCCTGGACGCTCCAGGGCGTCAAGGTCGCACGCCTGTAACTGCTTCGTGGTTATGGAACTCGAATAGACTTCGAATTTATTTCAGTTCAGTACATTTGATAAATAAACCAGAGTTAGATAATGACTGGCTATGTTTATTATATACAGACTTCAGGATATTTACACATAAAGATTATATATAAAGTGGGTGTAAAGCATCCAGTAGACTTCCGTTATTATGATAATACTAGCTGTTTCCCGCGGCTTCACCCGCGTGGACAACGTTTCTATTAATCCAGGTCTTAAACAGGTCTTAAACTAAAAATTTATGATTTTTGGATTTTCCCTTTACTTGTGCAGTGAGACCTTGCTTTTTGCCAAATTTCATGATACTAGGTCTACGAGAAGTACTGTGGTCTACGAGAAATTTCTTTACAAATCGTCTTAAAACATTTATATACTTATTTAAAAAAAAAGATTTTGACAGGTTTTATTTCATGAGTTTGTAGGCATTACAAACACGTATTACCCTGTCAAGTTTCAGCTTTGTGCCACTAATAGCCTGCGAGTAAAACTGTGATGGCTGTGATATACCGATGATGCAACGGACAAACGCATGGACATGAGAAAATAAGATGATGTGACATTTCCTTCTTTATAACAAAGGACTATGCCGGATTTTGTATGGAAGGTGGTGCCTTTTTTTTCTTGGCGCGGCCATCAACCAAACTTTGTTATTTGCATACACGTTAACGTTACAAACAAAACTTAGGTCAAGGAGGGAACAGTGGCTCGGATTTTTTCAACAGGCTGTTTCATGAAAAATATAAATCTCTGAAATAGCTGTTGCAAGCACAAAGCACAGTTCATTATTAAACTTTCATATGTGGCAAACAGATTTGCTATAACTTTCACCAAAAAAGAGATACCCGACTTTTTGTTTAAATCGGGTTTCGAGCCGCTGTGTACACCGACCTGTACATAGTGGCTAGTACCCCTTAGTACATAGTGGCTCTAACAGTTCACAGTGGCTACGTAGGAATCGAGCCACTATGTACTAAGAGCTGTACATAGTGGCTAGTGGCTACTACACCCTCCTACACAGGGGCTAATAGGAAAAATTAAAAATGGATAAGGATTGGAAATGCTTTATTGTTATAAATAAAAAAAATAAAAAAAAATTGACTTCTTCCTGCAAATTTTAAATCACATTTTAGCACAAAAAAATACAAATTAAAATAGTTTCTAGACTAAACAAAGTCAACAGCCATACTTCTAGGTTTACCTAAATTTAAATACCTTTAGGTAGGTATTATCTACTACCTAATAATTAGAAATAATTATCACAAAATTTTGAATCACATTTTAGCCCAAAAAATACAAAATAAAATAGTTTCCAGACTTGTGAATTAAACAAAGTCAACAGCCATACTTCTAGGTTTACCTAAATTTAAATACCTTTAGGTAGGTATTATCTACTACCTAATAATTATAAATAATTATCACAAAATTTTGAATCACATTTTAGCCCAAAAAATACAAAATAAAATAGTTTCCAGACTTGTGAATTAAACAAACTCAACAGCCATACTTCTAGGTTTAGCTAACTTTAATTACCTATAGGAAGGTATTATCTACTAACTAATAATTAGAAATAATTATCACAAAATTTTGAATCACATTTAGCACAAAAAAATACAAAATAAAATATTTTCTAGACTTGTGAATTAAACAAACTCAACTGCCATACTCCCAGGTTTACCTAAATTTAAATACCTTTAGGTAGGTATTATCTACTAGCTAATAATTAGAAATAATTTCACAAAATCTTCAGCACATGTTCATACCAGAAAATACAATTGAAAATTTATAAAACGGCCTTGAAGAACTGCCTTCCATCGAAGGCTTTGGGCAAATAAATTTAATATCATTTTCTTTTATCAAAGAAAGGTCAGGTTTATCAGGCAGAACAAATTTTTTATGTTTGTATCGAAGAAAAGATATGTAATACTCCAAATCATCATTCCTTTCGTCCAATACTTTCCCTATATACCAAGATTTACGTTTCTTTGTTGTAAACTCGACCAACACGTATTCACCTTCACGAGGCCGACGGGTAAATGGTTTTTGTAGATATTTTTCAGTTAGAATGATCATATTTTCTTCTTCGTCAATATCTGCTTGTTCTTCGAATTCATCCCAATCACTGTCAGAATCTGCTAAAACTATTTCCTCTTTTTCATCTTCACTTTGTAACACTTTGCTATTTACTTTTTTTTTTACTTCTTTTCTCTTTTTAGAAGCAATCTTCTCTTGCTCTAATTGAAGCTTTTCCGGTGTATCCGTAGCAATTAGGCTGCGTCCGGCTTTCCTACGCTTTCTGTTTGTTTGCCTTGGTCCAGCTTTGATCGGATTTTTGAAATCGAAAGGAGATATAAAAGTATTCTGTACCGATTTTAATGGACTTGGAATGACAGCTGTCTGCACTGCATTTTGTGTTATAGCTGAATTTAGTTCCCGTGCCTCTTTTGGTGCATATATATGTTGAGCTGCAATTTCTGGGTCAACAAGCTTCTTCGAACACAATTCACGTGACTTTGGGTGTTGCAACTTCATTACATCT
Source organism: Coleophora flavipennella (assembly GCA_947284805.1). Taxonomy (NCBI): domain Eukaryota; kingdom Metazoa; phylum Arthropoda; class Insecta; order Lepidoptera; family Coleophoridae; genus Coleophora; species Coleophora flavipennella. The sequence goes on from OX369308.1 coordinate 3,037,647, forward strand.
GGTTGTTGCTCAGAAGTTATCAATCTTGAAACCACAGCAGAAGCTAATTTGGCAAGTGTTACTGGAGTCGACACGCAAATCTCCGACACAGGAGCTTTAAGTTGTGCAGTAGTCATATGCATCATAGGATTTTCTGCACACGACGTACGCGGTTCCATTAAATCATTCCGTAATGATACATTAGATGTGTGTTGCGTGGACTTCGTATGCACCATAGGACTTTCTGGGCACGACGTGCTTGTTTTCATTGAAGCATCCGGCATTGCTACAGGAGCTGTGTGTTGCGTGGTCGTTGTATGCAGCACAAGTCTTTCTGGGCACGACGTGCTTGGTTCCATTGAAGCACCCGGCATTGCTACAGGATCTGTGTGTTGCGTGGTCGTCGTGTGACTTTCTGTGCACGACGTGCTTGGTTCCATTGAAGCATCCGGCATTGCTACAGGAGCTATGTGTTGCGTGGTACGCATCATGGGACTGTCTGGGCACGAGGTAGGCGGGACTGTTTCAGTATCATATGCACGGGTAAACAGTCTGGGCAGGGGCGATCAGTGACTGAACTTGGAAGAAAGTCTTCGTCTGTGAATCGATGTCTATCGAACGGGAAGATACCACATTTAGCAAATGAGTGGATGATGTTGCTTGGAGTCATAACTTTATGGAAGGCTGTGCCAATGATTTCCCCTAAATCATAAATTGTCACTGGCTTCTCAGGATGCCTTAGTAGCCAAGAGTCGATGGCGGTGTTGTAGTAGACTTTGAATGGGCTATATATGCCCACATCTAACGGTTGTAATTTCCATCCGGTGGGTGCTGCCAAACCGAGCGTACCCGGAGGTGTATTTTTTATCATGTGATCTTTGAAGATTTTTCGGGGAAACACCATTACTGGTGGCAAAAAGTTTCCACTTGCACTTATGATGCAACAAGTGGTCACTAATGTGCCTCTTTCGCCACTTGTAACTATTGATACAGTCTTCTTCCCTTTCGGAGCTATAACCTTCTGAGGCTTCTGAACAGTCGTGGTTGACGTTTCGTCTAGATTGAAGATCCGTGTGCCATCTCCAAAACAAGGCTGTCGACCCATTAGATTCTCCAAATTGTCATAGAATTTTTGAACGTTATTCCGGTTAAACGCGGTGGCCCTCGCAAGGCTACATGGTTCTGGTTTTCTGAGCGTAATGTTATGTCTCTTCCTGAATGCCATGAGCCAATCTTTACCAGCCATTTGATTGTCAGTCCACGATTGCGGGATTTTTAACTTATTGATTTGTGCACATTGAAATGCAATATGTCGGCACTCTTTTGCAGTCAAACCATAAAACAAAAGGGCACAATAGCTAAAATAATCTTTTAGAGATTCCTCTTGTTCGGAAGTGAAGATTTTATTTACTGAATAATTTGGTTCCAGTCTTTGGTTTTCTAGAGAGTAGCAAGTTTTAGTTTTATTATGGTATGTTTTCAGTATTGTGAATGGAACTCCGGTAGTCTGAGAAGCTTTTTTGATCGACATACCATTTCTGATCATGTTCAATCCACTCTTTATTTCTTGTGCTGTATGGTTGCCAATCTTCCGTGGCACTGACGGTGGTCTCCTACGACGCGGCATTCTGTAAATACAATTTTAATATAATTTAATGTAAACGTAAATAATGTAACGTTTCTGAAAGGTACACAGTAGCTCGCGAGCCACTGTGTACTTTTCCGAAACGAGCTACTGTTGACCTTGTCGCCATTTTGGATTTTATATCAAACTAGAAACAAGCATCGAAACTGAGAGCCTTAAATTATCAGTCAATACTAAGTAGATTAGACACACTCTTCGACTAAAACATAAGCAATTAAAACTCTCGTAAGAGTTACGAAAAAAATTAAGTGAAACTTACCTCAAAATATAATTTTCACAGCATTAAAAACAACAACGCATCATAGCACATCGGCACGTCGCCAGAGCGGCTCACCAACTAGTTCGTACATGATCGGGTACCGAAAGTTTCCTATTGAGGTACACGACAGCCATACAGCTCTTTCTCTTTCTAGCACAGAACAGTCGAGCCACTGTTCCCGCCGAGCTACTGTACCCTCCTTGACCCTATAGGATATATATCGCTAAACTTAGTCCGAGCTGAGTTATGGTTATGTTTAAAAGTAGGAAATGTTTTTGATGTGTAACATCTTTGCTCTCGCTTTCCTGCAATTTGTGGGAGTGATTTCGTGAAATGGGACGGAAATGTGTAACAGGAAATGCGAACGTTTTTTAAATTCTCGAAAACTAAGGTTGTCATAGCCATGCCGCCTAGTGTGATGGCAAAGGCAAAGATGACATACTACTATTCGAAGGGTCGGCCCGTGAATGTACGACCCGATAATTAATTAATTTCTTAAGTATTTTGTCACATGTTACACATCATATGCGAGTACTGTAGGTCTCGTTTTTTTTTCGCACGGTCATTCATTAACCAAACCTTGTTGTTTGAGTACAGGGTAACGTTACTAACTTAACTTATTTTTACATGTATATTGCTAAACTCGATCAAGCTGAGTAAATGAATGTTAAAAAATACAATGTAAATTCTATATAGCGACACTCAAGGGACTGGGCATTTTGTGACGTTATTGAGTTTTCGTTATACAGAGAGAAATTAGCGTTAAAATAAACCAGCTGACACCAGAAAATTTTGACGTTTCAAAGAGTGAGTCGTTTTATCGAGTGACGTTATACAGAGTTTGCACTGTACTTCTAATATTTACAACTTAACTCACGACTAAGTTTAGCGATATAGTTGGCACAATATATTTTCTTTGTTACGTATGTATCCAAATAACAAGTTTTTTTTTTAAATTGTAATTTTTTTTTTACTTCTAACCTTTATATTTATAACTTAGCTTGGACTGAGTTGAGAGATATAGATGCCATATTAAGGTTTGTTTGTTACGTTATTCTGTATCCAAATAACAACGTTTAATCAATGTCCGCGCCAACAAAAACAGGTTAAGGTAAGTAAAAAAACCAGCCAAGTGCGAGCCAGAACCGCACACATAGAGCTCCGTATCATCATACTAGATGGCGCTAGTTTCTTCATGTTTAAAAAAACGCTTTTTGGATGGAGACTTTCACTTTTTCCAATTTTATGTATTTTTTTTATAGCAGCAACACAAAAACATCATCTGTGAAAATTTCAACTGTCTAGCTATCACGGTTCATGAAATACAGCCTGGTGACAGACGGACGGACAGCGAAGTCTTAGTAATAGGGTCCCGTTTTTACCCTTTGGATACGGAACCCTAAAAAGGCACCAATTTCCGGCATTGGCCTTTGACATGTAACTATTTTATTAATCTTATTCGACTATCATTTATTATCTTGCCGTGGAAATCCTTGGGGGAGGTCTTTTTCCAGCAGTGGATGTTTTTCAGCTGATATGATGATGATTCGACTAGTGCTACCTACTACCTTAAGATATGTTTTCTGTTATTTTTAATTTAGTTTCTTTATGTTGTTATAATAATCCTCTTAAACATAAATCAATGAATTTATTATTTTATTAATAAAGGGAATATTTAAGGCACTATTATGTAAGCTATTACTTTTGTTACCGATATTCTGCAAATAAATGTTTTACTTACTAGTTCAAAAAAATATTAAAATTTCTAGTCTGTCTTCGAAACCCTAAAAAATAGCATGAAACATTGAAACTATAAATAAAAGGTTTTTTTCCTGCGTCAACATGATAACATATAAATAGCTCCCACGCGATCGTAATGAATGACTGAGTTTATATTTTTGTGCACTCAACGTAAATTACATTTTCAAAACAACACTCGAGTCTTTTGATGACACGATCATCATCAGCAAGTTAGCCGAAAGACGTCCACTGCTGGACAAAAAGCCTTTTCCGAGGATATCCACGACGACCGGCACCGCGTTGCTCTCATTCAACTGCTTCCCGCAACCTTCACCAGGTTGTTAGGCCACCGAGTCATGACGGAGGTAATGACACCATATCATCAATCCATGCAACGGCTGCGAAATCCAGTAGATGCACAGCGCTAAAAAGTTTTGTCGTTTGGATTATCTCGTCTATCGCCATAAAAATACGACGAGAAATAAAAAACATACAGTCGATTTGAGAACCTCCTCCTTTTTGAAGTCGGTTAAAAATCAACGAAAATAAATTGTACGGCGGCCCGCACTAAACCTTCTCGACAATTTTTCAATATATTTTTTTCATACTAAAAATTATTTAAAAAAAATATGTAATCCTTTTGGTGAATTTATTTTGCATGACCAATTATACATATACTTATTCGTAATACATGACAATTCAATAGCACCAACCATTTGTGAGTAAATCGCAAGTTTCAATTTCATTTGTAGGAGAACCATACAAACACGGTTTTCCCCAGACCAATGGGTATTACTATGCAATAGACAAACATAAGCAACTACGACGTGCAGTTTCATCAAAATCGTTAGAGCCGTTTTTAAGAAAAAAAATCTACGCTACTCTTTGGTTTGACGGCACGAAGGAATTTTGAATATCCCTCAATTACTTAAATAATTCAAAACTCTTAAGTTTCAAATTTGGTCCCAATTGGACTAAAGATATATCCTCCAGACAGAGCCAAGAGTGACGGACGGACGCCCAAGCGGACGGAATTGAGATATTTATTATTTTGTTTATCGGTATGTGTTAACGATATACAAGTAGAACACATTTTTACGAGAATTGTAAAAAAAAAATTTTTCGCGATGACAATACTCTCTCTACCCTACCTACGTACCGTACTACGGAGTCGAGTACTTAAGTAAAATAAAGGTTAAAAAAAACTAAAACTCGATTACGGAAAAGTATGAAAACAAGGTCGACCAAGGTATCGCTGGAAAGAGGAAGTCGTCAAAGACCTCAAAGAGTTGGGAGTGCCCGAATGGTCAAACTTGGCACAAAATAGGATAGAGTGGCGCACTTTAATGTCGGAGGCCAAGATCCACTTCGGGTCGCTGAGTCAGCGAAGTAAGTAAGTAAGTATGAAAACAAAAGTTTCCCGCCTAAAATAATTCATAATATCCTTTATCTTTCCCTTCATCTAGGGTAATAGCCGTGGTCGCAAGCCATAATTTTTAAATACGATAGGGCTTGCGACTACGGCTATTATCCTAGAAGAAGGGAAAAATAAAGGTTACGATTTCAGGCGGGAATCTCTTGTTTTCATATTTTTCCATATTCGGGTTTTTAGTGTTTTATAACTTTTGTTTTTTTCCATATTTTTTATGCTCAGAGTACAACGCCATGCCACCGCAGAGCTCTGAGGAACATGTTACTCTTACAAAAATCACCACTTAGGTTACGAAGTAACTAGTATCTCATCTGTGACTTAGGTATGTAATATTTCATAACAGAATCATAAAAAAAGCTTGAAAAACGCTCAATAATTATATATAACCGACACAATGGGGCACGTAAATAAAAATAAATCGTACGGCAGCCCGCACTAAACTTTCTCAAAATTTTTATTCATTAATTTTTTTTCATACAAAAATTTCATTAAAAAATAATAATTTTGATGAATTCATATTGCGTGTCTAAATATAAACTTATTCGTAATAGATGAGAAATGACAATTCAATAGCTCCAACCATTTGTGAATAAATCGCAAGCTTCTATTTCCTTTGTAGAAGAACCAATACAAACACGATTTTTTCCAGACCAATAGGTGTTACAATGTAATAGATAAACATAAGAAACTCCGAAGTGGAAAGTATTATCAAAATCTTTGAAGCCGTTTTTGAGAAAAATAAAATCCGTTTTTGCTACTCTTCGGTTTGACGGTACGAAGAAACTTTTAATAATCCACCAATCAAAAAATTTAAAACTCTAAGTTCCAAATTTGGTCCCAATCGGACTAGAGATATAGCTTCCAGAGCCAAGCGTGACGGACAGAGGCACGACGCATGCACGGAATTGAGATATTCGGTTTTTCGGTATGTTTTAATGATAAATAGATCACATTTTCACGAAAATTGGAGAAAATACAGCCTTATTTGAATTTGGAACCGAGTGTTTATGTATTCAATTCAATTCAATTTTTATTTCCAGACAACAGTGAATTTGGTGTATGGTGTATTAATGGTGTATTAATTGAGCGTAAAAACTCTATTCAATAAAAGCTTGTACCTAAAAGCTTTTAGGTTTTTCTAAAATTATTATTGTAACTATTTTTGGTTGTATCTTGTTTGAGTAGTTACATAAATAAATAAAAAAAATAACCCCATTCGCACCAACTTTCTTGCAGCACAATTTGTATTCAAAGCAGAAATATGTATCAGAACTGAATCTCAAAGAAAAGTTTAGTACTTTCCTTCGGGGTCGTTGACAAATTACCTAACGCAATTAGGGGAGCCGGAAGTGTGGGGTACGGCCAGGCGTTAAGTAACTATTTAGTAATCTGTGGCGTTACGATCTTGTTACGTAATGATCGGTGGGGGTTATATAGAGGATGTAACGAAGTGATCATTTAGATTGAATCCCGGTTTTGTTTACATGCAATGAAACATTACGCCTTTTTGTTTCTTAATTAAAAACTGACTAGTCATTTCTAAATATAATTAAATTTCTAAATATAAGCTCAAGTTGCACCAACTTTCTTGCAGCACAATTTGTATTCAAACCAGAAATATGTATCAGAACTGAATCTCAAAGAAAAGTTTAGTAATTTTTTTTTGAGGTCGTTCACAAATTACCTAACGCAATTAGGGGAGCCGGAAGGGTGGGGTACGGCCCGGCGTTACGATCTTGTTACGTAATGATCGGTGTGGGTTATGTAGGGGATGTAACGAAGTGATTATTTAGATTGAATTCCAGTTAAGTTTACATGCAAACTGAATTGTCATTTCTAAATATAAACCCAAATCTTTTTTCGAAGCATCCATTACGTAACGGAATGGACAGGGGTCCCAGCCAAGCGTTACGGTACTGTTACACGGGGGGTCAACATTTTAATAATTTTGCGTTGCGTGATTTGTAAACAACTAAAATATGTCAATTAATATTTTTTTTAAATAGAAAACCTAAAATATGTCAAACAATATATTTTTAAAAATATTTATTTAAGGTACCACTTTTAGAGTTTTCTTAGATATATCACATGTATGACATATTTAAGATGTGCTGTTGATAAAATATATGGCGCCATTTATGAGCAGTCTTTTTTGTACGTAAGTCACTTTAATATGATTTTTTTAGACACATACTATGTTTTTGTATGGGAGGTATTATATGAAATCAAAAAAATTAAAAGACGGTACCCCTGGTAAATAGTTTTAGACATCTATGTTCAAACCATACATAAAAAAAATTCCAACCATTTTTTTTGTGTCCAGAAGTGATGTAGAGTAGGTACATTTTCATCAAAATCGCGACGTTAAATTTTCGGAAGATATCACATAAACTTTATGTGAACTCCTTCGTCGCTCGAAAGTAAAAACAGCGTGTAAACCTCTTTTAAAATTAATTTCCTTTTTTATTTATCAATCAAAATAAACATGGGTATAATAAATTGTACAGCCATACTGTGCATACTTTCTCGCGAACCTTTCACCGTCTGTTGTAGGCGGGCATACACTTATAGCATCAAAGTTGATGAAAAATTTATAAATAATTTTGGGTTTGTATGGGAGGCACCTTAATCGGACCCAGTGCAGTAGGCCTTATTAAGTCCTAGTTATTTTAATTAAAGTCCTTAGAGCCTTTTTTACAAAAGTAACAAACAACCTGGATTTTTTATGGGAGGAACCTTAGTCTGAACCGCGGGCTGTAGGCATGCAAAATTATGTATAGTAACATACCGAGTTTCATCAAAATCCCTAGCCTTTTTTGAGTAAAAAAATATAAAAAGTTATTTTTTTACTATGGTGGCAACCCTAAAAAATAACGACTAGACACATAAAAAGTAATATTGCCCCAACCCGAACTAGAGCATCGGACAACCAATGGCTGTCAGCAACCTTCTTAAATGATTAATTCTCCTCGATTAATTTTAAATTTTTGCAACATAATTACCACAAGCAAGGGCAATACTAGAAATTATGTATGCAATTATGCATGTCATATATTACCATACCAGCGTACAAAATATATACAAACTCATTATATTGAGCAGATTCAATGTTGTCTTTGTAGCCGGTGAGTGACGTAAACTAGGTTTTATCAAATTACGCATACATAAGGTCTAGACATGTCACAAATTATATTGTATTACATAAATATTCTTGCTTATCAGCCTGCTTTGGTTGATGTGATGATGCTGGTCTCCACCAAGGTGGGAGGGGTTGCCATAATCGCCACGTTGGCAGATCTGTGTCGTGGAGAAGTTAGCAGAAAGGATGCTGCTGCCCATCCTACGGTTTGTTTCCTTAGTCACCTCTTATGACTCTCTCGGAGTGAGGATGGGGTTTTGCTATTCTAGGGCCGTAACCACAGGCCAACTCTTTTTATATATTAAATGTATAAAAATCCTTCATCATCATCATCATCATATCAGCCACAAATCGTCCACTGCTGGACAAAGGCCTCCCGCAAGGATCCTTACTAATATTATAATGGGAAAATGTGTTTGTTTGTTGTTGCCTTTTCACGCTTCAACATCTCGACCAATCTTGATGAAATTTGGCATGCAGGTAGCCTGTGTCACTGGGAAGTAGATCATCATCATTATATCAGCCGAAGGACGTCCACTGCTGGACATAGGCCTCCCCCAAGGATCTCCACGACGACCGGTTCTGCGCTGCCCGCATCCAGCGGCTTCTCGATACTTCCCATGAAATTAGCAGAGTCCGATGCAGCTTTTTGTGATTTTTTTGCACAGAGATGGTTGAGGAGGTGTGGTGACATAATTTACTAATTAGCATATCCTGACTAGTTCCCAAAGGATCTGTGAAAAACTCATTTCCACACTAGCGCACGTCGGCTTCGATTTTTTGTATAGAATTGGTTGAAAGGGTGGGAAATGACAAAGACTCCTAATCAGAATAGCCCGATATAGTTCCTGAGGAATCTGGAGAAACTCATGTCCACACTGGTGACCCGCTTGTGGCTCACGCAGCACTCACCCTCAAAGACAGTCATAAATACCATGGAACATAGAACCTCCTCCTTTTTTGAAGTCTGTTAAAAACAATGTCTACATGGGCGAAGACGCGGACAAAAGCTAGTACATGTAATATTTCAATATTTTTTTTTTATTTTTTATTAAAAATTTGAGTGCGTTTGACTGCAACTCACCTGATGGTAAGTGATGATGCAGTCGAGGATGGTACATGCAGGTACATGCAGACTCAAATAATGCCTATTCACTCTTGCCTTGAAGATCCCCAAGTTATAGGAATCGGGAAAGACTGACGCAGGCAAGGAGTTCCACTCCTGCGCTGTACGCATAATAAATGAAGAAGCGTAACGATTCGTGCGAAAAGGTGGAACATCAACAACAAAGGGGTGCAACCCCTCCTTGCGTCTCGTTGACCGACGGTGGAATGGAGCCGGGGGAATGAGGTCGTGAAGTTCTTGTGCGCACTCTCCGAAATTAATTCGATAGAAGACATAGATAGAAGAAACAGATATGATGAACCGAGGTCTTAAAGACCCATAAGCCTATCATCGTTCCTGCTGAAGGCTTGGGAATAGCTGGTCGACAAACATATAAAGGAGGGTCCCTTGCCGAAAAAACCAGTTCATGGACTACAATGTGCATATCAGTCTCGCAAGTCGACTGAAACAGCACTTCACCTTGTAGTATCACATGCTGAAAGAGCGTTAGAGAACCAGGAAGTATGTGCTGCTGCCTTCCTTGACATAGAAGGAGCCTTTGATCGCACTACTTTCGAGGCAATCAAAAATGCAGCTATGTCCCATGGCATAGACCAAACGTTATGCAAATGGATAGATATCATGCCTAGGAAGAGAATTAAAACATCTTCACTAATGGGGGACAAGATTACTGCCACCACTACAAAAGGATGCCCACAAGGTTCTGTCACCAACACTTTGGAGCCTAGTGGTCAACTCGCTCATACAGGAGCTGAACACCGGACCTCTTTACATGATTGGTTAAGCTGACGATCTAGCTATACTAATCAGCGGCAAATTTCCGAACATAGTATTGCAAATAATACAAAAGGCCTTGCGTAAAGTTGAAAGGTGGTGTGGTGAAAATCACCTGTCGATTAACCCTAGCAAGACAATGGTTGTACCATTCACAAGGAAAAGAAACCTACAAGGTTTACAAACTCTCAAACTGAATAGTACAGAACTAAACTGGTCCACGCATGACCTTGGATAAAGAACAAATGTGGAGTCTGCACACAGAAAGGATCATGGTCAAGGCCACAAAATCTTTGGTATGCTAATATCTGCATACGGAAAGACCTGGGGCTTGAAACCCAGAGTCATTTACTGGCTATACACAATGATAGTAAGACCCATTATTACTTATGGCAGCATTGTGTGGTGGCCTACAACGGAGTTAGGCACATGCAGGCAAACGCTGACAAAACTGGAGCATTTCATACAACACCTACTGCATCTATGGAAATGCTGCTAAATCTAAAGCTGCTTCAAATACACATTCAAACAGAGGCAGCCAAGGCCCTACACAGGTTATCGTTAAATACCATACCAATCTACCACTAGACACAGGTATGGAAAGGCTTATGCGCATGGGATGTGACAAAATACAGACTGTGCACATATTCAAAAAAGAATATAAAATCTATGTTCCGACAAGGGAAGAATGGAGTAAAGGACTTAAACAACAAGGACCAAACACTCTTACATGGTATACAGACGAATTAAAAATGGAATCTGGTGCTGGTGCAGGCGTTTATGCTAAGGATTACTCAGCGAGTATTAGTCTAGGGCAATATGCAACAGTCTTCCAGGTGGAGACTTATGCTATCATTGCATGTGCACATGAGATTATAGACAAGGAAGTCAAATACAAAACCATCTATATTCTCAGCGATAGCCAAGCTGTTCTTAAAGCTCTTGACTCCTTCAAGGTTGACTCCGGGCTAGTGCTAAATTGTGTAAAGGTCCTCAATAAGGTGGGCGGACACAACAAACTGCAACTGGTCTGGGTCCCTGGACACATAGGAGTGGAAGGCAATGAAGAAGCAGACAAACTGGCTAGAATGGGATCACAAACAACAATGTGTGGTCCAGAACCGAGGATAGGGCTACCAAGGAGCACTATTATAAGGGCATTAAAGGAACAGGCCGAGGGAAGACATAGATTGACATGGCTATCCAGAGATGGACATAAACACTCTAAGCTCTTCACCGGTGAGGTCACCACAGGGGCAACCAAGTACATTTGGAATAACAGCAGGATGCGAGTCAGGGCTGTAACAGAAGAGTGGACAGGCCACTATGCCACAAACGCACACCTGCAAAAAATTGGCCTGATGAACGACCCGACCTGCAGGGCCTGTGATGAAGATATAGAATCAATGGAACACTTACTGTGTCACTGCAATGTCTTGGCTAGCAAGCATATGTACCTCCTAGGTGATGGCTACCCAAAACCGGAGGACTACAAGCACCTTCCAATCAGTGGAATTGCTGCATGAATGCAGCACATCTTCGAGTAGGTTGGGGTGCAAACCCTATAAGGGTAGACACAAAAGATCCCATTGGGTCGAAGTGTCGCTGCAACTGCAGCCCCCACTTACAAAGATAAGATAAGAAATGATAACGGGTTACCAGTAGAGAATATTAAATTATTTAATTTTAACATAGATGCCTTCCAGTCCAATCTGTCAATTCCTCAATGCTGAGGACCGTGACCGTCATGGCATTGTGAGGGGGGAGAGTGTTCTCCATTCGGCTCTTACACTCGATGCGTGCACTGCTTGATGAAGCTACAGTTTGATGGTGCTTGTGACTTGATTGCACCATTTAGCAGAAGATCTGCCTCTAGCTCTCTTGCCCTCTATCTTCCTCGTATAAATATGGTATTTGACGCTGCTGTTTTGTCATCGCACTCAGTGTCCAAAGAAGGAGAGGATACGTTGTTGGCACACTATAGATAGGTTCTTTAAGCTCCTCTAGAATAGAGAGATTGGTTCTACAGGTAATTACAGGATAAATGCATTTGAAAAACAGGACAGATGCATTTGATATTTGGTGCTGGCATTGTTTATTATGCATTCCCTGGACAGCCAAGAAAATAAATCCTGTAATCGTACAGGATAAACACATTTGAAAAACAGGATAGATGCAGTTGAGATTTGGTGCTGGCGTCATTTACTACGCATTCACTGGTCAGCCAAGATCCAGGTCTCTGAACCATATGGGAAGATAGTGAATATCGAGAGTTTGGCTACTTTGATTTTTTTGAATACTCTTTGTTTAAGTCCAAGCTCAGGAAATGGCTATCTCATAACCAATTTTATAGCCTTAATGACTTTTTAAATTTAAAGATTTAATGTATTTTATTATTATTAATTGTAAAATTGACATTCGCTATTGCGACATTGTTATTAATTTAAAGATTTAATGTATTATTGACATTCGCTATTGCGACATTGTTATGATTGATTATATTTAGATATATTTTTGTGAACTAAATTTCGCAACCTGACCTGCAACACGAAAGTTGTCAATAAAATTATTGTATTGTTTTGTATTGTATAGTTCCTTACTCAATCTCTAGGACAGTAATAAAAACTATGACCATGGGGGCGAAGCCACAGGCAAAAGCTAGTAACAAATACAGCTTGAACCTACTTTAAGGCTGGGAATAGCCATCAGAAAGTGTGATCAACCAAACATTTTTGAACTAGTACACGGGTCAGAATTGATTGGATGTATACAGACTGTTCAAAAAAATGTATGATGAAGTAGCCTTCTATCAGACAATTTTATTGGATGTCTATTCTTAGCCCTTTATTTGGCTCTACCAAAAGTGGGCTTATCAAGTTTTTTTTGTAAATCCACAATTGGTAAACCTTTGGCATCAAGATGGAAGTGGCCTTACCAAGATTTCCCAATACAATGGGGAACTGGCTATCTTATCTTGAAGCTGTAAACTTCAATGCTGTTAACACTGATGTTTGGCAGCAAGACTTAGAAAAGATGGTGGTAGCTAGCTATGCGAGCTTCGAAACTGCACTTACAAAGTTGGCCTCCGCCGGGAATCCAACTTACAACCTCCTGATGTGAAGCTAACAGACTTCACCATTACAATACAAAGGCGGTTAAAGATTCTTCAATGCTATGGGGAACTGGCTATCTAATGTTGATGTTTGATGGCAAGACTTAGATAAGGAGGTGGTGGCTAGCCAGGCAGGCCTAGAAAGTGCCCTACCACCAACCAGATTCTTAACTAATTTAGACCCCGCTGGTAATTGAACCAGCAACCTCCTGATATGAAGCGAGTGGATTTACCACTCCTCCAAGGAGGCGTTTAACACCTTAAGGTACTGCACTTTAAACAGTATTAAGTATAAACATATTCAACCAAAAAAAATATAACTTTTGTAACACACACAGCTCAAAGTTGTTAATATTTTATTAACACAGTAGGCTTACATTGAGTAAACATAAAATCAATGTTGCCCTCGTTATCTTTTCACACATAACTGGACAAGTGTTTGACATATTAATTAAATTATGGTGATAAACAGGCCTTGATGAGCACAGTTGTTCAACATAAGTATTAGCAGTGAAAACACAAAAATACTTACATCCTCAAAGATAGATCCCACGTTAGCAGTCACAAGAAGTATAGGAACTTTGTCGGAACCCATCTTTTTGAATTTCAACATGATACCATTTGATTTGGAGGTGAAAACAGCCAGACTTTGCCAAGTTTCGCTGCGTTATTTCGACGGAAGCCGGGTTTGGCGTGCAAACGGCTTATCGACTGTCGCCACTGATAACATTATTGTTGTTGCATTCACTGCACTCCGTTTTAGTTTCATTTGTTTTATCCCGTGAGCGATATAATTTTGAAAAATCGTATTTCGCCCTCGCTCGCCCCAGGCTCGCTCTGCCTGTTTGACATTTTACTTTTTAAGTTCCAAATCCATTTCCGCGCACGTTAAACAAAAATCCAGCCAAATGAAAAAGGTGATACGAAATATCTGAAACTTTAGAATAGGTACTTACGTGGTGCATTTTCATAAGATGTAAAAATAAAAAAATGAAAAGAACTCAATCAATAATAGCATACATTTTACAGAAGTTATGAAATTTATAGCTAAATCCCAGTTTGAAAACCATTAATTATTTACATGAAACGGAACGTACGAAGAGTTTTTTAATTTGTCAGGGTGTCTAACTCTATTGACGTCAATCCTCTTTTACGTCACCGCCCCATTTCAGGGCCGTACTTGATTATTTTTATCGTGGTTGAAGCAATAAATTATTTAAAAATAAAATTAACAAAGTAGTGAAAATAAAAAAATAACTATTAATAGCACAGTAGGAGGAAGTAGGAATAATTAGCACACATATGGGTATAAAAAACCAGCCAAGTGCAAGTCGTACTCGCGCTCTGAGGGTTCTGTACCACCCCACCTCTCCACACAACTATGTCAATGACACCTATTCACAAACAAAAGACATCAACGCGAGCGACGGTAAAATTGTTTTTTTTTATTCAATTTGGACTCCGTAGTGCGAGTACCTACAACTCACACTTGGCCAGAATTAGAATTTACTTAAACAGTTAAATTACTTGTTGTTTTATTAACCGCTATTTCAGGACATATGAAAAAAAATCATAGTAGGACATATATAATCAATTTAAGGAAAACTGGCACGACTTAGTAGGCTTTCTTAGTTTACGAGTAGTAGTCGACTAACTTAAGATGTGCAGTTGGATCTGCAAAAAAAATCCTAAATTTTCCATACAAAATGTTTAAGACTAACTTAAGATGTGCAGTTGGATCTGCAAAAAAATCCTAAATTTTCCATACAAAATGTTCAATTACCCACTGCAAATATGATTTTGTATTTTAAAATATACATTTATTTCTTGAAAAGACTACGGAACCCAATTTTACGTGAGAATGAATCACACTTAGCCGGTTTTTTTCAGAATTATACTATATAGTTATGTATTTAATTATACCATGGCACTAAATGCCATAGTTAAAAAGTTAAAAGAAATAATTAATTTTATGAGACCTCTAACAAAACCGGCCAAGTGCGAGTCAGAACCGAACATATAGGGTTCCATACCATCATACTAGATGGCGCTTGTTTCCGCATGTTTTAAAAAAACAAGTTTTTTGCGTGGAGACCCCCCTTATGTTTTCACTTTTTCAAATTTTTAGTCTTTGTTGTTATAGCGGCAACAGAAATACATCATCTGTGAAAATTTCAACTGTCTAGCTATCACGGTTCATGAACTACAGCTTGGTTACAGACCTACAGATAGACGGACGGACAGCAAATTAGGTAATAGGGTCCCGTTTTTACCCTTTGGGTACGGAACTCTAAAAATATACCCTTCTATGATTTAAGAGAGCCTAAACTTTTTTGCATATTGACTCATTTTTCATATCGCATTATTATTTTACATACGAGAATTTGTACAAAATTTCATTATACTGTAAATCTAATATTGTAGAGAGAATTGACTATGACATACGGAAAGACGGACGGTAATGACATAATTATAAGGGTTCCTTTTTTCCCATTTTGGCTCCGGAACCCTAAAAAGGCATATTTAGATATAGGTTAATAATTTTAAAGAAATATAATTACCTACCCTTATATAACATTATATATTACCCTATTTAACATCTCTACCTTTTTCATGTCTCTAGATGAAAAGGCAACAAATGTATTATGAACAAATAATAACCCACCTCTAACCGTTGAGTTGAAAACGGCTGCCTGAAACATTGCAAAGTCCCTATCTGTCCGCCTCTACTGCACATGTGCAAACGGTGGCTATCATCTATGTTGTTGTACAGTGCATAGTGTAGGAAGTACTCCCTTTTGTGCCCATTGCAAATGGAAATCGATTGCTCTATTTTAGTTCTATTCTCGTAAAGTAGGTCGTGACTTTTTCAACACATGCTTTGCTAGAGCATAACACATATTAGTTCGTCGCGAGTCTTACGTATTTTACCCACAGACTGTCAACAATATCGATTTTGTGTACAGAGTTGTCAAAAATATAAATAGGTTGTGTTTATTTCTTTACTTTTGTCAAGTGAAACACGGTTATAATGAGGGCACAAATAATTATAATTTGTGCCTCGCTATTGGCAATAGACGCTTCAAGTCACGTCCATAGTGCCGTGGAGACCGAAATGTTTTCTATACCAATCAGCCCTAATTTATTTAACTGGACTTATCAAGGTTTGTCTATTTTTTTGTTGAATTTTATGACTATTGAATGAAAACATTGTAAAATGAATAATCACAATACAAGCTAGATGTACCTTCAAGCCACATCCCCTGAATTGGACCCTGGACTAGAATTTCAAAGTTTGGATTTCTGCTTTTTTACAATTTTTTTTCAGAATTCGACCAGCAATATCGTTTCCATGCTTCGCTGCTCGGCAAGCCAGAGTTGCCGTCATGGCTTCGTTACATCTACAGCGGACGCCATCATTCGGGATTTATTTTTGGAACACCACCACGGGGCACCAAACAACCCATTACGGTTTGTATAACGAATTTCTATTTTGACGAAAACCAATAAAAAATGTAAACATCCGATCCGGTTCGATGGACCATAAAAAGTCCATTGCATATTAAAATCTTACTAAAAAGCAGCTATACTATAAACAAAAGTATGGATCTAGTTTTAGAAACACGATAGTGTGTCAGCCAAGTTCGTAAAGAAAGAGGGCGTCACCAGCTATGTGTTACACGAACCTTTTAGGGCTAATTTCGATCTACCCGTAACTTAAAATCTGTTTGACCTAAACACTTTCAATTTCGTGTGTCTACTTCTTTAAAGTTTATACAATATCAAGTAAGACCGCCTCGATCACCTAGAGACCTTATTATATATATATATATATATATATATATATATATATATATATATATATATATATATATATATATATATATATATATAAATTCATAAAATATACACTGAATAAAATATTATAACATATTTAATTAAACTATATATATATATTCACCTTTCCTAAAATATTAACGTCCTAAAATCATTATTTTAGTGACTGGCTCACTAACTCACTCATTTAGCATTGAGGTAGGTTTTGGATGAATACAAAACAAAAATTCGAAAAACCGGTCGAATGCAAGTCAGACTTGCACTCCGAAAGGGTTCCATACCACCACCCTTGTGTAATAAATAATGAGTTTTAAAAATTACATATCCATTACTTTAATATAGAAAAAAGGTAAATATAATCACTACAAAAATGTATGCCATCCCACAAAAAATATGTAAAAATGAGCCTATTTCGATACAGAAATGTACACAGATCTACCAAGGTGCCAGGATAACAAGTTTTGAAGTGGTTTATTAAATCATAGCTACGGGAATAAAAAATAATTTATTTATTTCAGAATTCTCCAAATGATATACTCGTACTCGGCGGTTTTTCATTTATCCAACAATAATATTGGAATATTTAAAAAAAAGTCAACTTGGCTTGCTTAGCGGCTTGCCTGTATGTACAGGCTGTAAAAAAATGGTGTAGGTGAACGGAGCTTCTCCTTATCATACAGAGCAACTTTTCTTCTACGACTTTGCTGAAATCGCAAAAAAAATACTCTTCATGCAAATCAATCAGCTGATCGACCAATTTTGTGCAATTTAGTATGGAGAGTCAAATTTTTTTTGGGATTTGACAATGGGTTTGGGGAAAGTTGTTCATTATGATGAGTAGAACCTCCAGTCAACGGGTCCTACATCAATTTTTTACACACTGTATGTATAAACTTGCCACATTAAACCTTTACCTACATTTAGTAGCACAGAACATATTTTTTAGGCAACTGAAAACCTTTGTAAATTCTGTATTAATTAGAGAAGTCTGCAATAATTTTTTAATGTTAGTTTCCGCAGCTATGATTTAGAACTCAATTTAGATCTTGGTAGGTAGTTACCCAATTTGATCTCTGCATGTTTTTTGTATCGGATTTGGCTCCCTTTTACATTTATGTTTTTGCGGGATGTTTATTACCACAATTTATTAATCTGGCTAGACTAATTGTTACTCAGGTAGGATAATTAGATTGGACTAGAAAAATATAATCCAACTTCAAGAAAGAGATCAATAACCAACTCAATTGGGCAGCGTTCGTGAAGCTTCGCAATATCTTCACGTCTCGAATGCCGCAGTGTCTCAAGACTAAGGTCTTTGACCAGTGTGTGTTGCCAGCGATGACTTACGAACTGAGACATGGTCGCTTACTATGGGCCTCATAAGAACGCTCAAGGTCACCCAAAGGGCAATGGAGCGATCTATGCTCGGAGTTTCTCTGTGTGATCGAATCAGAAATGAGGAGATCCGCAGGAGAACCAAAGCAACCGACATAGCTCACAGAATCGCTAAACTGAAGTGGCAGTGGGCAGGGCACCTAGCTCGTAGAACAGATGACCGTTGGGGCATGCCCTCTCGCAAATCTACCAGATACGCTAGACTTCCAGGTTTATGATATAGCGTCCCCACTTACCTACCCTAGGGCATAATAGTGGGGGCCGCTATTCCTGCCAACACCATAAGGTGAAGACAAGGACCAGTTACGGTAGGTCTTGCCGCCAAGACGCTTGTCCTGGTACTCTGCAAGGCGAGTGCCTCGTGGAAGAGAACCACTACCTACTGTCCAGGTAGGTCCCGGAGCTGTAGGCGCGCTCACCTCCCGCGGCTTTCGCTGCTGGCGGTTCGATCCCCGCTCGGGACGCCAGAGAAGCTGGCTCCCGTTGGGGCAGTAAAGTTCTCGAGTGGCGACTGCGCACCGGAGAACTTAGCGTAGGCAGGCGGTGGACCGACGATCTGGTGAAGATCGCGGGAAGCCGATGGATGCGGGCAGCGCAGGACCGGTCGTCGTGGAAATCCTTGGGGGAGGCCTTTGTCCAACAGTGGACGTTTTTCGGATGATATGATGATGATGATGAGAATGATATAGGCTCAATGGACCAATTACCTGGAGAGGATCGCGGGGACCCGTTGGATGAGGGCAGCGCAGGACCGGTCGTTGTGGAAATCCTTGGGGGAGGCCTTTTGCTAGACAAGTGGCAGAAGTGGACGTCTTTTGGCTGATATCATGACGATGAAGCTAGGTAAATACCTACACCTGGATGTTTGTTACCTAACTCAATCACGGAAAAACGGCTAAACAGATCGTTATGAAATCTGGCAAACAGGTAGGTTGACTTGATTTCCAATAAAGTATGAAATATTTATTGGTACCCACGCACGCGTCGATCATTAGTTCATTCATATCATTAGGTACATACACATTCTGCGCGAACGAAGTTGCAAGCGGTTGCTAGTAAGTAGATTAAAAAAAAACATAAATCTTATTCATTACATATATGTCCTTCGTGTACAGTTCTGAACATTAACATCATCATCATCATCATCATCATATCAGCCACAAATCGTCCACTGCTGAACAAAGGCCTCCCCCAAGGATTTCCACGACGACCGGTCCTATTAACATTAACATAGGCAAAAATAATTTTCGAAAAACCTAAAAACCTTTAGGTACAAGCTTTTCATATTGCATTGTCACGCGATATACAGGGTGTAAAAAAAATGGTGTAGGAGCCGTTCACTGGGGGTTCTACTCATCATACTGAACAACTTTCCCCAAGGAACCCATAGACAATTTGCAAAAAAAAATTTAGACCCTCCATACTAAAATGCACAAAATTGGTCAATCAGCTGATCGATTTGTATGAAGAGTAAGAAAAAAAATAGTGTTTTCAGCAAAGTCGTAGAACAAAAGTTGTTCACTATGACGAGTGGAAGCCCCAGTTAACGGGACCTACACCAATTTTGTTATACCCTGTACATATGCATGCAAAATTTCGACTCAATCGAAAACCGGGAAGTGGATCAAATTTAACTTGCAAGATTTCACCCGAACAAACATACATACATTAAATAAAATATTGTAAAAAATAAATTTATTAGGTACAATCAGAGATATGCTATATATAAGGGGAGGTAGATTGGTTACATGCATCCTAAAAGTGAAGCAAAAAAAAGATGCCAATTGGCATCTCTTTTCATAGTAGCATTCGGTAGGTACCTATTATAATGTGTGTGTGTAAATGGATTCGATTTTCAAATGTGGTTTGTTAGTGCAAAACTCATCTATGGTAACAAATCTCTGGGTACAATATACTATCAATATTTCTATATTCCTAACTAGCTTTTGCTCGTGGCTTCGCTCGCGTGGAAATCGGTTTATGACTGTCTTTTATATAGTGTAAGTTTTAGAGCGTAGGCAGGAGTTTACTCCAAATCCCTCGGGATCTATATCGGGCTATTCTAATTTACACTCTACGTCACTTTCCACCCCTTCAACTATTTCTATGGAAAAAATTACGTCAATCCATTGCTATCTTGCGACGCCGACGTGCGCGTGCCTTGAAAAGCGTTTTTTACTAAATCCCTAGAGCCTGGCTATGTTAATAAGTAGTCTATGTCATTTTCCACCCCCTCAACCATCTCTGTGCAAAAAATCACAACAATCCGTTGCTCCGTTTCGATGTTACGAAAATCAACCAAAAAAAGAGTAGGTGCTTTTTAGGGTTCTGTACCCAAAAGGTAAAAACGGGACCCTTTTACTAAGTACCCCGCTATCCGTCCCGATAAGTGTGCTAACGTAGAAAATTACTGTTTATAAATGGTTTTTAAATAAAAGAGTTTTAAAAAAAATCTTACATTGGTTTCGAGTTGACTTTTCAATTAAATCAAGAGCATTTTTGTTAAGTTTCTCTTGTAATGTTTCTAGTAATTTGTTGACATCATTCTTTGTATCATCACTCGCTTGAATAAGGAAATGATGAAGTAAAAACTATCGAACATCACTGTGTTTAAACTCGATCTGATTCTTTAACAGTTCAAAATTCATAATTTTCTTCTTTTTTGCTTCTTGAAGAAACTCGTGGAAAAGGTCTGTGCTGGTTTCATGATGTGGAGCTGTTTTTTTGCAAATTTGATCTACAGTGACGTATTTCATAGTAGTCCCTACTCTCGAGAGGATGGGTTTTTTCCAGTAACATTCAACCTCGGTGCAGGAAGGTTCTTCACTGCGACGATGAGTCCACATTAAAAATGCCACTGCATGCTTACAACCATCAGCTGAAGCTGCACAGTCCAAGCACTGGTAACTGACGATTTCACCTTTAGTCTCGTCTATCACCATAGTGACTTTGTATGAACTAGCCCTCACTTTGTGCTCGGGGCAGATCTTGCAATTGAGTGTGCAAAGTCCTGATCCACGATGTAGTTGCACGTACCCAATGGCATCGTCACCATAAGATTCTCGTGCAGCCCTGTAAAAGCAAACTAATTACTTACTGTAAACAAGATTTATTCTTTATAACCTAAAAAACTACTACTGAAAGAGAGATTACTACTTTCGCCTTCGCAGGATTAAAGTTACTTACGTATATATTATTTATTTTATAGTACTTACATTGCTGTTTTTACATTTCTCAGCTCTGCAGAATAAAAATCGGGGTTATTTTTGAACAACATTCCAAGCATGATTTTGTCCACTTTCGGCAAGTTTCTGCTATCTGCCTTCACAAAATTGACATCCATGATGGAGTGAAATACCAAATTATACGATGGAGATTGTAAAATACCACAAATTTTCACGATAATATTTATAATCTTATACAGATCGAAAATCGAAAGACTGCAACAATGACAGATCTGACTACTGTGTTGTGATTCAGCCAATCTTGACTGTTTTGTATCAAATGACATATTTTAGAAATTAATAACTTTTTAACAGGGATTTTAATGATAATTATTAAAACTTTACGATATTAATATTAATTATCAATATTTATATAAAAAAACTGCAATATTGATATAACAAACTAGATCCGTTCAGTAGTTTTTGCGTGAAGAAGTAACAAACATACACACTCACACACTCACAAACTTTCGGCTTTACAATATTAGTGTGATAGCTTTATATAATTTAGAAGAATTATATCAAGATAAGTCTGAATGTTCTTCGCCATAATTCAGGGTAGGATCGAGCCCCTCGGTGGGGACGTATTTGAGCTGATATGATGATTTTGATGAAGTCTGAATAAATGCCATATACATAGTCATATAAATATAACTAGAAAAGTAAAATACCACCGTGTAATGTTATCGTATAATATAAAATACCTAGATTTAAGCTCTATACCTCATTATTTTTATTATGATTTTATTTAGAATTTAATTTTATATTGATATACTTACTTAAGTTAATTACTTAATGTAATTAGTGGTCCTCTGATTTGCGAAGCCCCGACGTGTCTTGTTCATGCTTTTAAGAAGATCTTTGTATACCATGTGACAATAAAGAATATGAATATGAACGTCCACTGTTAGACAAAGACCTCCCCTAAGGATTTCCACGACGACCGGTCCTGCGCTGCTCGCATCCATCGGCTTCCCGCGATCTTCACCAGGTCGTCGGTCCACCGCGTGGGAGGCCTGCCTACGCTACGTTTTTGGTGTACTATAAGTTTAAATAAATAAATAAATAGATTATTAAAATAAGTGTAAAATCTAACTGTAAAACTTTTTAACAGCTGGAAGTCATAGGACTGAACCGCCAAGACTACGAAACGCGGCGCGTAGAGCTCACACTGCAAGTCAAACCGAAGGAGAGTCTGGCGCGGCACGAAGTCGAGCTGAAGATAGACAATCTAAACGTCGAGGACTTGCTTGATGAGCATAGGTAGAATTACACACACACAGACACACCCGATTTTTAACATCTACATTTATTTTATTAATCCCAACAAAAAGAATTTGATACTTACGGAAACCCGCCAGGTCAGATATTATTGTTTTCAATATACCGCGAAATGAGGTGCATTGTGTCGAGCGGGGGCGCAGCGTGGCGAGGTGGGGGAACGATTCATCATCACCATCATATCAGCCGAGGACGTCCACTGCTGGACATAGGCCTCCCCCAAGGATTTCCACGACGACCGGTTCTGCGCTGCCCGCATCCAGCGGCTTCCAGCGCCCTTCACCAGGTCATCGACCTACCGAATGGGAGGCCTTCCTACGCTTGTAACTATTCTTCAAATTCATTGTCGAAAATTTTCGGTAAAGTATGTACTCTGCGAGTTATTATTTTTTATCTGATGGCGGCGCGGCGGTAGTTACCCGGGGGTAGGCTCTTTAGTTTGTTGAGTAGAAGCTCCAGTTAATGGCTCTTACGTATGTTACAGTTTGTAAAGTCTTAAAATAGTATTATCACTAGCTTTTTCCCGCGGCTTCGAGGGTGAGTGGTGCGCGAGCCGCAATTAGTTTTCCCCAGAGTCCTCGGGAATATGCTAATTCGTAAATAATGTCAGTTCCCACCACCTCAACCATCTCTGTGCAAAAAAACACATCAATACATAGTTCCGAAATTAATCAAAAAAGAGTATTTTTTCTGTTCCCTGAGGAACTGCATCGGACAGTAGCATCTATTTTCACGAGATAAAAAGTAGCCTATGTCCTTCCCAGTGACAGGCCACATGCATGTCAAATTTCACCAAGATTGGTCGAGGTGTGAAAGCGTGAAAAGGTAACAAACAAACAAACACATTTCACATTTATAGTACTACTAGCTTTTGCCCGTAGCTTCGCCCGCGTGACTTATGACTTATGACTGTCTTTAAGAGTGAGTGGTGTGCGAGCGTGGACGTGTATTTTATTCAGATCCCTCATGAACTATATCGGGCTATTCTGAGTAGCATTCTATGTCACTTCCCACCTCCTCAACAAATTCTATACAAGAAATCACTTGAATCCGTTGCTCCTGTGCGACGCCGACATGCGCGAGTGTGGAAATAAGTTTTAGCCAGATCCCTCGAGAACTATGTCAGGATATGCTGCTTAGTAAATTATGTCATTTCCCACCTCCTCAAACATCTATCTCTATGCAAAAAATTGCAACATATCATTTTTTCGTTACGATGTCAAAGAAATTAACCTCAAAAGAGTGTTTTTCAGTTCCCTCAGGAACTGCACCGGAATTAGATGTTTTCACGGAATAAAAAGGAGCCTATATTTTTTCCAGTCACACAGGCTACCTGCATGCCGAAATTCATCAAGAATTGTCAAGGTGTTGAAGGGTGAAAAGTTAACAAACAAAAACACTTTCACATTTATAACATTAGTAAGGTGAAGTTTTTTTTTTCAGAATGACCCGCCTTAAAGAGATCCTCCGAACCAAACTGTGGACTGAGAGCCAGGAAGATCTATATCCGACTTTTCTGGCATCAGCCATTGACCTGGGAGCTAGGTTGCCTTTGAGACCTAGCGACGGAGAAGGGTAAGTCGTTAAGATCCCGCGGGAGTTTATAAATCCCATACAAACGTAGAATTTGATTCATTTGTTAACCAAACAACCGATGTTGAAATTATTTTGCGTTGATGGATCAGTCAGTCAGTCAGTCACTGTTTCCTTTTATATATACAGATACCTAAAATAATGCCACAATGTTCCCCACAGGCTGGTGGTCCGTTTCGGCAGCTCCATGCCACTCTCGTCAGAGCTGAAGCGTCTCCGCGAAGAAGTCCGACCGCTGTCTCGCCTCCCGAGTTGCCCCAGGGAGTTCAAGCGGACCACAGTGGAGAGACTGTTTCGGGACGCTGGCTTAACGCTGGACTGGTGCAGTTTTGAATTGGTAGGTTAAAGAGCTTGTAGTGAGGTGGTGAGAGAATAGCAGAGAAGTATCTTCCGGCCTCTTGCCTTCCGCGTTGCCCCCGGGAGTTCAAGCGGAACACAGTGGACAGACTGTTCCGTGATGCTGGCTTAAAGCTGGACTTGTGCAGCTATGTATTGGTAGGTTAAAAAGCTTGTAGTGAGGTGGTAAGAGAATAGTAGAGAAGTATCTCCCGGCCTCTCGCTTTCCGAGTTGCACTAGGGAGTTCGAGCGGACGACAGTGGAGAGACTGTTTCGGGACGCTGGCTTGACGCTGGACTGATGCAGCTTTGAATTTGAGGTTAAAAAGTTTGCAAAGAAATGGTGAGAAAATAGTACAGAGGTCTCTCCTCCGGTCTCTCGCCTCCCGAGTTGTCCAAGGATGTTCAAGAGGACCACAGTAAAAAGACTGTTCCGTGATACTAGCTTGACGCTGGACTGGTGTAGCTTTGAACTGTTAGGTTAACAGAAAGACAGAAGTTCAGTTAAAGAGTTTGACTGTTCTGTCGCCTGCTGACTTGTGTAAGCGGGTTCATATGGTAAAGGAAACTGTAAATACTTTCACCGGATGCTGGTTTGCCGATAGCACTTTAATTGGATAAGATATAAAAAGTTTAACTAGCGAGTAACTTTTTCTTTAATCAATTAACCGATTAAAGGGTTAATGAAGAAGTCTGCGCGCTATAAAGTAAAACTAAAGCTAGAATTTATGCTATGGATTTTCAACAGATAATTATGTGTACCTAATATAAAAAAAGAAAGATCAGAAACGATCCAATTTAAAAAGTACTTTCATTGGTACAAAAATCCGTTTCTCACTTCAACTTTTTAATTTGCGACGTAGAATTGAATAAAACAGAAGAAGTTTATTGAAGCACCAGGAACCCTATAGTTGAAAAAACTGTTATATTAAAAGCGTATCTTGGTGCAGTTAAAACAGAACTAGATAACAGGCATTTTTTTTCTTCTAAATACATATCTTTACAGTACAAGACCATCTACAAGGAACGCAGCACCGACCTCGTGGAGTACCTCACCGAGATTCCCAACGCCATCAGCAAGACTAGGTCCTCCTCAGACCCACGGGATATCTGGACTGCTCCCAGCAGGCACGACCTGCCATCCAGGAGTTACGTGAAACAGCTGACTGCGGCTGTGGCGGTACCATTACTGCTGCTGCTACTGTCCGTAGCTGCCTTGACAGCTGTGGTATGCTTCCATTATGCTACCATGTGAGTACTCATTAGCTACTTTTTTTCTATTCATTTGTAAGCCTTTAGGCATCATCTCACGTGACGATGATGCCAAATATGGAAGAGGCTTATCAAGATTTTCCAACGCTATCTTATATCTTTATGTCAGAACACGTCAATGCTGGTAACATTGATGGTTAGCGACAGGACTTAGATAAGTAGATAGGTAGTAGGTAGACAGCCAGGTATAGAAAATGCCCTAGTAACCATCAACCAAGCCGAGTCTTCCAAAGTTAGACCCCATCAGGATTCAAACCCGCCACCTCTGGTGTGACTCTTCTGAAGGTCTTCTCTTCATCAGGATAAGCAATTACTCTCTTTGTTTAGTAGTTAGACTTAAAAACTTTTACTTTGTTTATTTTTTGTTTTCTGTTCATATAATATTTGTTTTTTTTCCAGGCGTGATGCCGAATCGGATAACTTTTTAGAAAACATTTTTCACATTTGCGCTGAATATAGTGAAAGGTCTGTCTGATATATTTTTAGCTCTGCCTGTTTCTTCTTGTCGAAATAACCTTGCTAACCAAAAACCGAATATCTTCTCGCCAATAACAAATGTTATCCTCGCTTACAATAGGGATGACGACAGCATCAGAAATAAATTATGAACTCTTGATCACTAAATTGCCCTCCTACTTTTTTTTTTGTTCACTATTGGTAAGCCTTTGGCATCATCTCACCAGATGGTAAGATAAACTTAAACTTAGGAAAACCTTACTCGTTTTGTTTTCCATCAAATCTTCGATTTTTAATTCACCAAACTCACAAAATGAGTACATAAATGACGCTGCTAAACTATGACGTCACGCCTAGGTATTTCAAACATTTTTAGAACAAAATGTCGTTTTTGACAGATCATAAAAAGTAACTCAGATGACTAGCATTCCTCATCCCTATATGTCATTTTTATGGTTCCGTACTCCCAACGGGTGACCAACGGAAAAAATGGCTTTGAAACGAACGCAATGTAACTAATTGAATTTTTACGTTGTGCGTTACAGAGCCCATCGATCTGGCAAAGTGGAAATGTGTAGATACGGCACTGCCAATACAGAGCAAACTCGAGTGGGCGACGATGACAGCAGCAAAAGTCTTGGAGCCAGGTAAATAGAACAAATTACCTAGACCTTACCTAAAGCGTCGGTGGCTCAACCGGTAACGACTCGGTCCTTCTAACCACAGGTACCGGGTTCAAATCTGGACGGCAAATGTACCAATGAGTTTTTGAAAACTTTCGTACATATACTTATCGATTGCTTTGACGGTGAAGGAAAACATCGTGAGGAAACCTGCACAAGCCTGCGAAGAAACTCGAAGGTTGTATGTGAAGTCGACCAACCCGCACTGGGCCCGCGTGGTCGACTATGGCCTGGTCACCCTATTTCAGGGTAGGCTCGAGCCCCACGGTGGGGACGTATATGACCTAGACTCTGACCAAATAAATTGTACACCCAGCAGAAATATACAGGCGAATAACGTGTAGCGCGTTGAAAGAACTCGTTAATTTAAAAAAAATATCTTTGCATACTTTAACTTCAAATATCATTATAAAGCGGACAGTTTCTGTCATTGATTTCAGAGACCCGTAATCTACTTGGTAATAACCATAATAATATAACAATACACCAACTCTGGCCAGCAAAAGCGCAGCCTGAGAAAACGCAGCAAATTAAAAAATCTTCATGTGGTAGAGCTTTAAAACCCGAGTGTGACCAAGTATTTCTTCTACTGGAATCATCATCATCATCTTATCAGCCGACGGACGTCCACTGTTGGACATAGGCCTCCCCCAAGGATTTCCATGACGACTGGTTCTGAGCTGCCCGCATCCAGCGGCTTCCCGCGACCTTCACCAGGCCATCGGTCCACCGAGTGGGAGGCCTACCTGCGCTACGTTTTCCGGTGCGCGGTCGCTACTCGAGTACTTTACCGCCCCAACGGCCAACTGGATTATGACAGCGCAAAGGTTTTCTGTGGAATGAGTAGACAAGAGTGTGTTTTTATGTCTCTTTTTTCTTATCTTGTGTAATCTCTGACGTAGGATTTTCTTGGTCAGAGTGTGGAATAGGCAAGCTATCTGCCTACCCGACAACAAACACTATGACGTATTCGACAGCATCAAAAATCTATGTTAAATAAAAACTAAATGGCTATTTTCTTAAACTTCGTCTGAATAAAGTTTTTAGGTCAAGAATAATAGAATGTTAGTCATCTGAATTACTTTTTATCATCTGTCAAAAACGACATTTTGTTCTAAAAATGTTTGAAATGTATGTTTGCGTGACGTCATAGTTTGGCAGCGTCATTTATGTACTTACTCATTTTGTGATTTTGATGAATTATAAATCGAAGACTTGATGGAAAACAAAACGAATTTTCGGTTTTTCGAAGTTTAAGTAGGAGGGCAATTTAGTGATCAAGAGTTTATAATTTATTTCTGATGCTTTCGTATTGACTAGGTTGAACACGTAAAAAACCCGACTTTAATCGCAAGAGCCAAGTACAATTTTGCAACAGTTTTTTTTTTATTTCTAAAAAGGACTAAACCGATTTTGATGAAATTTCTATAAGACGTTAAATGCCTGTAACACGAACAATTTCAGACCAAAATGTTATTTTTTAATATCACATTTGATGTCAACTTAATCACACTTTTTTTCAGCCCAAACAACAGCCTGCCGCGCCCGTACAGCCCAAAATCCACGACTAACCTGGCGGCGAACTACAACCGACCCCAGCCACCCCCCTACATGGGCTCAGCGACCAACTCTCTCCACCACCGCCGTTCCAACACCTCCCCTTCGACCAGCGGTCATGGACACACTCCCGAGCATCGAAACCATACCTTGGAGGAATCGCTAAAACTTCTAAACGAAGCCAATATTGCCAAAAACGATTACGACTCGAAAGACCCGATAATAGACCTTGCAGATGGTACTGAAGATTACGTGCCAGTAAAGCCGGGGTATGTCTCGATGAAGACTGACTTGGATGATATCGTGGTGCCAGAGTTGACGAAGTATGGATTGGGGCCCGTGGTGGGGTCGATTTGACACGAGGTCTCGGCGGATGGGGAACCGCCAGTGAAGACATGGTTCTGCTAATTTTGATGTCAGAATTGTGTTTTGTGTGATAAACATACATATACACATTACACATACACATTGTATATGTGTGAGAAGCTTAGATAAGCCCCAGTCATTCATCTTGCCGCCCATTCTTCTAATGTAGGCGGAGAATGGGGTTCAGTCTAAAAGATATAATATTTACGTGTAAATCAGCCTAAGGACATAGTTTTCTCTGATATAACTTACCTACTTAAAGATAAGTGCATATTACTTACTTTACATAAGCTTATTAGTAATTCGTAGGACAGTGTCTTTTCAAATTAAGTACTCAAAACAACGTAAGGGTCACCTAAATTTACTCAAATAAAAGAAATAAAAAAAATGGTAATTGTGTGGTTCACCTCTTTGTATCTAAATGTTACATACAAATAGATGGCCCAAACAACCACGATTATTATTTTTTAATCTAGAAAAGCAAGGAAACTACAAAACGCGGTCATTAGTTTAGATCCCTGGCTACAAATGTGTCGAAGAAACTACAAACCGCGGTCATCAGTTTAGATCCCTGCCTACAAATTTGTCGAAGAAACTACAAACCGCGGTCATCAGTTTAGATCCCTGGCTACAAATGTGTCGAAGAAACTACAAACCGCGGTCATCAGTTTAGATCCCTGGCTACAAATGTGTCGAGGAAACTACAAACTGTGGTCATCAGTTTAGATCCCTGGCTACAAATGTGTCGAGGAAACTACAAACCGCGGTTATCAGTTTAGATCCCTGGCTACAAATGTGTCGAGGAAACTACAAACCGCGGTCATCAGTTTAGATCCCTGGCTACAAATGTGTCGAGGAAACTACAAACCGCGGTCATCAGTTGAGATCTATGGCTACAAATGTGTCGAAGATCACAATATTCTGCAGACCCTCGGAAACTCAGTGGACTGCTCAGATGAGAGCGCACAGTCAATAGGCAAATTTTCCATACATTTTGCGGTGCCGAAATCATGTTCTTTGTTTTGAGCAGTCCACAGAGTTTCCGAGGGTCTGCAGAGTGTTGTGCCCTTCAACACATTTGTAGCCAGGGATCTAACCTAAAGACTGCGCTTAGTAGTTTTCATACTATTCTTGATTTAAAAAAAACGTGGCTGTTTGAACGACCGACCTCTCTGTATGAAAATGTACTGTGAAAACTTAGGTGGCCCTTATTTTGTTTTGAGTAGTATATATAGTATATATACACACAGTGTAAACTCTATATAGTGACACTCAAGAGACCGGGCTTTTTGTGACGTTATTGAGAGTTTTCGTTATACAGAGAGAAATTAGCGTCAAAGTAAACCAACTAGAGCCAGAAATTTTTACGTTTCAAAGAGTGAATCGTTATATCGAGTGACGTTTTACCGAGTTTACACTGTATTTCTAATCAATATACCTAACACAGTAAGTATCATGTCTCGATACCTACCTATATACTTAGTGAAGTTATTGAGATTGTCACCAACCATACATAACAAACTATATTAATTATAAAATGTTCTAGTTAATAAAATTTCTGAAAATTTCGTTTTATAGCGGACTTAAAAAAAGGCTTTTTTTATTAATAAGTTCACCCATATTCTTTGTAGGTATTTACATAGAGAAAATAATTGTTTAGTTTATTTGCTTTTTCAATTCAATTTAATATATTAGTAATAAAATAATAATAACAATGTCATTTGTGAAGAATCAAGAAATAAACAATAATTAGTTAATAACGTCAAAATTAAATCCTTGATATAAACCAGATTATGTCATTAGAACATGAAAACAATATGAAATGAAAAGTTATACAAAAAAATAATTCAATGCATTTAACAAGAGAAGGCCAGTTCACACGGACAGCACCCGGTCACGAGTATAACGCGAGAGTCAGCCATCGCTCCCATCAACCATATTAGAGGGAGAGGAACGACCCGGCTTCATGGTATTGGTCATGGAGCAAGTACATTTGCTCCATGGTATTGATAAATATAAGCTGATTGAGAATGATTGTCTTTTAGGGTCCCTTACATCCAAAGGGCAGGACCCTATTACTAAACCTCCGCCGTATGTCTGTCAGCGGGCTGTATTTCATGAATAGTGAGACAGTTAAAATTTTCACAGAGTATGTATTTCTATTGCCGCTAACAAACAATAATAAAGGGGGCTCCCATACAATAAACATGTTTTAAAGGCTTTTTAACATTTTTCTCTTATCATTGTCATGGTTTTGTGGAGAGGTATGGGATACGGAACCGTCAGAGCGCGTCTCCGATTTGCACTTGGCCTGTTTTTATTCTCTAGAGCATTTTTATTTATGTTTGATCGACAAATCTCATCAATCATATCAATCAGACGAATGACGTTCACCGTTGATAATAGGTAAGCAATTTTCAAAATCAAAATGTTTATTCAAAATATCTATAATGTTCACTGACATCGGTCTTTTACAATTCCCGCATTGTAATAATGAGGCACCGCCGCTTTGTGTAAAAACTACGGAGTTAAAAAAATTGAAATGAGCGAGCAAAGCGAGCGACATTAGGTTCGGTCAGGTTTGATTGATTATACAGTCAAAGAGCATCATTGGTTTTATTAGGAGTTTTTTTTACTCAGTACCCAGTTCGCAAAGTGGCGCAAAATCAGCTGTTTCCTCGTCCGCTGTTTTACAAATCGCTGCTATTTTGCAAAACAGCGCGCTGTGTTACAAACCAGCGAATTCTACATAACGACTGCGACATATTATATAAAAGGAGATTGTGACTGACTGAATGATCAATCAACGCACAGCTCAAATCACTGGACGGATTTGGCTGAAATTTGGCATACAGATACCAATTATGATGTATGCATGCATCCGCTAAGAAATGATTTTGGGTAATTCTCACGCGAACTGCAAACAACGAGATCTGCGCTAGCAACACCGCATACGCTAGTACAAAATATTTATTATACAAGGTGCAAATATGCATACTTGCCATATTTAAGGAGATGAATATCAAGCTGAAACTGATCAACTTTCCTCAAGAAACCTATGGTCAATTCTAAAAAAAAATAACTTCCTATAGTTTATTAGTTTGTATGAAAAGTTAACTTTTTTTTGAGAATTGACCATAGGTTTCTTGGGGAACGTTGTTGAGTTTCGCCTTCTTATTCTTCTCTTTTACCTCCTGAAATATGGCCAGATTGCATATTTACACCCGGTATAAAAGCTCCATTATTCACCTCCTGAAATATGCCAAGAATGCCATATTTATACCTGGTATAAAAGGTCTTCTATTCACCTTCTGAAATATGGCAAGAATGCATATTTACACCCGATATAAAAGCTCTTCTATTCACCTCCTGAAATATGGCAAGAATGCTTAATTACACCCAGTATAAAAGCGAAAAGTCACTTACTCGCTGACTAATAAGGCACCAAATCTCGAAAACAAAGTACAAAGTAACATACAAAGTATGATTAAAATCGTTAGAGCCATTTTTGATATCAAAAAAATTATTACTATGGTGACAACCCTAAAAAACAAGATATTATGAAATATATCAATATCATGAAATATATGATGAAAAAAAAACTATGTACTGGATATAAAAATAATGATAATAATCATGATCATCATATCAGCCGAAGGACGTCGACAGCTGGACATAGGCCTCCCCCAAGGATCTCCACAACGACCGGTTCTGCGCTGCCCGAATCCAGCGGCTTCCCGCGACCTTCACCAGGTCATCGGTTCACCGAGTGGGAGGCCTGCCTACACTACGTTTTCCGTTGCGTGGTCGCCACTCGAGAACTTTACTGGCCCCATCGGCCATCTGTTCTAAAAATAATAATACATATATTACTCTAACCCAAACATACCAATCCGATCAGTATAGCTTCTACGGGGTATTGGAGGATAGTAAGAAAAAGCAAAAAATGGTTTTATAACAAGTTATATTATATTTAAAAGTAGGTACAATAATTTACAGTTTTAGTAAAATATCACAATTATAACTGGGTTAAACTTATATTCTACTATTAGAGAATGACCGATATTAACTCAGAGCATTCAGGATCTTAATTAGTATTGATTATAGTGCGTCTGAGATAGCTTGGTGATTTTGACAGATGAGATCTTCTCGGATGACGTGACTTTGAAACGGCGCATAATTATGTCGAAATAAAAATGGACATGTCATTTCTCTAAAACAATCCGTCAAAATCGCTAAGCTTTGTCGGACGCCATAGAGCACTTTCTGTTTTTTTTTTGTGAATAGGAAAAGTACCGTCCTATAATCACGTGAGATTTTCTTAAGCTAATTTAATTCATTTATTATAACTAATAAATTACACAATTTTCTTCTTCTTATCGTGTGGCACAATTAACCGTGCTATCCAAGGGATAGACGGCGGTTGCCTGGTGTTGCACTTAGCATCACAATATTTTACACATTTCATATGTGATTTTCACAGTCATTTCATTTTCATCGTGATTAATCATGATGTTTTCCTGCCCCCCCCCCCCCTCCTTCCCCCTTCTTCGAACCTTACGTGATTAAAGAACGATCCCAAGTTAAGAAATACATTAGATACATTAGATTTCTAACTGTTACTTAGAATTTACCAACTTATTAATGAAGTAAATATATCGTCAATTTTGTTGATCAGATTATTTTTACATGGTCGAGTCGAAGGCCTTTTGACAGTTTAACGTAATACTAGCTTCTTTATTTACTTAATTTAAAAAAAACATAATAGAATAATTATAATAATCTACATAAATAAAAATCAATTGTCGCATCTATGAAAGATCATCACTTGAAAACAGCTTGACCAATTTGGCTGTTTTTTGTTGCGTTATGAGAACAGCTCGACCGATTTGGCAGTTTTTGTTGTGTTCTGAGAACAGCTCGACCGATTTGGCTGCTTTTTTGTTGTGTTCGTAATTGTCAGGACAAGTTTGTATATGTGGCAGGTATATTGTACGATTAGTCATTTTACAAATGGTCAGGCAAATTGTAAGATGCCGTACACAGAATGTAAAATGAGCAAGCGAAACTGAAATGAGCAAGCGAAGCGAGCGATGTTAGGTTTAATTGATTTTACAGTCCCCCCTGCGTACGGCTTTTTACACTTTGCCTGATCATTTGTAAAACTACATGCCTTGGCCATATAAACCGCAAGCGGCTAGCGCACCTCGCACCCTCGATATTCCGGGGGCGTTGCTACATGCAACAGATTATATTAAATAAAAAGAATAAGTCTACTTAGGAAACTAAACTTATTGGATAAAAAATAGAAACCGACTTTTTCAAGTCTACACACATATTTTTATAGAGCCTCCCGTGTTTTTTTTCTTAGTATATTGGATATAAAATCAATTTTAACTGAACACATATTAATACCTTTTCAGTACCTACCTTTATATTTTATTATTTCATTAGACAACTTATCACCTTTTTAGTTCTCGAATTAATTAAAAATTAAAAGCCCTACAGTAAAAACTTAACCCCTCTTTTTAGCCAATCGGGTAAAAATTTATCCTATGTCACTCACTTCAAGACGAAACTAATGACACCTCGCACTTTAAAATCCATCAAGCTGATTAGGCTACAGAGCGTGCCAAACAAATATACATACATACAATACAATACAATACAATACAATACAATACAATACAATACAATATTCTTTATTGCATCACAACACAAAAAAAGAAATTGACAATATAGAAGAAAGCCTATACAATAGGCGGCCTTATTGCTAGGTAGGTACATACATACACTAGATAAACATAACTCTGCTTATGGCGCAGTCGGGTAAAAAGGGAATACATTGCAGCACCTTATATTTATATGATTCACCTATGTCAGTAAATTTCTAGTTCCCCACCTGCCCTGAGCTGGACTGGACCACAAAAATCGTCATAATATAGGACTTGACTATCTACCTGACTGTCAAAATTTTGGAGTGCCTTCACCAAATTCAAACAGGATTTTTTTGGAGGTCTGATGGTCCAAATACTATACACCTTCGATAATAGGGATGACGACAGCATCAGAAATAAATTATGAACTCTTGATCACTTAATAAGCCTCCTACTTAAACTTCCGAAAACCTTACTCGTTTTGTTGTCCATCAAGTCGTCGATTTTTAATTCACAAAAATCATAAAATGAGTATATAAATGACGCTGCAAAACTATGACGTCACGCCTAGGTATTTCTTAAATTTTTAGTACAAAATTTCTTTTTGACAGATGATAAGAAGTAAATCAGATGACTAGCATTCGTCATCACTATTCGAAACGTTAAAAGCTGTCTTCAATCGCAACGTTTCTGCTGATTTCCAAAGAGGTATTGAAAAGATTTTGATAAAATTTATATGAGACAAACCTAGAGGCATCACCTATCATTAAAAAAAAAATAGAAATCCAACTACTTTTTTAAAATCTAATTGTGGTCATATGGTCATATTAAAAAATACGGGGTGACCCGACAACCTTGATTTTTTTGGAGTCGGTTGGAAATCGCAGACTCTACTTATGAAACTAAACAACTTTCCCTGAAGAACCCATACAAATCAGAGCGAAAAATTTACAATCCATACTACAATAATTGTTTGTAATTATCAATAACTGAACCGCCGATTTGCAATTCGTTTGTTTTTAGGGTTCCGCAGTCAACAAGGAACGTTCATAGTTCCGCCATGTCTGTCTGTATGTCTGTCCGCGGCTTAGCTCAGAGACTATTTTAGTAACAAAGCTATGATTTGACATAGGTATACATTTTAATCACGCCGACAAAGTGGTACAATAAAATCTTTAAAAAAATTTTTTTTGTTTACGTCCCCTGAAAAGAAGAAGAAGACCTGTGAGGAGATGAATTTTTTTTCGTTGACATATCCTTTCGTGTAGAGTATCGTTTTGAAAGACCCAAAACTACTGAGTGTTAGTTAAAACAATTTTTCGAGTCAGGGCTCGGTATGCCAAACATTAGGTTTTAAAGTGCTCTTTTTATTAGAGTCAAGTGTTGCCAACTAATCTGAACTTTAGGACTGAAATAGTAGGACATGTAATCAATTTAAAAGTAAAACTATCACGGATAAGTAGGATTTCTTAGTCTAAGAGAAATAGTAGACCAACTTAAAGTTTGCTGTTGGATTCGTAAAAAGTTCATAGATTTCCCATACAAAATGTCTGAAAACATAATTTTGTTTTAAAAAATATACATTTAGTTTTTGAAAAGACTACGAAACTCTATTTTGCGCGAGTCAGACTCGAACTTGACCGGTTTTATTTTTAAAAATTTTGTGCGTTTGACTACATCTATTCACTCTCGCCTTGAATGTGCTCAAATACTGATGACGACAGCATCAGAAATTAATTATAAACTCTTGATCACTAAATTTCCCTCCTACTTCATCATTACAGCTCATATACGTCCCCACCGAGGGGCTCGAGCCTACCCTGAATCAGGGCAATTAGGCCTTAGTCGACCACGCGGGCCCAGTGCGGGTTGGTCGACTTCACACACAACCTTCGAGTTTCTTCGCAGGCGTGTGCAGGTTTCCTCACGATGTTTTCCTTCACCGTTAAAGCAATCGGTAAGTATGTACGTAAGTTTTTGAAAAACTCATTGGTACATTGGCCGTCCAGATTTGAACCCGGTACCTCTGGTTAGAAGGACCGAGTCGTTACCGGTTGAGCCACCGACGCTTTTGCTTTTCCCTCCTACTTAAACTTTGGAAAACCTTACTCGTTTTGTTTTCCATCAAGTCTTCGATTTTTAGGAAAAATTGTTCAGTTTCATGAATAGTTTATACCGTTGCCACTTTTTAGGAAATGAAAAGTCACCCGTATAAACTACGAAGTAGGCCTAAATGGATAGTGGGCCAATAACGGGGCTGGAAATTATCAAAATAAATTATTTCCTTTGATAATTATCATGATTATCAGCGTTGATTCTTATTTTTGGCTCCTTAATTTTTTACTAAAAATGAAAACACAAAAATTTGATGCAGAAAAAATAACTAGAACTAAATAACTTAATCACGGTTACTAACTAACAATTTCGTTTTTGTTCCTTTTTTAAGTTCAAAGTTTGTCGCGTTGCGATTTGTCCCGAAACGTCAAATCTTGTTCGGATATACATGGCAGGACATGCGCGAGACTAGCGTTTTGTCAAAGATAAATAATATAACTGTTTTGTTTTTGTAATTAATTTTAGTATAATCAGAATAATTTTAGAATAATCATGATAATTATCACTTCAAACGCGGGGTCATATTAATTGAAAGAGAGCGACTTAATTTTTTTATAAAAAGATAACCAATTGCCAGAGTGGCCAGAATGGCAAGGTGAGGGTCACTGCTCGAGATGACATATCGTAAAAAACCGCCTTTGTATGATAAGTTTTTTTTAAATATTATTTTAAGTGTATATTTTGTACAATAGAGAGTTTACAAATAAACAGACAAAACCTTATCCTGTCCCTCAAAGTAATATAAAGATAGTATTCTGCAGTAGTGCGTATATAGATACTGGCATAATTAGGAACTAAATATGACAAGGTAACATTCTTAATCCACTGGTTTCCAGCACACAATCACTCGCATGTCATCAGGGGCCTTCCCGAAGATCCTGTCCCCATTGCCATCCACATACTGGTTGATCTGATAGTCCAGGAGTGTTTGGAAGCCGAGGACATCGGTGCCCAGTTGCTGAGGAAGAACCAAAGTTTTAATGGAAAGTTACTTTGAATTGGCGCCCATCGTGTGACTTAGTATTTTTACAAGCTTTTCTTTAACTTGCAATGTATGTTTGTTCGGGTGGAATCTTACAAGTTAAATTTGACCCACTTCCCGGTTTCTGATTGAGCTGAAAATATGCATGCATATGTATATCGCGTGCCAATGCAATATTAAAAGCTGTACCTAAAAGTTTTTAGGTTTTTCGAAAATTTTTATGCTGATGTATGGAGCTGTGAAACCTCAGAATATACAGAACAATCCAGAACATAATCCTTACTAATATTATAAATGTGAGGTTAGGAGTTGGAGGATAATTCTACAAATATTTTGCGTAGATACATAGGTAAGTATAGACCGATAGTTGTATACTTTCAGGTTATTCAGATGAGCTGATGATGGAAGATTTAACTCCTTAACTTTCATTCTGTGAAGCTCATGGGCGAGTGAAAACAAAAACCGGGATTGGAACAATGTATTTTTTTCCGATGAAGCTTCTTTTTGGGCAGCTAATTACTCGACTCGGGCTTGGTCTACGGCGGAAAATAGAGTGCTCGTGCGGAACGTGAAACACCTAGTAAAGGTGCATGTTTGGGGATGCTTCTCAAAGCAGGGTTTTGGCCATTCGCACTTGTTCACTGGTACACTCGACGCCCAAAAAATTAACAAAATTTATGTAAAGGCATTGTTGCCATCCGCTAAAAATATGTTCCCAAGGTATAATGCTTCTTGGATCCTGCAAGAGGATAATGACCCTAAACACCGAAGTCGGCGCTGTACTGCGTGGAAAGCTGAAAATATCAGCGATGTTTTGGATTGGCCCTCACAATCAGCCGACGCCAATCCAATTGAAAATGTTTGAGTTGGATTACGAGGAAAAAATACTGCTGGCATTGCTGACCTATCTCGAGAACTGAAGTCCCTGTGGAGTTCTTTACCTCGCAGTTACGCTGAAAATTTGGTGGAAAGTATACCCCGAAGATGCGAAGCAATTATAGATAATTCGGGAAACTGAACACCTTAATACT
The DNA here is from genome assembly GCA_947284805.1 of Coleophora flavipennella. NCBI lineage: Eukaryota > Metazoa > Arthropoda > Insecta > Lepidoptera > Coleophoridae > Coleophora > Coleophora flavipennella. The sequence goes on from OX369308.1 coordinate 3,076,638, forward strand.
TACAAATAAAACATGAATGTGTAATTTGAAAGCTGTTTAATTTCAGTTTTTCGCATATTTTTTTTTAATTGTACCGGTCACGCTCTTATCGTACATAATGTATTCAGGGTGACTTTTAATTAGTTCTTGATAACAAAAGGTATACATGTACTCGTGATTACAAACAACTTTCCCAAAGAAACTTTATGTCAAATCAGAAAAAAAAAATTGATCCTCGATACATAATAAGTTATCAAATCGGCAAAAATGTATAACGGACCAAAAAATTTTTTTCATATTTGACATATAGTTTCTTTGGGAAAAGTTGCGTACAATCACGAGTACATTCATATCCTTTGCTATCAAGAACTAATTAAAACTCATCCTTTAATTGTATATGAAGAATTGCTCGTTTGAAGTAATAACATAAAGATATTAATTGATATTCTTACCTGCGTAAGTGGACTAGTGTTGGTGGTGAACACACCCCTGAACCGTCGGTCCCTAGCCACTCGCATAGTGGCGTGCTCGAGAACTCTGATGGCCGCCACGTTGTCTCGTGCACTCAGTGACTCAGCTGTTGCCATCATGAATGAGTGGAGGATTGTGCCTGTTGTCAGTAAAAAGATAAGGTTATTTGCGTAGTTCGTTACTGTTTTTTTAATTAAAAATTTTAGTGCGTTCGGCTGCACCTCTTCTGATGGTAAGTGCCGATGCAGCCGAGGATGTGACACGCAAGCTCAAATAGTGCATATTCACTCTCGTCTTGAAGATTCCTAAATTATACGAATCGGGGAATACAGACGCCGAAAGGGAATTCCACTCCTTGGCCGTTCGCATGATGAACGAAGACGCAAAACGCCTCGTGCGTAAAGGTGGAACATTGACGAAAAAGGGGTGGAACCGCCCTGATTCTGTCGTCTGATGATGAAATGGAGAGGAGGGAATGAAGTTGTGAAGCTCCAGGGCACACTCTCCGAAATGAATCCTGTAGAACACTGATAGACAGGCGACTTTGCGGCGATGATCGAGGCTTTGGAGTCTGTTTGAAACAAGTTCCTCGTCGCCGATGAGTCTCCTAACGCGTCGGTCGATAGAATCCAAGGCATCTAGCTGGTAACGAGCCGATCCGTCCCATAAGTGAAAACAGTACTCCATACATGACCGAACTTGAGCTTGGTATAATATTAGAATTGGTAAGCTCTGACATCATCTCACCTGATGGTAAATGACGATGATGCAGAGGATGGAAGCGGGCTTACCAAGATTCCCTAGCGCAATGGAAGCTGGAACACATCAATGCTGTTAACATTCGTGTTTGGCGGTAAGACATAGATAAGATGATGGTAGCTAGCCAGATGGGCTTAAAAAATGCCCTTCCACCAACCAAAACCAGTTTTGCAAAGCTCGTCTCCGCCGGGAATCTAACCCGCGACCCTGGATGTGAAGCTAATGGACTTAACCATTACGCCACGGAGGCGGTTAAAAACCACTGTGCAGCATTGTCACATTTTTTCTTCTTTTCAAAGATTTTTCCTCGCGACCTCATTTCCAGGCTGAGTTTCTTATTCACATTTCATTCAGTGAAGATTATGTCGAACATAGTATGGTCTCTTTCTTGACGCGTAGCACAATTAAGGGAGCGTCGGTGGTATAATGGCTAGGGCCGTCACCTCCAGTCCAGAAGGTCGTGGTTCAAATCCTGTTTATCGAATTTCGATTTCATATGTATTTCGTTTATCCGAAGCACTTACGGGTGAAGGCAAACATCGAGCTGAAACCTGCACACGCCTGCGAAAAAACTCTAAGGTTATGTGTGAAGTCGTGGTCGGGTAAGGCCCAATCGCCTTCATTCAGGGTAGCCAAGAGCCCTTCGGTAGCTTTCCCTTCGTCTAGGAGCTGATATGATGATCCAAGGGATAGACTTCGAATATCGAGGTATAGGGACATGCAGTCCAGCGCGGCGTCGTCGAACTACACGGCGTCGTTCAGTGTTGCCGCATTTTGCATATTACTTTAAATCATTTAAAAAAATCAAAATGCGGCTAACAGTTGGTAAGCTCGCTTCCATCTTCGGCATTATCATCACTTACATCAGGTGAAATGGTTATTACTAATTGTGAAATAAAAAAATTAAAAAAAAAGGTGCGTGTCAGCTCTGACGCGCAACAGGAGTTTATTCATGTAACGAATATTTTTTCGGCCTTCCGGCTCATTGCGGCATGGCCAGGTTTCCATAGCCTTCGTGATTGAAAAAAGTAATGACACTAAAACTTAGTATTACTTTTAGTAACGCGTTACCGATATTCACTAGATTTCGCTCCTCATTTTTTTTATATAAATCAAAATGAGTAAACTCCAAAAAACATGACGGTAGCGGCACGTATTCGTGCGGTATCACAGCGCCGCGCCGGACCACGGCAATGACGTCGTGTCGTGGAGATAATATCACCAGGCCCTTACCTGTCCCCTCAGACAACATGGTATCCCTGACGTAACCCTCGACGAACACCAGGAAGCTCATAATCTTGGCCAGCCTGCCATATAGCTTGATCTCCGGTTCATCGCGAGCATTACCTTTCCCCTCAGGCAACATGATATTTCCTGACGGAACCCTCGACGCACTCCAGAAAGCTCATGATCTTGGCCAGCCCGCCATACAGCTCGATCTTCAGTTCATCACAAATATTACCTTTCCCCTCAGGCAACATGGTATCCCTGACGGAACCCTCGACGAACTCCAGGAAGTTCATGATCTTGGCCAGCCCGCCAGACAGCTCGATTTCTGGTTCATCGCGAGCATCGAAGTTCAGAGCTACGGCCACTGCACTTCCACTGGCTAAAAAAATATATTTTTGAAACAAATAAGTAACATCAATTTCCTAACTCGTCGTAGATTCCCCTCATTTTGAACTAAGTACTAGATTTTGGTCCTCGGAATGACTGAAAATAAATTGTACAGCAGCATAGAACATACTTTATCGCGAAAACGTACAGTCAACAGCACGTCAGTTCGACTTTAGGCTAACATTATAATGAAAAGGTTTGATTTAAAGAAAATCGCGAACGAAAATTCAATTTTGTTATTCGGCAACCACCCTTAAATGGCAACCCAGCCAGAAGCTGCTGCGAATCTTTCGGCAAAATATTATAAAATAGAAATTATTACAATATCAAAATTTTAACCCAATCTGACCATGGTTTAGCCCCTAGGTAAAGCGTGAAGGACGGACAGACAGACCAACTGACTAAAATTATAATATTTGTCGATGGATTTTGAGCAGCTTCTGGCTGTGGTAGCGGTGACAGGTACAATAAAAAAATAAAAAGGAAAAATCTCAAAAATAGCTCCAACTATTTTTATAAAACTTTGCAAGTAGTAACTGTGATTTATGTTCTATGATGTGGCAGTATTGATTATTCCGGAAAAAATCGTTAAAGGCAACATACAGCTGTAACTTTCGTTTGCGATTTTCTTTATTAAAGGATTCGGTTATTATTAAGGCGACGCATTGGAAACGTTGGTCGCAGGGATCTAGATTTTTCTTAGCAATTACTAAACATATGGAAATGATATTTTATAACCTTATTCTTCATTTCAATGACTTCATTTTGTCAGTTGCAGAAACAGAAAAAAAAATATCAAATAAACCTCTTTTAAAACAGAGATTTTCATCCTACAGGCAAACCAGCCAGATTTAAACCTTTAGATTTTCTTAGTCGATTAGTTTAAACGCACACTTCAATATGACAGTTGTTTCTTTTTTTCTCTTATTATTAATTGTAGTTTTTAATTAAAACAAAAGAAGAAGTGAAAAAATGTGGTTATTTTATTTACTCTTTACACGTAAAGAAGCAAACAGAGACAACTGTTCCAATCAATACTTCGCCTTTATGTTTGCCTGCGCTATATATGTTTATTGCTGATTTATGTATACCAGACGGTGACTAGAAAGTATGGCGTGGCTGTTCAATTTATTTTCTTAGTAGTGATATCTTTTTGAGTGAAATAACTCAAATTAAATTAAAAATAAATAGATACTTATCCTTAGATATTACGTGGTATCACCATTATATTGTAATATCAGCCGAAAGATGTCATCATCTCATGCCAAAGCAGTCTGATGAGCATACTCACTATCTCTGAGCACGACGCTTAGCCGTGCACGTAGCAGAGCTTGCCAACATGCGCCCACGCAGTCTGCGTAGTCGTCTGTTGCGATCTCGTGCTTCAGGAATTGCTCCAGCTCAGCTTTCTCGTAGAACGATGATACAATCATGCTGGGGATTAAGAAGATCGTCAATCGCTATAAAAAAGTAAGCGAAGAGCACATGAAGAGCATCCCTTATGATGTAGTCACAGACCACCCATACTACTAGGATTATTTCCTAAAAACTAATCTGTCATGGTTAGAGGAAGGGGAGAGAGGGCGTCGAGGGTGACGTCACAGGAACAGAAGAACGCAAAGATAGTTGAGACAGCGCTACAAAGACATCAACGCGAATAGACATAAACGTGCAAATCATCAATAGGCAGCTGCGCTCTAAGGCAGATCAGCGATCTTGGGGGCTGTTTGGTGCTTATCTAAATGTGAAATTGTGTTTGATTGTTACCTTTTATGCAGGACTTTTTATTGTGTGAAAATCATCATCATATCAGCCGGAAATCGTCCACTGCTGGACAAAGGCCTCCCCTAAGGATTTCCACGACGGCCGGTCCTGCGCTGCCCGCATCCATCGGCTTCCCGCGATCTTCACCAGGTCGTCGGTCCACCGCGTGGGAGGCCTTCCTACGCTACGTTTTCCGGTGCGCGATCGCCACTCGAGAACTTTACTGCCCCATCGGTCATCTGTTCTACGAACTATGTGCCCTGCCCACACTGTGAAAATAACATACTTCACACTGGCCGTATGGTTCCCGGCTAAGAATTGGACCATCCCATCTCTTCCAATGGGTGTCGTAAGAGTCGACTAAGGGACTTAAAACCGGAGGATGGGCAGCAGCGTCCTTTCCGTGCATTGCAACACAACTGCAATCACACTGCGATCGCCAACCCGCCTGCCAAGCGTGGCGATTACGGCAAAACCCCCCTATTAAATCCACACCCAGAAAACGGCCCTTAGTCCCCGGCGGCCCCGCTATTCCTGGCTCCGGTAGCAGTCATGGTAACGGCGGGGTGGGGGGTGCGAAGAATCCCCGGCAGATGCCAGGCTACCAAACCCAACGACCTTTGGCGCTGGCAACTTACAACACGCGTACACTGCGGACTGACGAGAAACTTACAGAACTCGAAGAAGTATTGAGCAGGTTACGGTGGGATATCGTAGGTTTATGTGAAGTCCGAAGAGAGGGAGAGGACACCATGATCCTTAAATCCGGAAACCTGCTCTATTTCCGGGAGGGCGACCAACTGTTCAATGTGGATTAACAATGTGGTCCAAATCGTGAGCGTTTCGACAAGGGTAGCATACCTTATACTCAGAATCACCAAACGGTATTCGATGAAGGTCATACAGGTATACGCGCCGACTACGGAACACTCCTATGTATGAGGAGACTATGTATGAGAACATCTCTACAGCCTTACATAGCACCAGGACCCATTATACCGTCGTTAAGGGGGACTTTAACGCGAAACTGGGCAAACGAAGCGATGGTGAGCTGAGAGTGGGGCAATTTGGATATGGAGTGAGAAATGATGCTGGCCGACTTTATGGAGAAGGAGAGCCTCTTTATGATGAACTCCTTCTTCAAAAAGTCAAAACAGCGGAAGTGGACATGGTTGCATCCCAATGGCGTAACGAAGAACGAGATAGACTTCATCTTGTCGACAATGCTCGAAGAACAGATGTCCGATGGGGTAGTAAAGTTCTAGAGTGGCGACCGCGCACCGGAAAAAGTAGCGTAGGCAGGCCTCCCGCGCGGTGGACCGATGACCTGGTAAAGATCGCGGGAAGCCGATGGATGCGGGCAGCGCAGGACCGGTCGTCGTGGAAATCCTTGGGGGAGGCCTTTGTCCAGCAGTGGAAGATTTCTGGCTGATATGATGATGATGATGATGATGTCGACAAGGAAGCAAATATTCAATGATGTCTTCGTGATCAATTCAGTCAAAACAGGAAGAGATCACCGGATAGTCAGAGGCACATTGAATCTAAAGACCAAGCTAGGAAGATGTCGACTGAAGTCTACGCTCCGACCAGCGCCCATCCAGCTCCAAAACCCCGAGAGCTTTCAGCTCGAGTTGCACAATCGTTTCGAATGCCTAGAAGACTGCGAGAATGTGGACGATTATAATGACAGGTTCGTGGAAATTGTCCAAAATAGCATACTCATTTTTTGACACTAATTAGCGTATCTAGGCATTTCCACTGAAAACTCATTGCCACGTTCGCGCACGTCGGCGTCGCAACGGAGCAACGATTTGAAGTGATTTTTATATAGAATTATTTGAAGGGATGGGAAGTGGCATAGAGTGCTAATCAGAATAGCCCGATATAGTTCCTGAAGAATGTGGAGAAAACTCATGTCCACACTCACTCACCACTCACCGCCAAATACAGTCATAAAGTCCGGACGAAGCCGCGGGCAACAGCTAGTTTGAATATAAACCAATCAAAGTTATTGAAATTTTGTAAACACGTTTGAGAAACTACAACGTGTCTCTGTTAGTAGCTTCTCAGATTTCTGTATTTTTTAAAGATTCTTAAAGATTTGTAAACTTTTTCTGTCATTTCACACACAGACATTAGAACGTGTTTACAAAATTTTAATAACATTGCTATATTAACATTTAAATAAGACGTTAGTACTTAGTATTAAAATTAACTTGACTGAATGGTTCAAACTAATCCGGCAGATTTTTTTTTGAGAGCGCCTAGTTTGTTATATTCGCGCCGGGAGCTCCGTACTTTAAACCCCCCCCCCCTACCCCCACCTGTCGCGGAGCTCAAACTGGCTACCGGGCGTTTTGGGCTTAGGTGGACGTGTATAATATTCGTACCAAATGGCATTGCTTTACCCCAAAATGTCATACTGTTTCCCAATAGAAAACGGACTATATGAAGCTGGAGAGCGCTACGGATACACATACGTACTCGATAACGTGTTTCTTGTCCTCGTCTCTCATCGGTTCTGGTGTGAACTTGGGCTCGCTGCTCTCCGCATCAGCGCCCTCTGGGTCCGTGGAGAGTTGGGACAGCACCTCGCCTAGGTTAGCCGCGCTTAGGAAGTCGCTGATTTCTGGTGTAAGAACGAAGTGTTTAATGCTGAATCCGACACAACTTGGCCCCTTTTATTTTTTATTTAATGGGTTAGATTATTCTCTGATGTAAAAGCCACTCAATTATTATTCATATACTGAATCACAAGTCAATCTCGGAAGAGAAAAAAAGGTAATTGTATAAGCTAAAAAGTTTTTAAGATTTAACCTATGCGTAAAAAATCCTAATCACTAACTTACGTTTGTTAAAACGTAATGTCATCATATCAGCTTATAAACGTCCCCACAGTGGGGCTCAAGCCTAACCTAAGTTAGGGCTATCAAGCCTTAGTCGATCACGTGGGCCCAGTGCGGTTTGGTCGACTTCGAGTTTCTTCGCAGGCGTGTGCAGGTTTCCTCACGATGTTTTCCTTCACCATAAGAGCGTCGGATAAACGTACATATGAAATCGAAACTCGAAAACACAGGATTTGAACCACCACCTCCCGGACAGGAAGTAGCGGCCCTAACCGTTATGCCACTGACGCTCTACGCAGGACATGTATTTTGCATAAACGCATGAAAAATAATAAATAAAGCCGGCCAAGTGCGAGTCAGAACCGCACAAATAGTGTTCGGTACCATCATACTAGATGGCGCTAGTTTCTTCATGTTTCAAGAAAATCACGTTTCTTGATTGGAGCCCCCCTGTTTTTTTAACTTTTTCTAATTTTTAGTATTTGTTGTTATAGCGGCAACAGATATACATCATCTGTGAAAATTTTATCTGTCTAGCTATCACGGTTCATGAAATACAGCCTGGTGACAGACGAACAGACAGACGGAAAGAAAGCGAAGTCTAAGTAATAGGGTCCCCTATTACTTAGACTTCGCTTTCCGTCCGTCTGTCTGTTCGTCTGTCACCAGGCTGTATTTCATGAATGTGGTTGTTTTTCCCCTTTGGGTACGGAACCCTAAAAATGTGGTTATACAATTTCTCACAATATGTACCACTTCTCTACGAATACAGAAAAACACAATTTTCATTTTCTATTATTATATTTTTCAATTTAAATTTTCTGAAAAAAAAAACCATTTAAAAGCAACTAATAGGGTAAATATAGCAGTTTCTCATCTTGAAAGTTTCTACCCTATACACAGTGCACATTCCTATATCAGCCACAAATCGTCCACTACTGGACAAAGGCCTCCCCCAAGGATTTCCACGACGACCGGTCCGGCGCTGCCCGCATCCATCAGCTTCCTGCGATCTGAGATATTAAAATGAACTTATTTTAGCATAAGCAAGCATAAGCTGTAGCATGAACCGCAGCGCTGATTTTCAGAAAAGCCAGTAACCGTAAAGTACTAAAAATAGTAAAACCAGCACAAAAAACCGGCCAAGTGCGAGTCGTACTAGCACTCCGAGGGTTCCGTACCTCCACTCAACTACATAGTATAATTTGTTATAATGACAATGATACTTATTCATGTTATAAACAAAAAACATCAACGCAAGCAACAAAAATTGTTTTTTTTTTTTTCATTAAGTTCGAACTCCTTAATACGAGTACGACGCACACTTTGCCAATTTTTATTATATGTTGATTGACTTCAGTATTTAGTACTATAATCACACAAAGTTTCGCGCTTGTGTGTATTACCGTGTTTACGATAGAGCTAAATCAAAAATACTTCTAAAGATCTTAAATAAACACGTTTTTTTTATATGGAGAAGCTCCTTATTTTTTCACCTCATCTAATTTTTTGTGTTAGTTGATATAGCGGCAATAGAAATACACATTCTACTATCTATCTACCTATTACGGACCATGAAATATATGCCGTTGACAGACGGACAGACAGCGGAGGCTTATTAACATGGTCCCGTTAGTCACCAGTGGGTTGTACGGAACCCTAAATCACCAACTCACCAATGTAATATCCCTTTTCCCTCAACCTAGTGATGGTGTAGATGGAGTTCAGGGAATTGCCTCCCAACTCGTAGAACCCCGCTCGCACTGACAGCACCCCTCGCACCGCTCGGCCAAGCACCTCCCCTACTGTCTCGAAAAGTGCCCTGGCTGCCTCCTTGGCCTCCGGTTCCACTCCAGTATAGTCAATTTCGATGGGTATGGCTGCATCATCTAGGAACCAAATTGGGCATTGTAATATATTTTATTAGTAATGCAATAAGAGTATTTATCCTATCTTAGACATTTTCATCACTAACACTGACCCGGTGCGCGGTGGTTAGCGCTCCTGCCGCTGGGCTCAAGGGTTCCATCCCCATCCAGGACAAACATTCATGAGACGAACAGGTTTGTATGCTCTGTATCTGGATGTTTCATATATACAGGGTGTAACAAAATTGGTATAGGACCCGTTAACTGGGGCCTCTATTCCCCAAGAAACCCGTAGTCAATTCTAAAAAAAAAAACTCTCTCCATACAAAAAATTGAAAAATTGCTTAATCAGTTGATCGATTATAAGGAGTTTTTTTTCTGAGATTTGACTAATGGTCTCTCGGGTAAATTTGTTCAGTGTGATGAGTAGAAGACCCAGTACACGGCTCCTGCATTAATATTGTTACAATATTGTTTGAAAAGTATGAAATCAAGAGTTTCCCGCCTGAAATCATATCCTTTATTTTTCCCTTAATCTGGGGTTATAGCCGTGGTTGCAATCCACAATGAAAGGTACTTATGATAAAAAAATTGATTACGATAGGGCTTGCGAGTTGCGACTGTGGCTATATATTACCCCAGATGAAGGGAAAAATAATGGATATGATTTCAGGCGGGAAACTCGGGTTTTCATACTTTTCCGTAGTCGGATTTAAGTTTTTTTAAGTTTTATTTTATTTCCATATTTTTTGTGCTCAGAGTACAACGCCACCCCACCTCGCTACCCGCGGTGGCGTATCGTGTCGCTTGATTGTAGCGCGCGTACATTGAGCCGTCTCATAATATCGCTTGTGAGATTTTTTGCTAAGAAATTAAAAATATTTGCATATATTTAATTTCACCTATAAAATCCGCCTTGTTGATTTTTTTTTGATTCAATATATCCTATGACACGCGGAGTGATGGCAAAAAATCAAAGACACCACATTTGTCAAAACGCACACACAAACAAACATCTCTCACCCTAAACGCATATACCTGCTCCGTTCCGTCGTGGGTAAAAATCGTTTAAGTGGTTTAGGAAATACGAGGAAACAGATGAACATACATACATACACAGACTGTCTAAAAGATCACCCTCCTTTTTCGTAGTCAGGTAAAAACAGGGTAATTATTAGCATACCTATAAGATAATATCTACTAGATGGATAACTTTTGAACGTACCATTATTGTTGGTGTTTTCATACATTTTTAGTAGAGCTTGCCGGTCCACTTTACCATTCACTAGGAGTGGAATGCTGTCTATCACGATGACCTGTAATAATAAAGATGTGATGAATATTGGAACCTGATAAAATAGCCGGACAGACTGAACGGGACCTTCACAAGAGAGGGGCCCCCCCAAATAAATCTGGGGGCATGGTATTAGTGCCCCCGCCAAGACGAGCTAAAAGAAATAGGGCACTACCACCATTTTTCTGGAAGCGTCTCGTAGTATTTTCAAACCATCCTAGCTTTGATCCGAATGATGCTAGAAAGCTGTTTTTTTTGGAATTGGATGTCCTTGGTATATTTCGCCTGTTCAATTTTAAAACACAGTAACTGCAAAACTTTTATAGCAGATTTTTTTTGGTATTACTGCATTATTTATTACTTTTTGACATTAATTTTAAGTATTTTTTCTGACAAATATTTGTATTCAAGTATCTTCTATTCATAAATCTAATTTTTATCAATTTGGCGCGTAAACTTTTTTTAGTAAGTCAAATTTTAGAAAATCTTAAAATTGACAGTTACTATGTTTTGAAATTGGGCAGCCGATTTATCAAACATACCAAATGTCTATTATCTAGCTTATAAGGTTTAAAATTTATTGACATCTGAAATATTACGTGACATCTAAACTAAATAGGGGCCTCCACTCCTCTGTTGCCGCGGGGCCTCCACACATCTAACCGCCTAGTAACATGGTGTGTCTGGGTCTGGAGATAAATAGTCTTTCTTCGTAGTTTTGACACAGTGGTTAAGCCACAGATAAGAAAAAAAATTGCTGTGGGTTAAGCGATCAGAAGACAGTACTAAGACATAGTTAATCTATGGTCGCGGGTTCTATTCTAGAACTTATGAGTTCGGTGATCAAAAATAATAAATTGTACTCCCCACGGAGAACATACCTTTTCGCAGTTTAACATTATTCAATTTGTATGACAGTTACTTTTTAGGGTTTTCCTAGACATACCACTGATGGAATATTATAGCCTATACTAGTAAGGTTTCTCGATTGCGTTTTGGTAAATGAACTTAGCGCCTTACGAGAAATAATATTTTAAAACTTTGTTTTGTATGGCAGGTACCTACCATTTTTAGAATATTCTCAGATGTACCGCATAAATATGTCATATTTTAGTAGTAAATAAGTATTGTCGATGACGAAAACTTGGAAAACATCATTTGTGCCATTTTTGAGTTAAAGTGGTCAGTGGTAGCTACATAAGCGGCTTTAAAAAAATACCCACCAACCAAACCGGGTCTTGAAGAGTTGGACCACCCCGGCGAGCCGGGAATTGAACCTGCGACCTCTATATGTAAAGTCCATTGAACACTCACATGCGCTACAAATTCAGTTAAACAGCTTACCTGAGGAATCATGTAATGTGTGAGAGAGTCTTTCAGGGAAGCCTCAATGTTGTTCGCTGAGATCCTCGCTTCCGGGGTGGTCGTGACGAAGGCCAGGATCTCTGGATTACCAGTCTCCAGTCCGTAGCACAGGACTACACCTGTAAATAGAATAACTCGTAGAACAGACGGCCGTTGTGGCAGTAAAGTTCTTGAGTGGCGACCGCGCACCGGAAGACTTAGTGTACCTAGGCAGGCCTCTCACTCGGTGGACCGACGATATGGTGAAGTTTCCGGGAAGCTGCTGGATGCGGACAGCGCAGGACCGTCGTTGTGAAAATCCTTGGGGAGTCTTGTGTCCAGCTGTGGGCGTCTTTTTGCCTGATATGATGATGATGGACATAACAAATTATCCTATCAGTGTGAATAAGTACCTATATGACGAAATATGATTGGTGAAAACGTCGTGAGGAAACCTGCACACACCTGCGAAGAATCGCGAAGGTTGTGTTTGAAGTCGACCAACCCGCACTGGACCCGCGTGATTGACTAGGGACCCGATCGCCCTAATTCAGAGTAGGCTCGAGACTCTCTGTGGGGACGTACGAGTATATGAGCTGATATGATAACAAGTGATTACGAAACTCGAAGAAAAAGTAAACGTAACGAACAAAACAGCGGTAAAGTGCGAGTCAGAACCGCGCACAAAGGGTTCCGTACCATCAAACTAGATGGCGCTAGTTTCTTCACGTTTTTGTATGGAGACTTTCACTTTTTTATTTTTTTTGTATTCGGTGTTATAACGGCAACAAAAATACATCATCTGTGAAAACTTCAACTGTCTAGCTATCAGGGTTCATGAAATACAGCCTGGTGATAGACAGGCGGACGGACGGACAGCGGAGTCTTAGTAATAGGGTCCCGTTTTCACACTTTGGGTACGGAACACTAAAAAAACGTATAGCCGAATTGAGAATCTCCTCTTTTTTTGAAATCGGTCTAAAAATACTACTGATAAACACTTAGAGAACGAAATATTTTTTTTATGAAATATATGATTTAGATTTTAACACGAATTTCGGGTTTTTGATGTAAAAATCTGATTTTTTACACATAACTCAAACAAGAAAAAAAAATTATACTCGCTTTTAACCGACTTCAAAAAACGAGGTGGTTTTGCGGATAATTTCGTCGTTTATGAACCGATTTTAATGATTTTTTTTGTTGGAAAGGAGATATCCCAAGGGTAGTACCATGATGAGGAAACCAGGATCTGATGATGGCATCCCAGAGAAATCGAATGGGGACCCTTAGATTCCTGTTTGAAGTCGGTTTTTTTTGTTCAAAATTATTGTAGAAACCAGAACGGTACTTCGGAGGATATGAGAAAACTTCAAACTTCAAATTTCTTTCATCATCATCATCATATCAGCCAAAAGCCGTCCACTACTGGACAAAGGCCCACCCCAAAGATTTCAACGACGACCGGTCCTGCGCTACCCGCATCCAGCTGCTTCCAGCGACTTTCACCAGGTCGTAGGTCCACCGCACGGGAGGCCTGCCTGTTCTACATCTTCCGGTATGCGTCGCCACTCGAGAATTTAACAGCCCCAACGGCCATCTGTTCTACGAGCTATGTGCCCTGCCCATTGCCACTACAGTTTAGCGATTCTGTGAGCTATGTCTGTTATTTTAGTTCTCCTGCGAATCTCCTCATTTCTGATTCGATCGCGTAGGGAAATTCCGAGCATAGCTCGCTCCATTGTTCTTTAACCAGATTTTTTTATCGAAGTAAAAACGACAAAAACAATTTATCTATTTAACAGAAACCCATTTATTTATTGACCTGTGAATAACAAAAAAACCGGCAAAGTGTGAGTCAGAATCGTACACAAAGGGTTCCGTACCATCGTACTCGATGTCAATAAATTCTTCATGTTTAAAAAAAAATACGTTTTGAAAAAAAAAACAAATTTTTTTTCAATGCTTATTATTTTTTGTTATAGCGGCAATAGAAATACACTCTATGCCAGCTGTCTACCTATGACGGTTCATGAAATACAGCCCGCTGTCAGAAGGATAGACAGTGGAGGTATAGGTGGAGGCTTAGTAACAGGGTCCTGTTGGTCACCCTTTGGAAGTACGGTCCCCTAAAAAGCACATACTTATAACAAAATGAAAGTAAACCACAAATCATCAGGTAAAAAATTGTAATGGCTATATTCTCTCGCTATTTTGACTTCTATAAATAACTATGTTAATTAGGTGTAAGTTTTCCTAATCTTATCAACTCATATACGTCCCCACCGAAAGGCTCGAGCCTACCCTGAATTAGAGCGATCGGGCCTTAGTCGACCACGCGGGCCTAGTGCGGGTTGTTCGACTTCTAACACAACCTTCGAGTTTCTTCGCAGGCGTGTGCAGGTTTCCTCACGATGTTTTCCTTCACCGTAAGAGTGTCGGATAAACGTACACATGAAATCGAAATTCGAAAACACATTGGTACGTGACAGAATTCGAACCACGGCCTCCTGGACAGGAGGCAGCGGCCGTAAACGTCACGCCACCGACGCTCTTCAAGTTTTCCTAATAAATGAAAAAAAAAATGACCATCATACCTTTATCAACACCTTTAACATCATTAACAGCACGTTCGACCTCCTGCAGATCCACCCTGTGGCCCCTGATCTTCACCTGGGAGTCGGTCCGACCAGCGAACAGGATCACCCCTTTGTGGAGTACACCAAAATCGCCAGTGCGGTAGAGGCGGCTGAAGTCTGGAAACAAGATATTTTATTTAGCGTAGCAATATTGTTAAAAACCGCCTCCGTAGCGTAATGGTTACTCCATTCGCTTCATACAAGGAGGTCGTGGGTTTAGATTCCTGGTGGGGTCAACTTGAAAGACTCGGTTTGGTTGGAGTAGGGCATTTTCTAAGCCCGCCTGGCTACCACCATCTTATCTAAGTCTTGCCGCCAAACATCAGTGTTAGTAACATTGATGTGTTCCGGCTTGAAGATAAGATAGCCAGTTCTCCATTGCGTTGGGGAATCTTGGTAAGCCCGCCTCCATCTTCGGCATCATGGTCACTTACCACTTACCATCAGGTGAGATAATGCCAAGGGCTTACCTATTGTGAATAAAAAAAAAGAAAAAAGGAAGGTTTTAATGGCATGCTGAACGCTTAGCAACTAGCGTGGTCAACCTTCAAGCGTAACACCCTGGGTCATTACCGGGATGTGTTTTATTGATAGGATGACATTAATCTCGACCATTTCCGTGTCTCAAGGGCACGTTAAAATTTTGGTGTCGGTTGTTATCACTCGATTCCTCTTAGGCACTTGTCCCACCGTTGACGAGAAAGCGACTAACTATCGACTATTTTCTCGCTCAAGAAACGTACAATAGATCTAGATCCCATGTCAAAAACAGAGATACATATATTAAGGCCCTAAGAGCACTCAATCCGAGCAGGTTGAATGAAACGTGTTTAAATAATATCTAACGTAAATCTATTCATTTTAAGTTCAAATCAATGCGAGCTTGAACGCGACTGCTAAGTTGAAACCGAACGCCCAATTCTCGATTTTTATTACTTCTCATAACTTTCAAATAGGTTCAAAAAATTTGTTCAATTAAAATGAAAGGTGTTCAGTCACCAAGTTTTGTGTGTTGGTTTCATTCAACATTAACTATTTGTTTTCGACAAATTTTGCAATTAATGCCAAAAAAGGGTCTAAAGTATAAAGTTTAAAGTTTCCCAACGCAATGGGGAACTGGCAATCTTATCTTCATGCCAACATTGGTGTTTGGCGGCAAGACTTAAATAAGTTGGTGAAGCTAATAAATCCATTTCGCCACGACGCGAGGGTGGTGAAAAACCCACCTATTTTTGTCTTAAATACCTTTTCAGAATCGAATTTCAGGGATCCTGGAGTCCTGGAATCCACATGGGGACTCACCTGGGTGTTGTGCGTGAGGGTTGTCCTGGAACTTTTCGGGGGCGAGAGAGCGCACGTAGCCAGCGGCAAGGTTACCCCCTGCTACCCACACTTCTCCAGGCTCAGTTCCACGGGAAGCGTTCATCTCCTCATCCAGCAGGTAGACTGCGCAGTTGTCAAGCGGAGATCCTGTGGTGCAAAAATTACATTTTATAATTTATTCCCTGCGTTTATCCTACGCTCTTATTGTAAAGGAAAACATCGTGAGGAAACCTGCACACGCCTGTGAATTCGACCAACCCGCACTGGGCCCGCGTGGCCGACTAAGGCCCGATCATCCTAATTCAGGGTAGGCTCTAGCCCCTCAGTGTGGACGTATATGAGCTGAAATTATGATTTGTTCCCTGGACAATTACTAGAAATGCTCTAACGGTGATACAATAAATTGACGCTGGCTAAGCGTTTTGGCAAAGACATCGGCCGCCGCTTGCACCCCCGTGCCGTCTCTTACCTGGTTCAACTGATTTCGCTGGCTACACAACCAGTGTGATGGGCACTATTGAGCCAGGTGCTGGCCGAGGGCCGGGGGTCTTAATAGATTTAGTTTTTGGAAAAGAATAGAATAGAAATTTTATTATCTTTTATTCGAGTTTCTTCGCAGGCGTGTGCAGGTTTCCTCAAGATGTTTTCCTTTACATTTTATGTCAATAAAAAAAACAGTACAACAACTTCCAGGTACAATTTACAAACAAAAGAAACAAAGAATAAATTATTTTCGAAAAACCTAAAAAAAATTAGGCACAAGCTTTTAATATTGCAGTGTCACGTGATATACATATGCATGAAAAATTTCAGCTCAATCGGAAACCGGGAAGTTGGTCAAATTTAACATACAAGATTCCACCCGAACAAATTTAAACAAACAAATATTGCAAGTTAATTAAAAGCTTGTAAAAATGGCTGTACGTGCACAAAAACGGTACTGGCTCAGCATATGCTGCAGTATACTTTTTTAACTACTGCATCATCGTCACTTACTATCAGGTGAGATGATGAACTTGGATTCCTTGTAGACTGATATAAATAATTGTTTAAATTTAAATACATATATAGATATTATTTAGGGACTTACATAGATATTAACCACCAAGACA
Source organism: Coleophora flavipennella (assembly GCA_947284805.1). Taxonomy (NCBI): domain Eukaryota; kingdom Metazoa; phylum Arthropoda; class Insecta; order Lepidoptera; family Coleophoridae; genus Coleophora; species Coleophora flavipennella. Next base: position 3,093,657 of record OX369308.1, read on the forward strand.
CAAAGAACAAATTAAACCTGATGTATTAATACTAATAGCTTTTCCCATTATTTATTAAGCTGTTATAATTCTTATATATATATATTAAGGTCGGGGAAAAAGTTTATTTGTATTTTGTATGCATATTCAAACAAGGCGAACAATACTGGAAACGCTTGAGCCAAGTTTGTGCTACTGATTGATACTGCATTAGGTCCTTAAACTGCACAAATTTTATTCGCGGCCTGTGTGGCATTTTACTTTTTTTACATAAAATTTCAAAATTTAGCGAATTTCTCGTTACTTTCACTCATTTTCATAGACAGAAAAAAACAATTTCAAAACGGCGGGAATTTTATTTTTATATTTTTTATTAAAATTTCAAAAGTTCACTTATTCAATTTTATTATAACTAGCCAGATACAAATGATACAAGCAAAGAGATTTGATCACAAATTTATAGTTACAAAATAAGAAACTTTTTTCCCGATCTAAAAAATAAATTAATGTTCGCTAGTCTCGCTAAAACTCGACAACGCAACGGACTCGACCGATTATGATGAAACTTTGGTGAACTGTTTTGCGCACGCCAGAGAAAGTTTGTAACCCCCGCGAACCGTTTGCGGCTCGCATACTGCGTAAGATCGATGGCGAACACACCGCACCCCATAGCTATTGCTGTAATAACCAAGTAATGACTTACCAATCGGAATGGTAGGATGCAAATCCAGTTGTCCGGAATTCTCCAGAACATAAAACGTCACATCCCCCATAACCTCAGTGCTCCCGTAAAAGTTAGCCAGTTTGTACCCGCTGTGGTCTCCAAAATACTTGAAGAACTGAGCGGCCAGGTCCTTGCTAAGCGTCTCGCCGGAGGACACCCACAGTTTGAGGTGTTTAAGAGGGCGTTCAGAAGGATTTAAAGAGAGATACATGAGGATAGAGCGAAGAAGTGTTGGAACGAGAACCAGACGTTGAATCTGGAACAATTAATTAGAATTATGAAATTTCAAAACATAATCACAATAGTACTTAACTTTTATGCAATATTCGACTGGACGATTAATACTGTTTGCTACCTTTTATACAAGATTCGACTGGACGATTAATTCTGTTTGCTACCTCTTAAACAAGATTCGACTGGACGATTAATTCTGTTTGCTACCTCTTAAACAAGATTCGACTGGACGATTAATTCTGTTTGCTACCTCTTGAACAAGATTCGACTGGACGATTAATGCTGTTTGCTACCTTTTATACAAGATTCGACTGGACGATTAATTCTGTTTGCTACCTCTTGAACAAGATTCGACTGGACGATTAATGCTGTTTGCTACCTTTTATACAAGATTCGACTGGACGATTAATACTGTTTGCTACTGTTTATGCAAGATTCTACTGGACGATTAATACTGTTTGCTACCTCTTAAACAAGATTCGACTGGACGATTAATTCTGTTTGCTACCTCTTAAACAAGATTCGACTGGACGATTAATGCTGTTTGCTACCTTTTATACAAGATTCGACTGGACGATTAATGCTGTTTGCTACCTTTTATACAAGATTCGACTGGACGATTAATGCTGTTTGCTACCTTTTATACAAGATTCGACTGGACGATTAATACTGTTTGCTACCTTCTATACAAGATTCGACTGGACGATTAATACTGTTTGCTACTGTTTATGCAAGATTCGACTGGACGATTAATACTATTTGCTACTGTTTATGCAAGATTCGACTGGACGATTAATACTGTTTGCTTATTTACTAAGCCTAATCGCCCTGATTTAGGGTAGGATCGAGCCCCTCGGTGGGGACGTATATGAGCTGTAATGATGATTTACATATTATTTGATCACATATTAATACTACAAATCTGAGATACATTTCTTTTGCGCCGGGACTGGGTTTTTTTTTGGGCATTGTTCTTTGGAAGTTGATGAGTTCAACTGTTGATTTAAAGTTTTTTTTAAGATTTTCTAAATTATGTTTTTTCTGGATATTTACTTCATATTACCTAGTTTATTGTATACGATCAAAGGTATACAGACATATATGAATCTTTGAGAGTGTTTATGCTGAGCCCACAAAAAAAACACTCAGAAGAAAATCTAAACTTTTTGGCAGAAACCTTGAATCTTCACGAGCTTGTGAATGTTAGGATATAAATTGTTATTATTATTCTCTTATTTTATTTTACTTTTATTCATTTTCTTGATAATCACCTGGTTCTCAGCTAGGACCCGAACCAATTTCTGGGGGTCTCTCGTCGTTTCCCTCGACAGGATTAGCAGGGTCCTCCCATGAAGCAAGGACCCCCATATTTCACAGACTGAATCTACGAAGGTTAATGCTGTCTTCCAAATGCAGGTCGTTTCAATTTCCGCGTAGGGGAATGTTCTGAACTGCCACCAGAGGCGGTTACAAATCGCTGAGTAGGGTAGACGAACACCTGAAAAAAAGAGTATGTCAGGAGTAAGGACTATTTAAACAAAGCCAGTTATCAGCTGATCGATTTTAATCAATTTAACCACCTCCGTGGCGTAATGGAAAAGTATATATATTAGTACTAACATACCGTATGGACACTCCCTGCCGCTCTCTAGATTGCGACCTCACCCCCTCGTCACCCAAATTGATACAGATTGGTTACAGTTTGGTTTTCGAATGTATAGGATTTCGCCGCCATTTTGTATGTTGCGTCATTCCTTTTTTTAATAACGGTTTAGGACATTAGTTTCGCATCAGGAGGTCGCAGGTTCGATGCCCGGCGGAGTATAGCTTTTTTAAAACTCCGTTTGATTGGTTAAAGGGCATTTAATGTCCCGCTGGCTAGCTACCACCATCTTATCTAAATCTTGCCGCCAGACATCAATGCTAACAACATTGATGTGTTGTCGCTTGAAGATAAGATAGCCAGTTCCCCATTGCGTTGAGGAATCTTGCTAAGCCCGCTTCCATCTTCGGCATCATCGTCACTTACCATCAGGTGAGATGATGCCAAGGGCTTGCCAATTGTGAATATTAAAAAAAAAAACATTTTCACTGTGTGATTGCGTACATTTGCACAGTTTGATTGCGTACATTTGCACAGGTTGATTGCGTATAGCGTAAAGTCGATCATGCAGGAAAAAGGCACCACTGGTGAACGATTTAACTGTTTAGATTTAGCAAATCCTCTTAAATTGTGTTTCAACTCAACCAATTTGGTAGTCACAAACTTAATTTTATTATTATTTACTACCTGTAAAAGGATAGTGGAATAATTTCTGTCTTTTCTACCCCAGACGACCAAACTTGACTTTTGTGTGTAAGATTTAATATTCAGCAGGCCCGTTAAAACGTTACCAAAATGCCTGGAGTTACTGGATTGGATAAACGAGAAGTTATATAAATTGTAAATCCACTCTGTGCATACTTTCCTGCAAAGCTTTCACTGTCTGTCATATTCGGGCATAAACAAATCTACAATAAACATTACAGTTGCTTAGTAACAAAGAAAAATGTTATAGTACATAAGTTAAGTTACATGGGGTACTTATTCTACTGATAACCTATGCGGACTTTTAGTCGCAGATGGGAATTATTCGTTGTGGTAGGGGGTCCTGCCTTTTTGCGCCTAGATGAGCTTTTGGGTTGACTCAGGGGTTGACTCTGGCCAAAACACATGAGCACTGCACGACGTCGTGTCGTCGTGCCACCATGCGAAATCATGTCACGATACGTTGTTGTGTGGTGGAAAACTACAATTTTGTAAAGCCAGATTCGTTTCCGTGGTCCTCGTGAGTGCATTCTGCATTTGAGTGAAAGAGAAACCACACAGTAAAAACATTATGAAAAATACCGTTTATTCTGTTGGTTTTTAAGCTACTTTTCCACGACACAACAACGTATCATTACAGGATGTCTCTTCATGTTACGATGCAACGTCGTGCAGTGCCTACCAGTTTTGGCCCTTACCTTTTGGTATCCCTGTGCTGCCCGATGTGTACAGTACAATGGCAATGCTATCATTCTTGGCTTGGCACAAGACCTCCTGGTCACTCAGCTCAGTCGCAGCTAAACCACTGGCTTCTAGAGCTAGTTCGTCAAAGAAAACTGCTGGAACGTTGCTGTTGCTGAACATTGATGGTTTTGCTGAAAAAGAAATTTAGATGGTCAAATTATACAGGCTTGTTTTGAATGTTTGACCATATCTGGAACCTTTTCTCATAAAAATTGAAATCTATCTTTTGCCAGGATCTTACGATTTTAGCCGCCTCTATAGCGCTATAGCTAGTCCAGTGACTTTAAAATGGGATGGCGTTTTAAAATGGCTGGCTAAAACAGCATTGGTCTATGCCGATAGTGGAGATACTTAAAGGTACAGACTAGAAGCAGCCTCGCTACGCACGGCTCCGTCAACGCTGCAACGCGCCGAGGCAAAGTGTCTCGCATCGAGCGCACACAAGCAGTCAGGTCGAGGCAATGTTCGGAAGTACGTTTTTATGCGGCACGCTAAGTTGGCTGACAGGGACAGTAATAGCAGTGGTACATTCCACTGTTTCCTTTATATCTGGAGCTTTTACAACGTAATACCATGTTTAGCAAAAGTTCTATTATAGTTTTGTAGTCACTTTCCAAATAAACCCATAGTCAGTTCGCATTAAAATTTTTGGGCTGCCGATAAAAAAAATTACAAATAATAATAAAAAAAACGATTAGACTATGGGTTTCTTGGGTAAATCAACTGTAAATAGATGGCCAGTTTTCCGTTGCGTTGTGGATTCTCAGTTAGGCCTGATCTTTGGTATAATCATCATGTGGGTAACATCCGGATAGATGATGCCAGAGGTTGTGAATAAAAAACTCACTAGTATCATCGTAGATAACCAGGGCTGGCTCAGCGTCCTGCAGGATGTGGGTGATGCGGCCCTGGGGGAAACTGGGCTCCATCGGCACGTACGCCGCCCCAGCCTTCCATATGCCCAGCATTGCCATCACCGTGCTGGAATGGAGAATTCCTGTTTAGCACTAAATGTGCTGCAAACATGTTCTTTAACGTCATTTTATCATGATATCAACCAAAAATCGTCCACTGCTGGACAAAGGCCGCCCCCAAGGACTTCCACGACGAGCGGTCCTGCACTGCCCGCATCCATCGGCTTCCCGCGATCTTCACCAGGTCGTCGGTCCACCGCGTGGGAGGTCTGCCTACGCTACGTTTTCCGGTGCGCCGTCGCCACTCGAGAACTTTACTGCCCACTTGGCTACCAAACCCAACGTCATTTTATACTACTATCGAAATATACGGTCGTCGTGGAATTCATTGGGGGAGGCTGTTGTCCAGCAGTGGACGTCTTTCGGCTGATATGATGATGATGGTGATCGAAATATTATTTAGGTGGGCGGGGAACATAGCTTGTAGAACAAATGGGGCAGTAATTTTTGAGTGGTGATTGCGCACTGGAAGACGTAGCCTAGACAGGCCTCCCACTCAGTGGACTGACGAACTGGTTAAGGTCGCGGGAAGCCGCTGCATGCGGGCAACGCAGGAACGGTCATCGTGGAAATCCTTAGAGGAGGAGTCCTTTAGCCAGCAGCTTTCGGGTGATATGAAGATGATGATCAATGATAGATATTGATAAATCAAAAAAAAAAGTTCTCGTAATATGCTACAGAGGCTGGTACCCATTTCGTAATCGATCAGAGGGAAAAATACTTTTTTCTCCAATTGTATAGGTTCCGCCAAGAAAGTTGTTCAGTATTCAGTAGTATTTATTTTCTTAATCACAACAATATCAAACATATTTTATTTACTTTTTTATTTTTTTTAAATTCACCAAAAGGTAGGGTAGGAACATGTTTGTTTTTTTCCCATGTTTTTTTTCTCTTATATTTTTCTTTATTATTATATCAGCTCATATACGTCCCCACCGAGGGGCTCGAGCCTACCCTGATTCAGGGCGATTAGGCCTTAGTTGGCCACGCGGGCCCAGTGCGGGTTGGTCGACTTCACACACAACCTTCGAGATTCTTCGCAGGCGTGTGCAGGTTTCCTCACGATGTTTTCCTTCACCGTTAAAGCAATCGGTAAGTATGTACGTAAGTTTTTAAAAACTCATTTGTACATTGGCCGTCCAGATTTGAACCCGGTACTTCTGGTTAGATGGACCGAGTCGTTACCGGTTGAGCCACCGACGCTAATAATATTATAATATTTTTCTTTAGTCGTACTTATTTGATCGTTCTGTTTACGTTATCGGACGTTTACGGGTGGTGTCTGAAAACCAATGCTTTGTCTCCTTGGCAATGTAACGCATTGAGACATGGCCCATTAGTTGGGGATTGCGGCAGCGCACACCAATATCTTTATTATTTGATGTTATTGAGGAGCTATTTGTTTTGTTTTTTTCCACTTTGAATTCGTATCAATTCTTTTATTTGTAACTAAATTGTATACCAAATTGTTTATTTGTACTGCAACTGTATAAAAATGTATTGTGTGTGCTGGGTGAAATCCTAAATAAACGCTTATCTTATCTTATCTTATTCTGAGTAGGATATACCACCTGCAACTCTTCGGTGTTAAAAATAAGGCTCTAGATCTTTTAGAATCGTATTTAATTAATAGGACACATAAATTACAAATAATACGAAATCAATGGGTTCTCGGGTTAAGATGGGTGTTAAGGTTCTATTTTAGGACCTTTCCTTTATTTAGTTTATATTAATGATCTACCATTCATGGTTGAATCACTGTCGAAAGTTGTCTTGTTTGCGGATGATACATCACTAGTTTTTTAAGGTTGACAGAAAAACTGATATGTCTGACGAAGTAAATGACACTCTTTCAAAAGTATACAATTGGTTTACTATAAATAACTTAGCCTTAAACGCAAAAAAGACCAAATGTATTAAATTCACATTACCTTATGTTATTGAAATAAACAGCAATGTATCCTTAGCTGGTAATATAAAAGAATTTGTAAATCAAAGCGTGTTTGTAGGCTTAACTGTTGATTCAAAGCTTCAAAGTTAAAAAAATCAGGCTCCTTACAGATATAGACACCGCAAGACTGGTATATTTCAGCTACTTCCAAGTATTATGTCTTATGGGATACTTTTGTGGGGACTTTTGTGATACTTTTGTGGGGACATACATACCATATTTCTTCTGCAAAAAAGAGCGGTTCGCGCGATTTATGGAATGCGTTCTTGTGAGGCGCTCAGAGATAAATTCAAAGATATTAATATATTGACTTTCCCCTGTCAGTACATTTATGAAAATAGAAAGTACTAGGTGTCCCGGCGAACTTCGTGCAACCTTACACTACCCTACACTACACTACTCTACCCTACACTACCCTACCCTACATTAACCTACCCTATACTACCCTACCCTACACTACCCTACCCTACCCTACCCTACTCTACCCTACCCTACCATACCCTACCCTACACTACCCTATCCTACACTACCCTACCTACATGGATTGGATTTTGAAATTTAACTAATGATTGTTTATTTCTTGATTTTTTACAAATGAAACTATGTAATCACTATTTTATGACTATTAGAAAGAGTGTAATTTGCACCTATTTTGAATAAATATCTTGAATCGCCCTATAGCAATCACCTCCGTAATCTGTAAGATTATGGAGCGTGTATTGAACACCCGCATTCTGGCATACCTAGAAGACAATGACCTCCTTAGCGATCGACAATACGGATTTCGCCGAGGTCGATCTACTGGAGATCTTCTAGTGTATGCAACGCATATATGGGGCGAGGCCATCGAGAAGCATGGCGAAGCTCTCGCTGTGTCACTCGACATCTCAAAGGCTTTTGATAGGGTCTGGCACGCTAGCCTTATTGGCAAGCTTCCTTCTTATGGTCTTCATTTGGGATTGTGTAACTGGGTAGCTGATTTCCTGAGGGAACGGTCTATTCGAGTTGTCGTTGATGGCTGTTCCTCAGACCTATTGGCGATTGATGCCGGGGTACCTCAGGGATCTGTTCTTTCCGCAACACTATTTCTGCTTCACATAAACGATCTGCTGAAACCCGGTATAATTGGTTATGCAGACGATAGCACGGTTGTAGAAAGATACCTGTCCAGTGCACGAGCTAACAGCGCTGATACGCTGTTTCTAAGAGAGGCAATGATAGAGCGCATAAACCTATCACTTCAGGCAGTGTCTGAATGGGGTGATTCCAACCTCGTAAGGTTTAATGCCTCTAAAACACAGGCGTGTCTTTTTTCCGCCAAAAGGAGTCCATTCACCTTGACTCCAACTCTCCGGAATGAACCGATTCAGATATCTGACCACCTGGAACTCCTCGGCGTGGATTTAACACCCAATCTTAACTTCGGTCGTTACATTGAGTCCAAGGCAAAAGTTGCTGCAATGAAGCTGGGCATTCTCTCTAAAGTGAGACGGTACTTCACACCTGGACAGCTGCTTACCTTGTATCAAGCACAGGTCCGCTCATGTATGGAGTACTGTTCACATTTATGGGATGGATCAGCCCGCTATCAGCTGGATACCTTGGACGCCATCGACCGACGCGCACGGAGACTCATTGGTGACGACGAGCTAGTCAATGACAAGCTCCAAAGCCTTGAGCATCGCCGCAAAGTCGCCTGTCTATCGGTATTCTATCGAATTCATTTCGGAGAGTGCGCGCAAGAACTTCACGACCTCATTCCCCCTGCTCCATTCCGCCGTCGGTCAACGAGACGCAGGGAGGGGTTGCACCCCTTTGTTGTTGATGTTCCACCTTTTCGCACGAATCGTTACGCTTCTTCATTTATTATGCGTACAGCGCAGGAGTGGAACTCCTTGCCTGCGTCAGTGTTTCCCGATTCCTATAATTTGGGGATCTTCAAGGCAAGAGTGAATAGGCATTATTTGAGTTTGCGTGTAACATCCTCGACTGCATCATCACTTACCATCAGGTGAGTTGCAGTCAAACGCACTCAAATTTTTAATAAAAAAAAAAAAAAATCTTCAGCAAATAATAGTCACCAGTACTGTGTGTTGGATATTTGTATATCCACTAGTTGAACAGTTGACTGGTCCTGCTCTGGCCGCATCCAGCGACCTTTACCAGGTCGCCAATCCACTGAGTGGGAGGCCTACCTACGCTACGTCTTCCGGTGTGCGGTTAGCACTCGAAAACTTTACCGTTCCAACGGTTCTACTAGATATTTACTCAACCCATTGCCAGATAAGTTTAGTGATTTTGTGAGCTATGTAGGTTACCTTGGTTTTCTAGTTAGATCGCATAGGGAAACTCCGAGCATAGCTCGATCCATCGCCCTTTGGGTGATCTTGAGTGTTCTTAAGAGGCCAATAATAGTAACTAACCATGTCTCAGTTCCGTATGTCACCAGTGACAACACACACTGGTCAATGACCTTAGTCTTGAGACACTACGGTATTTAGGACGTAAACATATTAAAAACTTCCCGAACGCTGCCAAGATGAGTTGTATTCGACCACTGATCTCTCTCAAAGTTCCATCTACTTAACTATGTTCACATTCAAATATTCATTTCGAATATATGCAATTCTCTTACGGTGAAGTAAAACATCGTGAGGAAACCTGTACACGCCTGCGGAGAAACTCGCAGGTAATGTGTGAAGTCGACCAACCCGCACTGGGCCCGCGTGGTCGATTAAGACCCGATCGCCCTAGTTCAGGGTAGGCTCGAGCCCCTCGAAGGGGACGTATATGAGCTGATATCATCATTCATTTCGCCTTTACATCTTTCGTAGGTCTTACTTGTGTGTAGGTTGCATGCAGAGGGCTATGATGTAGTCCCCATCCTGATTGGGGCCTGAGGGTCTGGCCCTTGACGCTATAACTCGGGCTAGCGCATTGGTGTGACTCTCCATCTGCGAGTAGCTCACGTAGTTTGTGCTTGTTTCATCTGAAATTCAAACAGAAAATGTTAATGCGTGACAGGTTCCAATTATACCCAACGCCACCACCACTACCTAGGTTTCACTTTTCGCACCTCAGCAGTGGAGACAATAAGGGTTATTATAACCCGCGTAAATAAAGAAACAATCTGTAAATGGCGGTGGCTACTTCCGGTAGTAGTGTCAGGAAAACAGATTGTAAAATATAAAAACAAAAAAAAATAACGGTAAGAGAATTAAAACATCAAGACCGTGTGAATAATTATAAATAATAATTGCTAAACTAGACTGACTGATTTTTTATTGTTCACAGTACCGCACTGTATGGGTATAGATAGACATATGTGAGAGCAAGATAACATGACCGCCAGCCGCCATTTACAGATTGTTTCTTTTTTATCTACGCAGGTTATAACGAGAGTTCAAGATAGAAAAATATACCATACATTTTTGTTATTCAAAAACAATTTTTCATCCTCGGAAGTGGGTATTATTTCCTTGACTTTTTTGAGGTTGCGCGAGCTGAACGGGTATGGACAGCCTCCAGGAGCGATCCGGAGCGGGAGTCAAAATCCCTTTCAACCAAGCGACGCCCAACTCGTATCTATGAGCAGGGATCTGGAGTGCATGTGGAGTCGACGTGACGCCACATGCACTCCAGATCCCTGCTCTCTTCACCGCAAATGGAATGAATATGTAGCTCTCTCGAAACGCGTTATTCTTCTCCTCTTTCCTAATGGCCGGAATTGGATATCTATTTTTGTCCGGGGATAACTTATGAAGGCTTCATCCGATTTTTATGAAATATCTAAAGATGCTTAATAATAACAAGATAATTTGTATGACGTTTTTTTTAATTCACAATTGGTTAGCCCTTGGCATCATCTCACCTGATGATAAGTGACAATGATGCAGAAAATGGAAGCGGTACATTGTCCATCCAATAAACCTGCCCTACAGTCATCGCCTACAGTTTAGACTGAGGACTATTAAAACACTAAGGTTCTGTCCGCAATTTAGATGTCAATCAATTCGTGTACTTAATATATAGCTATTACGACTTAAGTATCGCTCATAAACGTAACAATCTAAAGATATAATCATTCAAGGTAAAGCAATAAAGAAGGCATTACAGAAAATATTGCGCAAAGAACGATTGTAATATTAGGTCTTTACCTATAAAATTGCTGATTGTATAAAAAAGTTTAAAGAAAAAAATTAATATTAAGAACAAAAGTTATTAAAACAAAATTTAATCTCAAAATAGCACTAGACAATTAGAAAGTAAATTATTGTAAATATATGCCTATTCTTTAGATATTTTGAGAGCACGGTGGCTTTAACCCCATGAGGTCGGATTTTTCACCTGCAAAAATCGCTTTCATTCAGGCAAAAAAAACACTTTTTTAATTTTAAAGCACTAGAGTTATCGCAGCAGTTTCTTCGTTACGAATGTCATATTTGGGAATACCCCACATAAGATTTCGTCACATTCAGGAAAATTCAAGAAAATTAACTAGTCTAAAAAATTGCCCCATCTGACCACTGAGAAAACGCCTTTGTTCCATTCAATGGTACATAGCTCAGGGTTTTGGAACATGAAAGACATGCCACTAGTTACTAATAAAATACCATAAGTAGTGTCACCATAAGGTCAATAATAAAAAACAATAACTTTTTTATTTTTAATAAAAACAGGCATTGAACTTCAAAAACTGAATCGGCAATTTCATAGGTAAAGACCTACTATTATATATTTAGGTTAACTGCCTTAAAACACCAAATATAAACAAATCTGGTGTGTTAATTTTTTTGTAAGATCTGAAAATTTAAAAGCCATTTGGAGATATTTTGATTTTGTATATATATATATATATATATATATATATATATATATATATATATATATATATACAAAATATATATATTTTACACTCAAAAATTAAAGATTAAATAGAAAATGAAAAAAAAACCTAAATGCCCTTCATTTGACCTGCGAAGTTCACAAAAATTAAACGACTGCTACGAATATAAATGTTTGTTTTTCTTGTTGAATAAAGACCTAATATTTATGGACGAGGTCGTCCGAACATTGACTAGTTTTTAAGTTTATTTAAAAAACAAGAATATTTTTTAAGTCTGTAGTACTGTCGAGAATAGTTTATATATACGTCAAGGCTAGTTTTTAAGTCTATATTACTACGTAGAGACTAGTTTTTAAGTCTGTAGAAGGGGAGATTTGGCAACTACCGCATGGTTAGTGATTCCGCGCCCGAACTTATCTCAATATCTATACGTGATATATAGTGATATATAGTGGTTGTCTATAGTGGTTGTTCGAATCCCGCCCACGCCTCTTCTAAGCAACAACACGCTGGTCACGTGCTCTAAAGCAAAATATCATTTTTCACTATCATTTTGCAGTTCTCTTCAATAAGAGGTAAACTTAATTTAAATAACAGTATAGTGAACTATTCCATTCTATTTATGAATAAAATATTTCAAAATGCCGCGGCACGTATCCCAAGATTCCCAAGGTGTCTATTTATTGTTGAGTTTATAAACGAAAACAACTGATTAGGTATGATAATTTCGTGCTTAGGTCTGATAACACCGCGCCCAAGGGGCGTTAGTATTATAACAAAGTTATTTCGTGCATAAACGTTGTAACTGAAAATTATTGGTTTTATTACATTTTTTAATCAAAGATTATTAAACTTAAAATTATTTGTAGAGTTCTTATTTTATGTGTGTCATCTTAATTTAATAAAAACGTTGCCTTATTATGATTGTCATGCGTATCTATCTAATTTTACCTTTAACCAGAGTTGGCACGGTATTATCAACCTGCTCACGATATTATGGGACCTTGTTCGTTAATATCACGCTTTGTCATTTTTGTAATAATTTAGCTATATTTAACAAATTATTTATTTTCTTAAATTCTACATGTACTGAAAGTATAGCCAATTAAATATCCTACCTATAAATGACGATTAGACTTTTCTAATTCTAACCAGAGCCTAGATATAGTCTTCAGCCCTTAGGGGCTCGGTAATTGCCGACTTTACGCTACTACGTAGAGACTAGTTTTCAAGTCTATAGTACTACGTAGAGACTAGTTTTCAAGTCTATAGTACTACGTAGAGAGTATAGTTTTCAAGTCTATAGTACTACGTAGAGACTAGTTTTCAAGTCTATAGTACTACGTAGAGAGTATAGTTTTCAAGTCTATAGTACTACGTAGAGACTAGTTTTCAAGTCTATAGTACTACGTAGAGAGTATAGTTTTCAAGTCTATAGTACTACGTAGAGAGTATAGTTTTCAAGTCTATAGTACTACGTAGAGAGTATAGTTTTCAAGTCTATAGTACTACGTAGAGACTAGTTTTCAAGTCTATAATACTACGTAGAGAGTATAGTTTTCAACTCTATAGTACTATGTAGAGACTAGTTTTTAAGTCTAAGGGCTTACCAATTGTAAATAATAAAAAAATACTTAGTGTTTTAAAATGTAAACCTCTGATAGGTGTAATTACTTAGCTAAAAGTTTCCGAGAATTGGTTTTTACGATTAAATGAAGTAAAATCAATGGAAAACTACTTTTTTATCGCTAATAACAACGACAAGACAATAAAATCAATTGAATTTAATTAAAACTCCTGTATTTACTGCGAAGTCCAATCTGTTGTATTAATTATCACTTTGCTGTAGTTAGTATAATATGACGAAGCTATCATTTGATAGATAGATAGATAGATAAGACGTATATTTGTCACTGCAAACACACACATAGATACTAGTATATTATACGTTTTAGAAAAAAAAACTTAATTAACAACAAAATTAACCTATAAACTTAGCTAACACTATAGTGTGATGCAGTGCAAATGGGCCATAGCTCAGTAAAAAGCTTTGTCTTTGGCCACATTAAAGCTGTTAAAATTGATGTTTTGTGGCAGGAAAGATGGTGGAAAGATGAAAGCCAGGTGGGCTAGTAACAGGACATTGACATATGTCCCTAATAGACAGGACCATATAGACCCCTCCTGCCCCAACTGCAGAGAACTGGAGAGCCAACACTACTTGGCTGAGTGTGTACTCTACAGCAGGCTCAGGTGGGAGACGTTTGGCGCCTATATAGGATCAAGGAAGAGGACATAAGCGACCTAGAAATCAGTCGCATATCGGAGTATTGTAGAAGGAGCTCAATCAAGGTTTAAGGGGGGGACGCCACCGGGGTCACAGAAACCATCGTACTTACCATCAGGTGAGATGATGCCAAGGGCTCACCAATTGTGAATAATAAAATAATACTAGGTAACTAGATAAGTTTTGCAATACACAAATATGAAACAAAGAGGTGGCATATCATATATATTTTTTAAAACTATATTTCCATAGACAAAGTTTGGCGGGAAAAAGTTTTCTTTTTTTATAATTTTTTTATTAAAAAAATTGATTTAATATTTAAAGATGTCGGCGTGGTCTAGAGACGTCTTACGAGTTGTAATTCGTTACAACTTTGAGAGGGGTCTGTTGTTAGATGACTGTCTCAAGGAAATGCAATATGTATTCAAACAAAACTGCCCTTATCGTACGACTGTTTACCGTTGGTATTGTGAGTTTAAACGTGGAAATTTTGAAGTTTCTGATGCACCAAGATCGGGACGACCCAGTGACGTGTGTACTCCAGATAACGTTGCCAAAATAGAAGAAATGTTAAGAGTTGATCGTCGAATGACCTATAGGCAAATAGAAGAAGCCCTGGGCATCAGTGCACCAAGTGTTCACAAAATTTTGCACGAAATTCTTGGAGTAAGAAAAGTTTGCACTCTATGGGTACCTCACGACCTAACGGAGGAGCAAAAGGACTGTCGTGTATTATGGTGTAAAAAAATGTTTAAAAAATTTGAAAACGGGTCAAGTGCTTATGTTAACAGCATCGTCACTGGTGATGAAACTTGGCTATATTATTATGATGTGCCATCTAAAAGTAAAAATAAAGTTTGGCTCTTTGAAAATGAGCCTACGCCAACACAACCCCGCAAATCAAAATCTGTTAAAAAGAAGATGATAGCTGTATTTTTTACTAGCCGTGGTATAATCGATCGAGTAGTTCTGGACAGTCAGCGTACTGTAACAGCTAACTGGTACACTAATGAATGTTTACCTCAGGTGCTTGATAAACTTAAGGAAATGCGTCCCAACTCCAGACTCGGTACTTGGCATTTTCACCATGATAACGCACCGGCACATCGAGCGGCTCTCACAGTGAATTTTTTGACAACTGCTAGGATAAAAATTGTTGAGCATCCACCATACAGCCCCGACCTAGCCCTTGTGACTTTGCTTTATTTCCTATTATCAAAGATAATCTGAAAGGGCGGAAATTTACCAGCGACGAGGAACTTTTGAGAGCTTGGGATCATGAGTGTGCTGTACTTCCAGAAAACAAATGGATAGATATTTTTGATGATTGGTTTTTACGCATGACTAAATGTATTAACTGTAACGGAAATTACTTTGAGCGATTGTAAAAAATAAAGTCGTTTTGCAAAATTTATCTATGTAATAGACCACCAAAGTAAATATATTAGTACTAACATACAGTATGGACACTCCCTGCCGCTTTCTAGATTCCGACCTCACCCCCTCGTCACCCAGATTGATACAGATTGGTTATAGTTTGGTTCACGAACGTATAGGATTTCGCTGTGATTGTGTTTGCTCCGTCATTTGTTTTTTTGGAAAGTTATTTCACGACTGTTGTATGCAGTGTCCGGGGTGTGGTACCACCATGGGAACAGTGTGTAATAAGTCCACTTAGAGACTTGAACACCCGCCTGTACCCCGCAGGCGTCCCACCCAACAACCATAATAATAGCCATGGGGGCTAAGAAAATTCCCTACCACCAACACCAACCAAACTACAAACCAGTCTTTCATAATTAGACCCCGCCGGGGATTGAACCCGCGACCTCCTGTTGTGAAGCGAATGGACAAACGATTACGCCACGAAGGCGGTTAAAGTTACTTGATGGTCGATATTTGATGATCGGGCGCTGTGGAAAACAGAATCGACGGACATCGCGGTGCTCCTTATTGCGGAGGCACCTCACCCTCAATGGCTTCCTCACTGCTGAGGATTGTGACTCACTTCATTTTGCTCACAAGCCGTCGTACATGTTACGGTTCCCGTCTGGTGCAGTTCAGTGCTGATGGGGAAATCCAGTTGTTCGGATATTCCGACCAAATTAATTGGTACTTATTTTTTTGATAACCTACTTTCAACAGTATTCTGTCTCCATCATCAGACCCTCGATGGTAGTCATACATAACCCATAAATCATAGTTCCAAACATAAGCATCATCATCATCATATCAGCTCATATACGTCCCCACCGAGGGGCTCGAGCCTACCCTGAGTTATAAGTTATAAGTTAACATAAGCATAATAAGTGTTAATAGAACTAATTATATGTAGCAAGTTTAAATAGAATCGGTTCACAGATTCAGTGGGTGAAGAATGAATCATTCCCTATTTTTCTGCCCTTTGGGAGGGGTAATTTTTTATAACACTTAAATTAGATCAACTTCAAAGTACGAGTTGGTATCCAATAATTTTAAACAAAAAAAAACGACTTCAAACAGGAAACTAAGGTTCCCCTCGATTTCTCAGGGATGCCATCATCAGATCCTGGATTCCTTATTATGGTACCTCCTTTGGAATATCTCCTTTCCAACAAAAAAAGAATCATAAAAATCGGTTCATAAATGACGGTCGAATTGAAAAAACTCCTCATTTTTTTAAGTCGGTTAATAAAAAAAATCTAAATCAGACTACACAGTAAAAAGTAATGCCTGATCGATCATATATATATCCTCTGGTTTTTCGTCGTTTAAAAAACATCGGTGACTCAAGGGTAACGACTTGGTCCTCTTAATTAGAGGTCCCGAGTTTTAACCCGAACGGCCAATAACTGTCACTTCTTTGTACTTACATGTCACAAAAGATAAGTCAGATTATTAACTAGCTGTTTTCCGCGACTTAGTCATTTTTCTGACGATTTCCATCAGGCGATATGGATCCAAAGCTTTAAATTAATATAGTAGACAGAAAAAACTTGGATACAGTATTTAACAATTTAATCAAAGTGAAAATAATTCTGAATTGACGACCGCCAAACAATACGCGATGACCGGTTAGCCGAGGAATCATTAGCCTTGACTGCGAAACTGAGGGTCACAGGTTTAACTTGGCTATTGGTTTGTTTGTTTTCAAGTCACGGTCGACCTTACGAACAGTTGGTTACGGTTTGAGTAGTGGAGCAGAGCATTCTTTGTTTGTAGTAGGTAAAGTACAGGTATCAATGTACGTACAGGTGTAGCGTGATTGGTATAGGAAAAAAAATCTAGTTCCCATACTGTGTTGTCAAATCAGCTGATCGATAAGAATGAGTAGTTAAAAAAATAATTGAAAACGCCGAACACGTTAAAAAACCGACTTCCATCGCAACAACTTAGTACATTTTTGAATTATTATTTTTGGTTTTTGTTAATTTTCTAATAAAGTACTACACCGATTTTGATAAAATTTATATGGGACCACACGGGAAGCACTAGCTTTAAAATAAAAAAATAATCATAAAAATCAGTTCACCCAGGCAAAAGTTATGAGGTAACAAACAAAAAAAAACATACACACGAATTGAGAACCTCCTCCTTTTTGGAAGTCGCTTGAAAATGCGATTTCATTAAAATCGTAAAACAAAAGTGTTTTCAACCGCCTCCGTGGCGTAACGGTTAAGTCCATTAGCTTCATATCACGAGGTCGCGGGTTTGATTGGAGTGTCAGGAGTCTTACCGTAGGGTATCAAATTCCACTCCACCCTCCAAGTGGACAGACGCTGGATGCATGATCGTGCTGAGTGGAGGTCTTTGCTCAACAGAACGTCTTCAGGCTGACTTGATAATGATGATGAGACTCACCAGTATACACAAGTGCAGTTCTGTCGCTATTACCAAGCCTGGACAGATGCCTTGGTATAGGTGCTACTGGAACTGATGCACGAGCTCCAGCCACCACGGACAATGGGGGCAGGGAACCCATGGTGGATCACTGCAACAGAGAAGTTAAATTTCGAAGATCAAAATTTCGCTCCAAATAAAAATAAAATAGTATCATAAATCGTCGGTCGCGTAATGGCAAGGGCCGCTACCTCCTGTCCGGGAGGTCGTGGTTAGATCCTGCCACGTACCAATGTGTTTTCGATTTTCGATTTCATATGTAAGTTTATCCGACGGTGAAGGAAAACATCGTGAGGAAACCTGCATAAACCTGCGAATAAACTCGAAGCTTGTGTGTAAAGTCGACTAACTCGCTCTGGGCCCGCGTGGTCGACTAAGGCCCGATCGCCCTAATTCAGGGTGGTCTCTAGTCCCTCGGTGGGGACGTAAATGAGCTGATGTGATGATCTTATGACAAAATCCAAACAAAACATAAATGTGTAAGGGAACCGAGTTCGATACAAAAAATTAACAGAGATATTTATGGGTCTTAAATCATAGGTATGGGACTTAGTATTGAAATGTTTATCTAAGACTTCTTCAAAAAATTGAGAATTAACAACGGTTTTCAGTTGCTTAAAATGGTGCTAGTTGCACATTAGTAGCTTCCTTTAGCACAAAAGTGGTATAACTTGGCAAGTTCCCAAAAAATTTTGTGAAAATTGGGACTGAGATACCTGCAGTTCGAAAGTGGCTTGAAATGGTGCGTGTGTCGGTATGACCGGTGTCGTCCTTTTCTTTTCGAACTTGGCTGACACACTGCCGTGTTCCGATATTCTTATTATTGTCTATTTAAAAAAAAACCTAAGGCATTCCCTAAGCGATACTTAGTCCACAGATAAGAAAACGTAGCGTAGACAGGCCTCCCACGCGGTGGACCGACCAATTGATGACGGTCGCGGGAGGCTGCTGGATTCGGGCAGCACATGACCGGTCGTGGAGGACTTTGTCCAGCAGTGGACGTCTTTAAAAAGTGGCTGTTTTCCTGAGCTGCTTTATAAGGGTTCCTTACATCCAAAGGGTTGTAGCACGACGGGTAGGAGTAGGTGAGGCAGGGCGTGGGTCAATAACTCCGTACGTACTACGTGCACACAATTGAATCCTTACTTTATCCTTACTAATATCCTTAATTAATTAATTATTATTATTATATATATATATAGTAGCTGTCCCGGCGAACTTCGTACCGCCTTACATTACATTACACTGCCCTGCCCTACCCTACACTACACTACACTACCCTACCCTACACTACCGTACCCTACCCTACATACACTACACTACACTACCCTACCCTACACTACTCTACACTACCCTACACTACACTACCCTACCCTACCCTACCCTACACTACCCTACCCTACACTACCCTACCCTACCCTATCCTATCTCTCAAGTTGGATCGAACTGCACATGGTGTGCGAATTTTATTATAATCGGTTAAGTGGTTTAGGAGTCCATTGAGGACAAACATTGTGACACGAGATTTATATATATTAAGAGAAGATTATAAATGTGAAAGCGTGGATGTTTGTTACGCTTTCACGCAAAAACTACTGAACGGATTTGGCTGAAATTTGGTAGGTCGACAGATTAGGACCTGGATTAAGACATAGGCTACTTTTTACCACGCTCGCGAGCCGCTTGCGGCTCGCGCACTGCGCACCCTCGAAAAGTCATAGAAACGTGGTCCACGCGGGTGAAGCCGCGGGAAACAGCTAGTAATAATATTATAAATGTGAAAATGTGTTTGTTTGTTACCTTTTCACGCTTCAACGCCTTGACCAATCTCTATGAAATTTGGCATGCAGGTAGCCTGTTTAACGGGGAAGGACATAGGCTACTTTTTATCCCGGGAAAATAGCATTGCATCATCATAGCCTTGGCATCATCTCACCTGATAGTAAGTGAAAATGATGCCGAAGATGAAAGCGGGCTTACCAAGATTCCCCAACGCAATGGAGAACTAGCTATCTTATCTTCAAGCCGAAACACATCAATGTTATTAACACTGATGTTTGGCGGCAAGACTTAAAAATAAGATGGTGGTAGCTGGCTAGGCGGGCTTAGAAAATGCCCTACCACCAACCAAACCGAGTCTTACAAGTTGTCCCCACCGGGAATCGTACCCGAGACCTCCTGGTGTGAAGCGAATGGACTACCCATTACGCCACGGAGGCGGTTAAATCGAAACGGAACATTGGATTGTTGTGGTTTTTTTGCACAGAGATGGTTGAGGAGCTGGGAAACGACATAATTAACTAATCACCCTTAAAGACAGTCATAAAAACGATGTCCACGAGGGCGAAGCCGCGGGAAAAAGCTAGTTTAATATAATGTAGGAATATAATAACTAAATAAGTACATTAGAATTTGAAAAGCATTTCACACGTTTAATTATTATCACACCAACAAATTACAGAAAACATAATTATTATATTATTAACTGTCCCGGCTAACTTCGTACCACCTTACACTTCACTACACACCCTACCCTACCCTACACTACGTACTAATATATACACTTTGACACTACACTACACTTTCCTACTCTACATTACACTACCCTACCCTACCCTACACTACTCTAAACTACGCTACCCAACCCTACATAAGAACCTTCTCCTGACAAGAATGAACTAAACAAAAAACAATTAGCGAAATCGGTCCAGCCGTTTACGCGTGATGCGATGACCAAGGGAAATAGAGATTCATTTTTATATATAAAGATTATATTCCAGAAAGAACCAGTTTCAAATAGTATTTTACAGACATTCGAGGAATCTCAACTGCACTAAGTCAAAGTTTGATAACGAAAAATATCGAGGGATAGGATAGAATTCGGATTTTGAAGAAAAATATGACACATAGGTTATGTGCCAGCGCATGAGAAATAGATCAAAAGGAAGAAGGTTAAAACAACATCAACGCGTTACCGCGTCACAGGGCGACCAATTGCACCCTACTCTAAGCCTCCGCTGCCAGCCAGCGGGCTGTATTTCTTGAACCGTAAAAGGTAGACAAATGAAATTATCACAGTGTGCGTTTTTCTATTGCCGCTATAACAAAAAATAATAAAAGTTAGCCAAGTGACAAATAAGGGAGGTCAAAATAAATTGAGTGTTCTTATTTAAATGTATTTTTGATTTTGTTCTATCGTAAAAACGGTAATACATACAAGCGTGAAATTTGCTGTGATTATAGTACTAACTCTAAAGTAAAACAAAAAATAATAAAAACTAGCCAAGTATGAGTCGTTCTCGAGTTAAAAAGTCTGAACTGAATAAAAAAAAGCATTCTTCAGCCGCTGCCGTTTATTTGTCTTATGTTGAATCATGTATTATATTATTGTGTATAATTGAGCTTCGGTGGCCCAACGGCAAGGGCCGCTACCTCCTATCCGGGAGGTCGTGGTTCGAGTCCTGCCACGCATACCAATGTGTTTTCGAATTTTTATATTTATTATTAAATAAGTTTATCCGACGCTCTTACGGTGAAGGAAAACATCGTGAGGAAACCTGCACACATCTGCGAAGAAACTAGAAGGTTGTGTGTGAAGTTGACCAACCAGCACTGGGTCCTTGTGGTCGATTAAGGACCGATCGTCCTAATTCAGGGTAGGCTCGAGCCCCTCGGTGGGGACGTATATATGTATAATTGTTATACTTGTGTGGAGAGGTTTGCAGGTACGGAATCCTCGGTGTGCGAGTCCGACTCGAACTCGGCCAGTTTATTTTAGTAATTGTCATTTAAATTAAAAATTTTAATTGCATTGGTTCCGTCATTTTATCCCATGTCAATAAAGGGCGAATATTAATAACGACCTCGCCTCGTCAAGCAAGTAATCTACTTGTCATCGCAATGGCTTGTAATTGACAAATGATTTGTCCAATCAATTGAAGGTAACGTTATGTCCGCCATTGTAACGTAGCCTACGTAGGAAGCCACTGTACTTGCATTATTTAAATACGGAACCCTAAAAAGTGTTGTGTCATTGTTATCTCTGACACTACTGTAGAACTATCATAGAGAGTATGAATAGTCACAATCTGGTAGCAATAAAACTAGTAATTAATATCTGTACACTATCTAATGTCTGTTTTTTAATCCCCTATACTAAGCATCGGTGGCTCAACCGGTAACGACTCGGTCCTTCTAACCAGAGGTACCGGGTTCAAATCTGGACGGCCAATGTACCAAT
Organism: Coleophora flavipennella; assembly: GCA_947284805.1. NCBI lineage: Eukaryota > Metazoa > Arthropoda > Insecta > Lepidoptera > Coleophoridae > Coleophora > Coleophora flavipennella. The sequence goes on from OX369308.1 coordinate 3,115,823, forward strand.
GAGTTTTTCAAAAACTTACGTACATACTTACCGATTGCTTTAACGGTGAAGGAAAGCATCGTGAGGAAACCTGCACACGCCTGCGAAGAAACTCAAGGGTTGTGTGTGAAGTCGACCAACCCGCACTGGGCCCGCGTGGTCGACTAAGGCCTGATCGCCCTAATTCAGGGTAGGTTTGAGCCCCTCGGTGGGGACGTATATGAGCTGAGCTGCAATACTAAACTTATATGTCCTGGTGCCAAGTTTTGGCTGTTCTTAGGGTTCCGAAGGCAACAAGGAGCCCTTATAGTTTTGCAATGTCTGTCTGTCCGTATGTCCGCTGCTTAGCTCTGAGACTATTATTACTAGAAAGCTGTAATTTGGCATTTATATATTAATATTAATCACGCTGACAAAGTTGTACAATAAAATCTAATTTAAAGTTATCTTTGGATTTTCCGCAATGTTTAAAATAAAAACAATATGGATCCTGTGCTCGCCCAAAAAGGTTGGAGGTAAAAAACAACGGGGAGCCACTTGCGGCTCGCCACCGCGCACCATCGATATCTTTAAGGGCGAAGCCGCGGGCACTCACAAGTTAATGATAAAAAGTGACTCAAATGACACAGTCACATATTCTCATTATAAGTCATCCATGATCCATCATCATCATCATCATATCAGCCACAAATTATCCACTGCTGGACAAAGGCTTCCCCTAAGGATTTCCACGACGACCGATCCTGCGCTGCCCGCATCCATCGGCTTCCCGCGATCTTTACCAGGTCATCGGTCCACCGCGTGGGAGTCCTGCTCCATCCATGCATCCATTTGTTTTTATTTTGAACATTACCTATATGGAAAAGGGATACCTTTGATAACTTTAATTAAAAACTTAATGAAAAACACGTCAGCATAAAATAATTACCACTCTTTTTTGGGAAGTCGGGTAAAATGTATACAATACAATATTCTTTATTGCATCACAACATGAAAAATATATTCACGTGATCAAGTCGAATTTAACTATATCTGGCACTCGTAACTCCATTCAGCCTATATTATTCCGATTTCTGTGGATAAGCCGTTTAGAAGATATCGTGTATATAATAAAGAAACGATAAAGATAAGATAGCCAGTTCCCCATTGCGTCGGGGAATCTTGGTAAGCCCGCTTCCATCTTCGGCAACATCGTCACTTACCACCAGGTGAGATGTTGTCAAGGGTTTACCAATTGTAAAAAAAAAAAAGAAACATAAATTTGACCTGAAAACAATACACTATTTTTTTTGTGGGCAGTCTCGTTAAATGGTACGCGGAAGCAAATAAGGGAAGTACTCTTAATAAGAACCTTTACTTCTCCAACTGGGCTTTATTTACACAAATGAAGATGATGTCTCCGTACGGGTTTATTGCGTCAGTGCGTTCTTAAATACAGGGCGTCACAAGAAGCAATAATTTTTATAACTTTTCCAAAAACCATGTTTTTGTTAAAATTTCTTTAAAATATCCCAAGACAGTGTTGACTAGTAGATATGCAGGTCAATTTTAACTGAACTCAATAAATAATATAATAAAGCGTGTAAAAAAAACTGAGCACTCAAATTAAACAACTTTGCTAAAGTCGCAGAAAAAAATTGAACTCTTCATACAAATCGACACATTTTTTTTTAGAATTGACTTTGTTCCTTAGGGAAAATTGTTCATTTGATGAGTAGTTGCCCACCTTAAAAGTGCTAAGTTTTTTACACGCTGTAAAGGTGATTTTTTTTATGGTTTACGATATTTATTTCTTGAAAAAAACACAGGTGGATAAAAGTCGTGGCTATTACTAAGTTTTTTCATTTATTTGAAAATTTTTAGATATTAATTGCGTGGTCTATAAATATATTTCTGTAATGTCGCCAGATAGATCTTATGGGCGGTATAGACCATTATAGTTTTAACTATAAAATGCTTATAATTTGGTCACTACTTTGATAACTTTATTTGAGCGAAGTCGGCCTTGCCATGCTACTCAGAAAAGAGATCGCAATTTCCTGTACGAAGATTTAATTCAGAAGGAAAAACGGTCATAAATTTTAATAATTGTATTTTTAATAATTGCTCTTTTAATTAAATCCTTACTATTCATATCTAAACTGAACTGGTTTTATTAAAATTACTCGCATTTTTAAATAAAGCACTCTACAAGCCTTGGTCCGTAATGACTGCACAGATGGCCACCGTATGATGGCCTCGAAATTAGCTTATCTTCGTTTCTCGGCCTTCAAGCTTGGTTAGGAGATAAAGAATAATATTTCCTATTACCCAAATTTTACCCAAATCCGTCCAGTAGTTTGGGCACTAGAACACCGGACGGACGCACAGGGACACACTCAGATACACATACATACATATTTTTGAAGTGAAAACTTCTTTAGGCACTTTAGGCATTTTTGAGTTGGGAAAAAACCATTGAACTCGCAACACCGTCACCGACACCGTCGCCGACACCGTCACCGACACCTTACCAGGAACACTCGCAGGGTCAAAACTTATTACTACTATTTTTTGGTTAATTTAATCGCAACAGAACAATGGATTGTTGTGATTTTTTGCACAGAGATGGTTGATGAGTTGGGTAATGACATAATTTACTAATTAGCATATTCTGACATAGTTTCCGAGCTATCTGGGGAAAACTAATTTTCACGCTCGCGCATGTAGGTCTTATAGACTTCCTTGGTTAAGGGGGTGGAAAGGGAAGTGACATAGGCTGCTAATCAGAATAGCCCGATATAGTTCCTGAGAGATCTAAAGAAAACTCAAGTCCGCTTACGGCTCGCGCACCGCTCACCCTCAAAGATAGTCATAAAAACGATGTCAGCAAAAAAGTGAAGCCAAAAGCGAAAGCTAGTCTAAAATAAATTATATAATATCATTATTCACAAAATAATATTTATCCTACAGAAGCACAAAAACTTATTCCTACGATATTTAAAATCATTTGCAATTTTACATTTATTAAAATCATTAAAATAGTTCGTCAAAGACAATGACGTCACAGGCTAGTATAAAACGAACAATTTCAGAACCTAATGTCATTTTTGACAGTTGATAAAAAGTAACTCAAATGACTAGTAGACAAATACCGGAATGTGGTCATTTCTAAATCTTTATTATTTCGATCAAATAAACACTAACGTAACATGGATATTAACTAACGGCAAATCATAGTGACGTATAAAAATTTGAAAAAAAGTTAAAAATCAATTTAAAAATTAATTAACTCAAAATAACGAAACAATGTTTCTTTTATATATATATAAAATAAAGCCGTTTTAGTTACACCATTTATAACTCAAGAACGACTGGATCAATTTATATAATTTTTGTGTTTTTGCATTTGTCTTCGTCCGGAATAGGATAATAAGTATTAAAATATGATATTCATCAATAAAAAAAATGAAGGCTAGGGTTGTGTAGGGTAGGGTAGGGTAGTGTAGGGTAGGGTAGGGTAGGGTAGTGCAGTGTAGGGTAGGGTAACGTAGTGTAGTATGTAGGTGTAAGGTTGTTAGGGTAGGGTAGGCTAGGGTAGTGTAGTGTAGGGTAGGGTAGTGTAGGGTAGGGTAGGGTAGGGTAGTGTATTATAGTGTAGGGTAGGGTAGTGTAGGGTAGGGTAGTGTAGTGTAGAGTAAGGTAGAACGAAGTTCGCCGGGTCAGAAAGTTTATATATAGGGGACGGTCGGGCAAGAAGAACAGGGTAGGCAAAAGGGGTATGTACTCAAACACGCGCTCAAAGCAAGAGCGAGACAAAATATTTACGTATGGCGCTAGCGCACTTCCTCCTCGGACAGAATCAGTCAGCCGCGGCCCGCCGTGCGAGTTATACGGGTGCACAGGAGACTCTGGTCATTTTCCCGCTAAAAATAAAAATATTTTAGAGGTAAGTACGCTTGGTTATTTATGGTATATGTAAAGCTTATTGTACGTCAATGCTTATGATCAAGGAGCCAGGTTTGTGTGCTAAAGGATGTGAATGTTTTAACCGAAAACATGTTATGTTTTGTAATGTTTTTGTAGCGGGCGTAGGTATCGAAAGGTATCGGGCAAAATGGGTGCGGGCAAAACGGAGACTACCCATTTTTCGCGCCTTTTACTTTTGTATGAATGGATGCTGAGTTAGATTTTCAATATCAATATTTACATATTTTCAAAACAATAAAACGAGCAGCCAACCCCATCAACGTCAAAGTTGTTAAAGCGACATAAGAAAAATACAAGCCAAGTTAAGACTAGAGAAAAAGATTGTCATTGTTTGGTTTGTAAAGAGCTATATGTAGCTCCTCCGACAGAGGATTGGATAATGTGTTCCCTGTGTCAGGAATGGGCACACGAATCGTGCACTTCATACAGTGGCCACGGCTCCTACTTTTGCGACTTTTATTTTGACTAGTACCTAGTGTTGTTTTTGCCCGCCTAGGGTAATCCTTTTGCCTACCCCCTATGGGCAAAACGGGTATTTTCCAAATTTTAAAAAAAGTGTTATTTCTTAGAAATGTTGATTATTTTCTTATTTTTTTTAATTTAAGTCGATTGCCAAAGAGGTAGTTCTAATTTATGTTCACATAATTATTAAATATTCCTACTATAAGTGTGCATTTTATTTGATCTGCCTTAACATGCCCGTTATGCCCGACCGTCCCCTAAATACACGAAATTAACCAACAATAGTGGGCAAATAGAACAGATAACCGTTGGGACATTAAAGTTCTTTAGTGGCGACCGCGCACTGGAAGAAGTAGCGTAGGCATGCCAATCACACGGTGGGCCTACGACCTGGTGAAGGTCGCGGTAAGCCGCTGGATATGGGCAGCAAAGGACCGGCCGTTGTGAAACTCCTTGGGGGAGGCCTTTGTCCAGCAGTGGACTTTTGTGCTAATATGATGATGATGCTGAACCAACAATATAAGGAAATCAAAAGTAGGACCTACGCCTACAATTTTTGAGGTCGGTTACTAGCACTAAAGAAATGTACACCTACCTACCAAATTTATCTTTTGTCATGTGTCGGTTCATCATATCAGCTGACGGACGTCCACTGCTGGATATAGGCCTTCCCCAAGGGTTTCCATGACGACCGGTCCTGCGCTGCCCGCATCCAGCGGCTTCCCGCGACCTTCACCAGGTCATCGGTCCACCTAGTGGGAGGCCTACCTACGCTAAGTTTTCCGATGTGAGGTCGCCACTCGAGAACTTTACTGCCTCAACGGCCATATGTTCTACGAGCTATGTGCCCCGCCCACTGCCACTTAAGTTTAGCAATTCTGATAGCTATGTCGATTACTTTGGTTCTCCTACGGATCTCCTCGTTTCTGATTCGATCACGTGTCGTGTCGTGATCATGTGTCGGTTGATAAAACATAATAATCTATAATCACAGTCAGATATCAAATGGTCCTACGTTAAAAAAAGCTGTTCCGGAAGAGACATACAAAATTCTGAACTGCCCTACCAGCTAGCTCCCAAACAAAGAAGTATCCACTTCACAAAGGTTTTTTTTGGTTGATTTCTTTCACAGCGCAACGGAACAACGGATCGACGAGATTTTTTGCACAAAAATAGTTGATGAGTTGGTAAGTGACACTGACTACTAGTGATTAGCATACCCCGACATTGTTCCCAAGAAATCTGTTAAAAAAACCGTTTCTACGCTTGCAAGCCGCTAACGGCTCGCGCACTACCTACCCTCTAGGACAGTAGTGCTAAATACGTTTGTTTTGTTTTTCCAAATTGACCATGGTTTTTTGAAGAAAAAAATAGAAGAGACGATTTCTTAGCTAAAGATTCAATTTTTTGGCTTTATTAGAAAAATTAAAAAAACAAAATACATTCAATAAAAGTCAAAAATTACAAATTTATAAATAAATGCTCCAAAAAGAAGCCTCAGTCATACTCAGGTCCAAGAATACCCGTATATGTTGTAGCAAAGTATATATATTAGTACTAACATACAGTATGGACACTCCCTGCCGCTCTCTAGATTCCGACCTCACCCCTTCGTCACCCAGATTGGTGCAGATTGGTTACTGTTTGGTTGTCGAACGTATATGATTTCGCCGCCATTTTGTTTGTTCCGTCATTCGTTTTTTTTAAATGTCATTTCTGACCCATTGTATGAAGTGTCTAGGGTGTGGTTGTAGCCTATAGTTCCTCGCTCGCGTAAAATAAGTACCCGATATCCCTATGAAGATCAATACCTACCCGACGCCATACCTTTTCTTATTGCAACAGTACCAATTATAGAAACAGTGACATATATTATAGAAAAATCTTGAAACAAGAAAAATAAAAATCCTGGATCCGCCCCTGTATACCCCGTTACAAATAGCCTTCGCGCGCAGGCGCCAGAGTTTTCGCAACCGACGATTAAGGCTACTTTAGCTCTACCTGCACCGGCAGCAATAAAACTTTGTCTCGACGTTTACTTCAATTTCGAATAATATCGTAGTGATATTATTGGAATTAAGACACTTATTTTGTAGACCTAACAACCGGCGAATTTAAAGGAAATGCGTAAAAAAAATTGGTGTACGACTCATTAACGGGGACTCTACTCATCATACTGAACAACTTTCCCCAAGAAACCCATAGTTAATTCTAAAAAACGGGCCATCCATACAAAAATCAACAAAATTGGTCGATCAGTTGATCGATTTGTAAGTAAAGTTTTTTTTTGCGATTATAGCAAAATCGTATATAGAACAAAAGTTGTTCAGTATCGTGAGTAAAAACCCCAGTTAATGGAGGTCCTATCACACCAATATTGTTACACCTTTTTTTTTCTATATATATATATATATATAGCATACATCTATCAGAGGTTATACTGGGTAAACTGAACAGCCGAAACTGAACAACTAGTCCCCAAGACCTGTACAAAATTTCATATTTGTAGACCCATCGGTTGTCTGTGCGTTGTTGTTCGCCAGTCGTTCATAGTTTTTAAATATGTAGATTGAAAATTAAAAATAGATTAACCTTCAATTGCTTTTGCAATACATAATTTATTAAGGTAGGTCGCGTATCGCTAAATCTGTATGTATTAATTTTGTATAATAGGCCTACATACATATCAAATTTGATTTAACTTGCGATAAATTACGTAACTGATCTTGTATTTTTATTTTGGTTCTCTTAAATATTCCCGACGCACCCAGTGTTCTTTTAGGGTTCCGTACCCATCATCATTACAGCTCATATACGTCCCCACCGAGGGGCTCGAGCCTACCCTGAATCAGGGCGATTAGGCCTTAGTCGACCACGCGGGCCCAGTACGGGTTGGTCGACTTCACACACAACCTTCGAGTTTCTTCGCAGGCGTGTGCAGGTTTCCTCACGATGTTTTCCTTCACCGTTAAAGCAATCGGTAAGTATGTACGTAAGTTTTTGAAAAACTCATTGGTACATTGGCCGTCCAGATTTGAACCCGGTACCTCTGGTTAGATGGACCGAGTCGTTACCGGTTGAGCCACCGACGCCTAAAACCCGTACCCATAAAAGGAAATAAAAGGAACCTTTATAGGATCACCTCTTTGTTCGACTGTCTATCTTTCTGTCAGTACCCTTTTTCAACCGACTTCCAAAAAGGAGGAGGTAGATTCACAATTCGACTGTATGTTTGTTACGCGATATCTTATGTGATTTTCATGATTATTTTTTATTCGATAGGGTTTCTGCCACGTCTACCACATTGTCGGCGTGATTAGTATGCATACCCATGCAAAATTACAGCTTTCTATTATGTATATTAAAAGTGATATATGACTGTAATCTATCTATCTATCTTCTATATATATAAAAAAGAATTGCTGTTCGTTAGTCTCGCTAAAACTCGAGAACGGCTTTACTACCGATTTGGCTAATTTTGGTATTGAATTATTTGTGGAAGTCCAGAGAAGGTTTAAAAGGTGAATAAATATGAAATTTCTCGAAATTAAATAAAAAAATACAAAAAATAAAATATCAGTCAAAAAATAATTGGTTTTAGGGTAGGGTAGTGTAGTGTAGGTGTAGTGTAGTTGGGGTAGGGTAGGGTAGGGTAGTATAGTATAGGGTAGTGTAGGGTAGTGTAGGGTAGGGTAGGGTAGTTTAGGGTAGGAAAGTATAGGGTAGGGTAGTGTAGTGTAGTGTAAGGTGGAACGAAGTTCGCCGGGACAGCTAGTCCACTAATATAATTCGTATAATTCTATGTATTCGTATAATTTAGGAATCTTTAAGACGAGAGTGAATACGCACTATTTGAGCTTGCGTGTTACATCCTCGGCTGCATCGGCACTTACCATCAGGTGAGGTGCAATCAAACGCACTCAAATTTCTTATAAAAAATAATAATAATTATAAATGTAAAAGTTTTAATGGATGGATGTTTGTTATTCAATCACGCCAGAACTGCTGAACGGATCTGAATGAAATTAAGTAGGTAGACAAATTAAGACCTGGATTAACGCTAACGGATAATAGGTTACTTATTATTACAATTTCTTAAGTGGTTCCCGTAGGATTGCTGTTAACTCTCTCTTATTTGTTCATTTCTGTGACGTTGCAATGAAGCGTAGGATTGAATGACGTGTTATTTTGCACAGACACCGTTGTGGCGTTGGAAAGTGCTACAGACTACTAATTAGCATAGCCCGATATAGGTCCCGAGGGATCTAGACAAAACTCAATTTCCATGATCACGAGCGGCTCGCGCACTGCGCACCCTCAAAGACAATCATAGAAACTATGTTCACGCGAGTGAAGCCGGGGGCTAAAGCTAGTTTATTAAAATAATTGAACATCATCATCTTCATATATCATCATCATATCAGGTGAAAGAGGTCGACTAATAGACAAAGGCCTCCCCAAGGATTTCCACAAAGGCCGGTCTTGCGTTGCTCTCATTCAGCGGCTTCCCGCGACCTTCACTAGGTCGTCGGTCCACTGAATGGGAGGCCTGCCTACGCTACCTCTTCCGGTGCGCGGTCACCACTCGAGAACTTTACTATCCCAACGGTAATATGTGTTTGGCGATTCTGTGAGCTATGTCAGTTACCTTGGTTCTCCTACCAAATCTCCTCATTTTTGATTCGATCACGTAGTAAAACTCCAAGCTTACAATACATAAACCTCGCTTTTGTATACATAACAGATATTTATTGTTGTACTGTTTTTTTATTCATATATGGTAAGCATCATCTCACCTGATGATAAGTGATGATGATACCGAAGATGGAAGCGGGATTACCAAGATTCCCAAGGGCAATGGAGAACTGACTATCTTATCTTTAAGCCGTAACACATCTTTGCAATAAACATTGATGTTTAGCGGCAAGACTTAGATAAGATGGTGGTAGCTAGCCAGGCGGGCTTGGAAAATTTCCTTCCACCTACCAAACCGATCTCCTACAAGTTAGACTCCGCCGGGAATCGAACCTGTAACCTCGTGATGTGAAGTTTTTTGGTTGTGTAATAAAGTATTTTCAAAGTTCAAATTTAACGCTATTATAACAGTTCTGGCATACCCTGGAAACTTCATACAACGCGCCAGAAATGACGTAACAAACAAAATGGCGGCGAAATTCTATACGTTCGACAACCAAACTGTAAACAATCTGTATCAATCTGGGTGACGAGGGGGTGAGGTCGCAATCTAGTGAGCGTCAGGGAGTGTCCACTGTATGTTAGGTACTAATATGTATCTTTGGTACTGGTTTAAAAATGCTATTTACATTGTACACTTATGTTTCTACTTTGTTATTACAATGCATTGAGGTTAATTACTTTTAATAGGCAGTGTTTAACAGATTATAGTAGGCACTGAATTAACACATAATAATAACTATTACTAATTATTGTAATTACTTCATAACTCATTCGTCTAGGTAAGGTAAGGTACCTATCTATTAAACAAAATAATCACTATTTCTTTTTATGGTTTCTTAGTCAACAAGAAACCCTTATGGGTTCGCCATGTCCGTCTGTGTGTCCCCGTCACTTGGCACTACAAACCCTCTTCATCATCATCATCATCACATAAGCCAAAAAATGTCCACTACTAGATAAAGTCCTACGCTGCCCGCATCCATCGGCTTCCCGCGATCTTCACCAGGTCGTCGGTCCACCGCTTGCGAAGTCTGCCTACGCTACGTTTTCAGGTGCGTGGTCCCCACTCGAGAACTTTACTGCCTCAACGGCCATCTGTTCTATGAGCTATGTGCCCTGCCCACTTCCACTTCAGTTTAGCGATTCTATGAGCTATGTCGGTTACTTTGGTTCTCCTGCAAATTAACTTTTAGAGGCTCGAATGTCCATACAAACGTAGTTCCGCTTTAATACAAAAACTACATGCCGGATTAAATCAAAACCTGGCAAATATATTGAGTAGACACATATCGATGTCTGTTTAATTAGTTTTCATCGTAGTAAATTTAAACATAAATAAACGACGACTTATATTAATTTTGTACTAAAACATTAAAACTTCTCTCATTTAAGGTCTAACAAAATTAGCTGAAACTATTTTAACTGGTGCTTCTACCCATGAAACTGAACAACTTTTTCCATGAAACCCATAGTCAAATCTCAAATAATATTTTCCAACTTCCCATACTAAGTTTGCTGATCAGCTGATCGAATTACTATGGGAGAGCCAATATTTTTTTTGCGATTTGACCATGGGTTCCATGGGGAAATATGTTCAGTTTCATGGGTAGAAGCACCAGTTAAAATAGTTTCGGCTAATTCTGTTACAACATATGTATGTGTCTACTTAATTCAATCCAGCATGTAGTTTTTGTATTAAAGTGGAACTAAGTTTGTATATAAACTCGAGACTCTAGGAGACCCTTACATTATTAAAAGAGAGAGATAGAGTAGATATGCGACTCGCTAATGTCCGATCGGGACTCGCTACCTGTCCTATCGGTTTTCACCTCTGTAATTAATTACTCACTGAACCTGTTTATTTCGCTAAACACTAGACCAATGTAAATCAGGCTTTAGGGACAAATTACAGCAAATTAATGAGTACAATTACATTTCACATACTTTGACAGTAGGAGCTCTACAAATCGATGAAGACATTGTGTCCATCAAACTGTGGGAATGAGGTCGATAATTACCCATAATCAACGCAGGGAACCAATAATTATGAGATTAGTAAATAAGTAAGTAAATATTCTTTATTGCACACCAAAAAAGTATTTACAGTATACATAAAAACAGTATTGTATGTATACAGTACAAAGGTGGGCTTATCGCTTTTAGCGATTAATTGAGATTAATGACTATTGAGTTTGTAATTATATGAATAATGTGACATGAAAAAAACGTCTCACCTCACCAAACGGGCCGTGTGTACTCGCCCTTGGGAAAAGACGGGAAAGTCGACCAAAATGTGCTTGGAGGAGGATCGTGGCACTGGAAGCCGCTTCTCCAGATAATTTATGGCGAAGATTGTTACCGCCTCTGAACATAAGAGTGACCACTGAACAGAAGAGTGACCACTAAACTGAAGAGTGACCACTGAACAGAAGACTGACCACTGAACATAAGAGTGACAACTGAACAGAAGAGCGACCACTGAACAGAAGACTGATCACTGAACATAAGAGTGACAACTGAACAGAAGAGTGACCACTGAACAGAAAACTGATTACTGAACAGAAAAGTAACCACTGTACAGAAGAGTGACTACTGAAAAGAAGAGTGACCATTGAATGGAAGAGTGACCACTAAATAGAAGAATGACCACTGAACATAAGAGTGACAACTGAACAGAAGACTGATCACTGAACATAAGAGTGACAACTGAACAGAAGAGTGATCACTGAACAGAAAAGTAACCACTGTACAGAAGAGTGACTACTGAAAATAAGAGTGACCATTGAATGGAAGAGTGACCATTAAATAGAAGAATGACCATGAACAGAAGAGTCCAATAGAAGCACCTTTGCCAATGAAACGAGCGTGTCTCATATATTATGAGCAAACTCTCAAAGATATTTTACTCGGTATGTAAGACGCATATAACGCATATCAGACTTGACAGACATGACCTGACTTCCTGATCAAGGTGATTCCCCTACCTAACTAGCGCCGCATTTACTTAAAAAATAATTACTCGCTGAGTAAGCACACCTTCCTATCAGCGGAATTGCTGCATTGATGCAGCACATCTTTGAGTAGGTTGTGGTGCAAAGGTTACAGTGGTAGACACAATAGATCCCAGTGGGTCGAAGTGTCGCTGCAAATGCAGCCCCCACTTATAAAGTTATGATAAGACTCGCTGAGTATCAAAAATTTTCGACGATGAATTTAAGAAAAAGTACTGCATATAGATCGCTGTAGTTACAGATAGCTTTAAATGCCAAAAGCGGCCACTTTTGGCGCTTATGCTATCTGTAACTTCAGCGAACTTTATTTCACATAGTTGCGAGCCCAATATTGTTGGAATACAGCAAAACAATGTCAGATCAGCCGTTTGGCACACGTAACTTTGACCCGCAATTCCTAAAAATATTTCCCTTAGGTTATTTCTTCTTTTTTGTATGATATTTTTTTTCTTTTGAATCCTATTGTGTGGGGTATCAAATGAAAGGACTATCAATTTTTTTTTTCATACACAAAAGATAACGTCATAACTTCTCTCCTAGGGAAGTACTTTAAGGAACTGCGGGTCAAAATTATTGTTTTGAACTCAAGTACACATGTGCTAAAAGTAATAATAGTTCAATGGCGCCATACGTCTATCTATGCTGTACATCGATTTGCTTTTTTTACTAACAAAGTTCATAGTTTCTAAATAAAGATAGCTAGAAAAAACATTTATACATAGCGATACACAAAAAGAAAACAAAACAATATCAAAAACTACCCCCTGTAGATACACAAAATTGTGCCGTAGTAGCTGAGAAATGGCTCCGACTCAGCATATGCTGACTGCAATTATGTACCTACAGCGTTGATATTCTGCCGGCTGAAGGTCGACTGATATACTACAGTACCAACCTATTCTTAAATTCATTGTCGAATATTTTCGATAAATTCTCTTATTATATTTTAACTGATGGCGGTCCTACTTAACTGGGGGAAGGCCCTCATTGTTGTGGCGCAAGATGGTAATTTTTCATTTCTATACGGATATAAGTCAGTTGTAACTGCCTACGTGGCGTAATGGTTAAGTCCATTAGCTACACATCAGGAGGTCGCGGGTTCGATTTCCGGCGGAATCTAACTTTGTATGACTCGGTTTGGTTAGCGGAAGGGCATTTTCTAAGCCCGCCTGGCTAGCTACCACCACCTTATCTAAGTCTTGCCGCCAAGCATCAATGTAAACAGCATTGATGTGTTCCGGCTTGAAAATAAGATAGCTAGTTCCCCATTGCGTTGGGAACCTTGGTTAGCCCGCTTCCATCTTCGGCATCATCGTCACTTATAACATCAGGTGAGATGGTGTCAAGGGTTTACCAATTGTGGATTTAAAAAAGTCCGCAACTGATGCCAGGGAATGAACAACTTATTGAAACTTTTCTGTGCAGCGGTCACTGATGATCCGAAGCAGTGGAGAGCTGTAGCAAAGTATACATCTAGGATCTACTAACATACAGTATGGATGGATACTCCCTGCCGCTCTCTAGATTGCGACCTCACCCCGATTGGTTACAGTTTGGTTGTCGAACGTATAGGAATTTGCCGACATTTTGTTTGTTGCGTCATTCGTTTTTTGAAATGTCATTTCTGGCCCGTTGTATGAAGTGTCCAGGGTGTGGCTGTAGTTAAAGGCGCTGTGCTCCTCAAGGAGCTAGAGGATTCAATAGGGTAATGTGAAATGTATGGGAGGTTTAAATATGGAATCGGATCCAGTTTACTCTCGATTTAAGAGCCTTGAAGGCACTATATGGTGGCATAGCTCTTTCACTAGCCATACATAGATTTGGCGCTGGTTTAGACACAAAAAAAATTGTCATTATCGGAGAATAAATCGTTTTAGGTGAAACACACAAATTTCTCACTTATCAACGCACTTTGTTCTTTTTATTTCTTGATTTTTTACGGAGCAAGTCCACTCCATGTCGACGGTAGATGAAAATTAAGCAAGGGAAGAGGGTAGGGGATAAAAATACTTATTTAGTATACTACCAAGCTTCCCAAAGCAAATAATCTAACCTGGAACGGATTAAAATCGACCAAGAAGAATTCACTTTAGACTACAAAATCAGATAAAAAAAATATATGATAGAACCCTATGTAAATGCAAAGCGAAGCCAATCAAAATCACTCCAAACCTGTACGTACACTCTATACGCACACACATACATCAAAATCACTCCAAAATACTCGACAGTTATGTGCTATGTGTGTGTTTGTGTGTATGTGTAATAATATAAATGAATAATAAGATGTACCTATTGACTTGCATAATATGTAGTGTAGCCAAGTAAAATTGTAACTGTATTAACCCAATGTTTGTTTGCATGCTACTTTAATAGTTGTACCAGGAGATTTTTTGTGCTATTTTTTTGTATCTTTACCCTGTACAAAGCAAATAAATGAATTATGAATAATGACGTCGTCTAATGCTGGCTTCTCACTGCGCGTGTTAGCCCGCGCCGCGCCGCGCCCGCACGCGCCCCGCGCAGTGTGAAGAACTAAGGCGCGGCGCGGCGCGGGCAGGCGCGGCGCGGCGCGACCTATCCGCTAAAAGTCGGTAACTTCAAAGGCGCGACGCGGCGCGGCGCGGGCTCGCGCGTGTCGGCGCGGGCGCGCGCGGCGCGGGCTCGCGCGTGTCGGCGCGGGCGCGCGCGGCGCGGCGTATGCCTGCCTATTGAACTCGTTCATTTCATCTTGACTCGTCCGACGTTGAGGTACTATGAATATGGAGTGGCCGAATGAGACGATTTCTGAATTTTTAACTTTGTATGAAGGCGAACCCTCTCTGTGGAATTCGAAACATGCGGAACACAAGAACAAAAACGTCCAGCATGATGCCTGGTTACGAATTAAACAGAATTTAAAAGGTGGTACCATACCATATGGTGGTGGCAATTCGACTCACAAGACATATGCGCTCAACAGACTGAATCAAACTGAGGTTTTGAAGCTAGAAGGCACGCGCCGCGCCGCGCCAGTTCCGTTGGGTGGCGCGGAGTGTCGCGTGGCGCGTCCATGCGCGTGGAGCGGCGCGGCGCGTAGTAGCACGCGCAGTGAGAAGCCACCTTAAGACACGCACAGACACACTCGACACACCGCTACCGGACACCTGTGTCAAAAAATCGTAACTCTCCTTTTGCTTCGCCGTAGTCGGGTAAAAAGTGGCTTCAACTTGACGGTTCCCAGCATTCTATTTGAACTTTTGTTACTACTACATAAATAAACTACTGATCACATAAAGCGTAAACTTGCTATAACATATTTTTTTCGTAAGGAAGTACCTACTGTACGATTTTGGTAATATTCGCCCTATAACATTGTCCTAATGGTAGGTACTTAAGGAACTAGTAGATAGATAAAAATCTACACTGCTGTCTTAAAAATAGCTAATGAAAAAAATTGCTTTATAATAACAATTATAACGATGTATAAATATCTGCCGGAATTCAAGATACAATCAAATAAATACAATTAATCCAATCAGTTTCATTTTAAAAACAGTTAACAAGGTTAACGGTAAAAAAAACTATAATTTAATCTGTAAATATCGAAAAAAAAATTTTTTAATGAAGTCTTTTACTAACATCCGTGACGTTAAGGTCGCTAGACTTGATATTATTTCTAGATTGTTACAGATTATGTTTTTTTTTTAATCAATTGATCTAGAATGTCTTAACTTTAGAACGTGCATTAGGTTTAAGTATTAAATTTAAAATTATTAACATCAATTTGACAACAGAAATGTTTAATTAATTTTAGGCAGGTACATACTTAGGACTGTTATAAAAAAACTTGTTATGTGGGAGTCAGGTTCACAAAAACAGGGCTCTGTACTAAAATTCCTACTACCAACATAATAAAACATCTCAGTAATTTTTCTGGTGTACAATAAGAAATGACCACGCTGATCACTTTCATTGCAACAACATAGTACAATTTTGTTACATTGTTTTTGTTACTGTTAATTTAAAAAAAATCTTCTTCTTATCAGCTCATATACGTCCCCACCGAGGGGCTCGAGACTACCCTGAATTAGGGCGATCGGGCCTTAGTCGACCACGCGGGCCCAGTGCGGGTTGGTCGACTTCACGCACAACCTTCGAGTTTCTTCGCAGGCGTGTGCAGGTTTCCTCACGATGTTTTCCTTCACCGTAAAATCGTCGGATAAACGTACATATGATATCGAAATTCGAAAACACATTGGTACGTGGCAGAATTCGAACCACGGCCTCCTGGACAAGAGGTAGCGGCCGTAACCGTTACGCCACCGACGCTCTAAAATTAATATTTTGTCATTGAAAATGACTTTTAGATCGCTGGGTACTAGGTCCCATTTGGGAGTTTAGTGCGACACGGCGATTGTATGGAAGCTATTGGTAGTTCATAGATAAGTAGGATGTCAAAGGACGCTGACTGACGAGATCTATCAGATGGTAAAAGAATTTTTTGAAAATTTTGAAATCCAAAAAAGTTATGGTCGAAAAACCGTTTTTTTTGGTAGAACATTTTTGAATTTTTGACTTTGGGCCCGGATGTCTCGAGAACTAAGTCGAAATTTATAAAAAAAATAAAACGGTCCTAGGGTATTTAGTTGGCTGTCGAATGAGATCAAAATTTTGCAAAAAATATTACGGGCTGTAGGTGCGCCCTCAAAAAAGGACCTCGGCGAGTGAGTTGTAGCGCATCATGGTTGTACAGTACTGTGGTATGGAAGTTGGGTGTGTATGAGAGTTTATATTGTTGTATGTGGTGAATGTAGGATTTTTGGAATATTTTGAACTCTTTACGAATTTTTTTTTAAAATTTTGGATTTTGTAAAATATTTAAATTTTTAATTAATAGTAGGGGTATGGGGAGTTATGTAAAAAAACGAATTTTTGGTGGATAGTGTGATACATAAATTACTTATTGTTTGTCCATGAAAAAATATATTTCATTACGTTTATTTCCTTATGCCTGAATTTCATTTTCAATGTCCTAGTAGTTCGTGCTATGCAGGGAATCTGTGCATTTTTTTAAAAGTACTTAACCAATTTTGATAAGATTTGTATGGGACCACCCGAACCATTTAAATCGATTCACAGTCGGCGTAGAAATCGCGTAACATGCAGTCGAATTGAGAACCACCTCCTTTTAAGAAGTCTGGAGAAAGCTTAAGAACTTAAAGTTGAAAGTCTCGAGAAACTTGCTTGACTGACCTTTTGGTCCAGAAGCAGTGCTCCTGCCTGCTGGTCAGGGGGCCGTGGGTTCACTCAAAGCAAACATTCCTGTTACGAACAGGTTTATTCTATATATAAGTATGTAGGTATATCAGTCTCTGCTGGTTCCCATAGTACAGACATCCCAGTTCGGGGCCAGATGATCGCGTGTGATTTGTCCTCGATCATGTTATGTTATATTATATTACATACATAAGGAACTAGTTAATATTTAACACATTCTTACAAATTTAGTTTTTGACCGCGGCTTCGACCGCATATACGTCGTTTTAATGACTGCCTTTGAGGGTGAGTGGTGCCGCGAGCTGCTAGCGGCTCGCGAGCGTGGTCATGGGTGTTGTGCAGATCCCTCAGGAACTATATTGAGCTGTTCTGATTAGCAGTCTATATCACTTCCCACCCACTAAACCAATGCTATACAAAAAATCACTTCAATTCGTTGTTCCGTTGCGACGCCGACGTGTTACCCAGCTAGGTGCAGGAATTCGTAGTCGGAACTACGGGCCAGGCTGTTTGGATCAGGGTACTACGGGGTAGTGGGTAGCCCACCGTTTGCCTGCTGCTGCTTCGGCAGGCTTATCGGTCCCCCGACTGGGTCAAGGACTCGTAGTAGTATGTGGTTAGTTGCAGGGGTTGGGCAATGTCTGTTGTCTAGCAAGCACGTGGAGTTCAGGCGTCCTCCCCGCCCGCAACTAGTGTTGTCGTAGCCGGCCACGTGGGCTCTGGTCGAAAACAACACGAGGCACGTGAGTTCTCCATTAAGCGGAACTGCTGGTTTGTTTACTAGCGGGGAAGCATCTCCGGCACTTGCCTAGATAGCAAGTAGAGCTACGCTAGTACTGCTACGGCCGATCCAGCCGCGTAGGAGTGAGACTGGACAAGTGCGATAAGCGCCTGGAAGTGAGCGTGCCTACAACTCCGGTAATACCTACCTAGGTAGCGTTTGTAGAGTACCAGGACAAGCGTCTTGGCTGCAAGACGTATCGCAACTGGTCCTTGCCCTCGCCTCACGGCGTTGGCAGGAATAGCGGCCCTCACAATATGACCTAGCTGTCGGTGAGTGGTAGTTTAGCGACTTTAGCATATCTGGTAGATGTACGAGAGGGCATGTTCCGTTGCAATGTTAAAGAAATTAACCGAAAAAAGAGTATTACTTTTTCAGTTCCTTTAGGAACTGCATCGGAATGTATGCTACTTTCACGGAATATAAAGTTACCTGCGTCCTTCCCCGTGACACAGGCTACTTGCATTACAAATTTCATCAAGATTAGTCAAGATGTTGAAGAGTGAAAAGGTAACACACGAACAAACACATTTTCACATTAAATATTAGTATGGATATATGTATCTCTTTTTTTGTGAAAAAATAAAAAAACATTTATTTATAAAAAAATTGTTTTTTTTTCAGTTGGCATGAACATTTTGTATGGAAAAACTATGATCTTGCAAATTAAATTTTACAATTTAAATTTACAACTTCAAATTATATAAGGCGTCATATGAAATATGTATCTTTGAGTTACTGTGAGCAAGAGAGAGAATCAAACCAACCATTCTGTTGCATGCATTATAAAGGTGATCGAGGCATTTATTAAAACAGTTGTCTCTGTTTTTTTCTTTACGTGTAAAGAGTTAAGAAAATAACCACACTTTTGCACTTTTTCAATGTTTATTTCGTTTCAATTATAAACTACAATTAATTTTTAAAAATCCAACTGGTATTCGGAAGTGTGTGTTAAGACGTACATGTATATCGATGGATTAGACTAATTGACAAAGAAAATTTAGAGGTTTAAATCGGTCTGGTTTGCCTGTACAATAATTATCTCTGTTTTAAAAGAGGTTTGTTTGTTTGTTTGTTTGTAAACTCTTTATTGTACAAAATATACACTTAAAATAATGTTTAAAAAAAAGCTTAAGTACAAAGGCGGACTTGTCCCTTAGAGGGATCTCTTCCAGTCAACTTTTGCAATAATAAACAGAGAACAGAGGACAAAGATAAAGATAAGATAAGATAAAGATATTTTATTGCAGTAAATGTGGTAAATACAATAGATCTTACAAACATAGTGAGGTTCAGCACATTTAGTCATTAGTACGACATACAAAAATTAAAAGAAAAAGTAAATATAAATTATGGCATTCATGTAAAAAAAAACAAAATGAAAATGAAAATCGTATTCTTATCATGATTTGAAATCAACAGAATAATTAAGTGTTTGGTTCAAGTAATTCTTTGATTGAATAGAATATTTTTTCCTTAAGCCATTTTTTGAGGTTTTTACGAAAGCGTGGTTGTGGTAAGATTTTTATTTCATTTGGAAGCGCATTATATACTTTGACACACATAGCATGACAATTTTTTTGGTACATTGTGGTCAAAGGTCTCACTTCATAAACCAATCGATCTGGATTTCTAATATTACGGGAATGAATGTCTCCTGCTTTAAGAAATAAATGATTGTTTGATGTAACAAAATTACCTATGGTATATATGTACATAGATGGAAGTGATAATATGCCCAACTTTTTAAAAAGAGGTCTGCATGGCTCATCAAAGAAACACGTAATTACATACAAGCTAGTTAAAGAACATGAATAAACCTACGTAGCCTAATTTTAATAAATACAAACTCTATTTAATAAATGTAACATATAAATAAATATGATACATAATATATAGATAATATAAAATATATATTTTTTTATATTATATAAGTTAAAGATTCGCGTTTCTGCAACTAACAAAATAAAGTCATTAAAGTGAAAAATCTGGTTACAATATATCACTTTTCTATGTTTTGTAATTCCTGAGAAAAATCGAGATCCCTGCCACCTAAGTTTCCAACGAATACCATGCCTACTTACGCAATGCCTCTAATTCGTAGTGCCATTGAACTCTAATCAATGCCAAGTGCATAATTTTGAACAGTAGCCTTAAAATACTTAAACGTATGTGCCTAATCAATTATTCCATTGTTAGATACAAGGTCACTGTATTAATTAAACTTCGATTTAGGTGTATTTTAAATACTCGTATAGTTAAAGTTGATCTTCATTCATCATCACCATTATCATCATCATAAGAGCCGAAAGACGTCCGCTGTTGGAGATAAGCCTTCCCCAAGGATTTCCACAACGACCGATCCTGCGCTACCCGCATCTAGCGGCTTCCCGCGACCTCACCAGGTTGTCAGTCCACCGAGAGGGAGGTCTGCTTACGCCACGTCTAATAGTGTGAGGATCTCATTTCAATCGCCCATTGCATGACCGTACGCACACTGGCCGCGCGTACTAGAAAAAGCCAATTTTAAATAGTATAAGCTCGTGTTTACGAAACTAAGATATGGTCGCTTACTGTGGACCTCATAAGAAGGCTCAAGGTCACCCATAGGGCGATGGAGCGAGCTATGCACGGAGTTTTCTTACGCGACCGAATCAGAAATGAGGAGATCCGTAGGAGAAGCAAAGTAACCAACATAGCTAAACATAATTGGCAGTGGGCAGGGCACATAACTCGTAGAACGGATGGCCTTTGGGGTAGTAAAGTTTTCGAGTAGCGACGGCGCACCGGATGACGTAGAGTAGGCAGGCCTCCCACACGGTGGACTCGCGGGAGGCCTTGGGGGAGGCCTTTGTCCAGCAGTGGACGTCTTTCGGCTGATATTACGATGATGAGCATTCATTCATAATTTCGTTTTTGGACCGAACACTGGTCGCGCGTGTATCTCTCAGATCCTTGCTTAATAGCGAATAGACATTTAATATTCTGAGTGCGCGTGCATCTTAGTTTTTAAAGTGAAACTTTTATTACATCGTCTCAAATTTTTTCGCCTGTGTGTCGCGTGACGGTCGGTATGATCGTTTCGTCCTCTCTACCGTAGCTCCAAAACGAGTGCTCAGCCATGATCGTTTCATCCTCTGTAAATGTCTATAATGTAAAAAAAAGTTTCACTTTTACCGTGATTTTATAGAACCACACACTACTTTTTTTTAAATAGCTTCAAAATAAAAACCTCAAAACAACGAAATACAAAGAGCAAATCAATATTCCCAGTTTTTTACGACGTAGATATCAGATAGGTACACTTTTAACCGTTGGACTCGCGCGAGTTTGACAGTACTACCCATATTCCTTAGCCACAGAGAAGCCTTAAAACTCCAAAAAAAACCGGCCAAGTGCGAATCAAACTTAGCACTCCGAGGGTTCCGCATCACTACACCTCTCCCCACAACTACATAGTAATGATGATATTATTCACATTACAAACAAAAGACATCAACGCGAGCTACAAATAATTTTCGAAGAACCTAAAAACTTTTAGGTACAAGCTTTTAATATTGCATTGTCACTCGATATACATATGCATCCAAAATTTCAGCTCAATCTGAAACCGGGAAGTGGGTTCAATTTAACTTGCAAGATTTCACCCGAACAAACATATATTACGAGTAAATTGCAAGTTAAATAAAAGCTTGTAAAATATGTTTTTCTGTCATTCAGTTCGGACTCCTTAGCGCGAGTTCGACTCACACTTGGCCAATTTTTAGTATTTGTTGTTTTACCTCAGTGTTAGTACTATAATCACACCAAGTTTCAAGCTTGATGTATTGCTGTTTTTACGATAGTGCTAAATCAAAATAACTATAGACCCATAAAAAAACACGTTTTTTGTATGAAGTTTTTTCTTTTACCCTTATCTTTTCACATTTCAATTTTTTTGTATATGCTGTTATAGCGGCAACAGAAATACATTTTCTGTGAAAATTTCAACTATCTACCTATTAGGGTTATCGGAATATACAGCCCGCTGACAGACGGACAGACAGCGGTCCCGTTGGATGTACGGAGCCCTAAAAACAAGAGTCCTAAACTTTAATCTCAGTTCTTCGGAACGGCCCTCGATCCGTCCAGCCATGGCCTAGATTCACGGCTCATCTACCAGTTATTTGATTATTAATAAGTGTAAAAACCGCTAAATCAATTGCTAAAGGTTAGTAGCTATTAGAACCTTGTGGCATTTTACCTATCTCTAATTGTAAATACTCCAGTTAGTGGAGTTTGGTAGCTATCTACAATTTCTCTCTACTTTATACCTACGGATTGCTGTAGTAAATATTTTTGGTACATTAATATTCTTATTTTAATGTTAAACTAGCTTTTGCCCGTGAGATCGCCCGCGTGGATATAGTTTTTATGACTGTGGCTCGTGAGCGTTGTTCGAATTTAAACATTCGACATTTAATATAACATTGAATGTTAGAAATATGACAATGAAAATTGATATTTTGATGTTTGAAATTTGACATAAAATTTGATTGATAGACATTTGACATTTGGCCTATGTAATATGTCATTTAATATTTGACACAAAATTCACCTGCAAAAATCCATTTTCCATCCATCCAAGATGAACAGACAGATATACTTTCAGATTTATATATTCGTAAAGATTAAATACATGATTGGTAAGACATTAATTTATTCACTCTTTTTGATCAACCCTACTAATCCTACTATGCACAACAAACGATTAAAAGAAATCTATAGTAGAACAGGAAAATTTATGTCAATGTTGTGTATTTAAGTATAATACTATTTTATCTCACTTTTGAGTGAATTTCATTTTGAAGTCGATTTTAAGTTTTTTAAACTTTTTTATTTTCTTTATTGTTTGTGGTAATGCTATCTATCTAGCAACGTTAAATCCAATCACCTATACTCACCAATAGGAATTATCAAATCATAATACATGTGTTTCATTAACAGATACAGAGTCCTGTGGCTTCCATCATCACCTCAGCAGCATGAAAGTTATGGAGTTAAATCGTCCATCATCAGCTCATCTAAATAACCTGAAGTAATACGAGTACAACTATCGGTCTATGCATACCTAAGTATATATCTATGTATAACATTTAAAAGAATTTTCCTGCAACTCTTAACCGTTAAGGAGTTGTACCTTCCTATATCAGCTTATCAACATGAGAATATGACTAACAGACGCAAGTATATTAATAGCTTTAAAAAACATATGAATCACGTAATTAGTGCCTTTAAAATTCAATTTTTTCATTATTTTTGAAGGGTTGCCCTCGATTTCCCTGGGATCCCATCATCAGATCCTGACTTGGTGACAATGGGACCCCCTCGGGAGTATACTCTTTTGAATGCAAAAGAATTTTGAAATTCGGTCCACAAATGACGGAAAAATCGCTGAACATACATAAAAAAGAAATATATACAGTCGAACTTAGTACCTCCTCCTTTTTGAAGTCGGTAAAAAAGACGGTCACATTCGCACACAATTGAACTTTTCCAATCAGCTCTGATATGTCACCCAGCGCAAGGGGATCCATCTGAAATGAACTTTGGGCTACGTTGTATGATGAATAGGAAAAAAAATATTTAAAAAAAGCTTAAAACCAGCCAAGAGTGAGTCGGACTAGCACTCCAAGGGTACTGTACCATCACACTAAAACTACATAGTATACTGCCAATGATACCTATCGCATTACAAACAAAAGACATCAAGGCGAGCGACAAAAATACGCTTTTTTGTCATTCAGTTCGGACTCCTTTGCGCAAGTATGACTGATATTTGGCTGATTTTTATTATTTTTTGTTTTACAACAGTATTAGTACTATAATCACATCAACTTTCAGGTTTTTATGAATTACCGTTTTTACGATAGAGCTAAGTCAAAAATACTTCTAGACGGATAAAAAATAACGTTACTTGTTTGGAGACCCCCTTGTTTTTTACCTTTTTTTTAATTTTTAGTATTCGTTGTTATAGCGGCTGTAGAAACAGACATTATGTAAAAAATTCAACTGTCTACCTATTATGGTTCATGAAATACAGATGGCTGACAGATGGACAGACAGCGGAGACTTAGTAATGGGGTCTCGTTGGTCATCCGTTGGGTATAGGGAACCCTAAGAAGAACGCCTTAGATCTATAAAGAGTAGTTTCTCCTGTGTCGGACGTCAAGATCAATTTTGGATCGCTAAACACGCGAAGTGAGCAAATGGTACGAAAGGCCACAAGGTAACAAAAGCGACCCAAAACAATTGACAATTCGCTTTATAAAGCACGCGACACGGTTAGTAACTCGACAGAACCGGTTTTTAATATTATACTTATTACATAATTTCTTTTTGAAATGATGGTCGATGCACTTTAATAGGGTTTTTTAAAGCTTTATAAGCGGTTTATTTTAAAACTAGGCAAGTTATTTTATTTACGCAAAATGCCTAGAACTTGTTTTTTTTTTGTACCTAAGAACAAAAAGTCCGACATACCTATTCTGATGATGATGTTGATGTACAGAGTGTGTGATAAAATAGAATTTATTTTTTGAGGGGGGGGGTGGAGGGGGCTTTTAATCACTATACTGAACAACTTTTATTCTACAACTTGGCTGAATCAGAAACGGGGTACAAGATCAGAACGTGAAACGTCTTTAAAATCACATACGGGGAACCAGGTCAGAAAACTGAAATGCAACGGATATAACGAGAGACTTAGATCTGTTTAACAAGTATAAGTAAGTAAGTTTAAGTAACTGTATAACAACCTCATTTCTTGGAACAAGCAAACTCATGAGTCATCCACTCACGGAGGAAAACTGAAAATGTTTCACGTTAAACCAACAGCAGTGTGCCCCGTCACAGCCGTACCTATTTTTTTTACTTCAATTTCATTGTTCGTTAATCAGCTGATATTGATTTGTATGAGAAGTCCAAAAAAATAGCAATTTCAGCGATGACGTAAGAGAAAAGCTGTTTACTTTCATGAGCAGAGCTCTTCATAAAAAAAAAACAGGCCAAATGCGAGTTGGACTCACACACCGAGGGTTCTGTACCACCACCACCACACCCATCACACCTCTGCATACAACCACAATAATGATACCTAATCATTTCAAGCAAAAGACATCAACGAGAGCGACACAAAAATGCTTTAAGCATTATCAGAGTCCTAAAAAGTTGAATCTCCTACCTGATGTATAAAGCCAGTGGACTGCCACTACGTCACGAAGGCGGTTATCCTTATCCACAATGGGAAATGACAAGGTTCTCAAAACTTGTACAGGGTATTAACCAGTATCAACATTTCCCACTATCCTGGCCTTCAAGAGGTTCAAAGCATTAAGGGTCCCCAGGTGGCTCGAGCTTCCATACAATCGTAGTTCTGCTTTAATATAAAAACTACACGACGGATTAAATCCAAACTTTGAAAATATACTGAGTAGACGTACTCGTATATCGATGTTTGTTATTAGTTTTCGATGTACTAATATAAATTAGAAAAAAGAGCACTTTCAAACTTTCAGTACAAAACTAGTTTAAGCCTTTGTTCAGTTACAAACAATAAAAAACATCGATATGTGTCTACTCAATATATTTTCAAATTTTGGATTCAATCCGGCGTGTAATTTTTACATTAATGCGGAACTATGTTTGTAAGGAAACTCGAGCCTCCTGGGGACCCTTAAGTCACACTGGTGTTATTGATAAAACAAACAATACAGGTGTCATGTCATTGACCATGAAACGTAAAAAACAGCTGATTCGTTGCCCCATTGTTAGTTCAGGTATGTCGACTTATAAAGAGTAGGCAGAACGAGTACCTAGACTGCTTTTTTTATCCACAATTGTTACTAAGCCCTTGGCATCATCTCACTTGATGGTAAGTGACGACAATGCCGAAGATAGAAGCGGGCTTACCAAGATTCCCCAACGTAATGGGAAACTAGCTACATTATCTTCAAGCCGGAATACATCAATGCTGTTAATATTGATGTTTGGCGGCAAGACTTAGATAAGATGGTGGTTGGTGGTGGTAGCCAGGCGGGCTTACAAAATACCCTTCCACCGACCAAAACGAGTCATACAAAGTTAGACTCCGCCAGGAATCGAACTTGCGACCGCCTGATATGAAGATAATGGAAATAACCATGACGCCACGGAGGCGGTTAAAACAGCTGATCTAACAGAACCGATATAAACGTAGCTATAGGCTTTTTCGTCAATGATTCGACGCTATCCCCAGGCAAAGTATACATATTAGTTTAGAGTACTAACATACAATATGGGCACTCCCTGCCGCTCTAATCAGGACATAAGCGACCTAGAAATCAGTCGCATATCGGAGTATTGCAGAAGGAGCTCAATCAAGGTTTGAGGGGGGGACGCCACCGGGGTCACAGTAACCATCGTACCACCAAAGTAAACATATTAGTACTAACATACAGTATGGACAGTTCCTGCCGCTCTCTAGATTCCGATCTTACCCTCTCGTCACCCAGATTGATACAGATTGGTTATAGTTTGGTTGTTGAACGTAAAGTATTTCGCCGCCATTTTGTTTGTTCCGTCATTTCTTTTTTTAAATGTCATTTCTGGCCCGTTGTATGAAGTGTCCAGGGTGTGCCCCAGGTCTGGTAGACCTGTGCCCTAATGCTAGAAACAGAGACGTATGATTGGAATAAAAACTGTTTTTTCTTAGCGCTGTGACAACACTTACAGCAAATGCTGAGTTGGAGTCCAGTTTACTGGCACCTCGACACTCCTGGATTGTTTTTTAGGGTTCCATACCCCAAAACGGGACCCTATTACTAAGACTTCTCCGTCCTTCTGTCTGTCTGTCTGTCCTTCTGTCACCAGGCTGTATTTCATGAAACGTAATAGCTAGAGAGTTGAAATTTTCACAGATGATGTATTTCTCTTGCCGCCATAGAAACAGTTACTAAAAATTAGAAAAAGTGAAAAAATAAGGGGAGGTCTTCGTATAAAAAACATGTTTTTTTAACGTGAAGAAACTGGCGCCAACTAGTATGATGGTACAGTAGTATGCTATAGTTCTCACTCGCACTTGGCCGGTTTCTGCTTTCTGTTTACTTTTTTCCTAGCTTTTTTTTTCTTCAAATTCATTGTCCAAAATTTTTGTTACAGTATGTACTCAGCAAGTAATTATTTTTAAACTGATGGCGCTAGTTAGGTAGGGGATTCCCCTTAATTATTTTTTGTATTAGTGTTTGTTACTTAATTGGAGTATAGCTTTTCATTAGTAAAAAACTTTAAAAATCGGTTCAGTAGTACCAGGGATTACTCCCTACACAAAATCATTTTTACCCCTTTATAATATAGGGTCTTAACAAAGGCACGCACTCATTTTTACCTCTTTATAATATAGGGTCTTAACAAAGGCACGCACTCATTTTTACCTCTTTATAATATAGGGTCTTAACAAAGGCACGCACTCATTTTTACCTCTTAATAGGGTCTTAACAAATATTCGAGGCAATTTTCTCACAAATCACTAAAATCGCTAAAACTATAAAAAGTTGTAAAAAAAAATATAGCGAACCTTTGCCCATAACTGCCCTAGCATATTTCCCGAGGCACTCTTACTTCTTTGAGTTATATATATCAGAATTAAAAAAAATGATTAAAAAACTAAAAACCGACTTCAAAAAGAAAATACTCAAAAGTATGAAATAATATTTTTATACAAATAAATACACGAAATTAACCAACAATAGTGAAATCAAAGGTAGGTACGAATCAAATTAGGGGACTACAATTTTTTTGAGTTCGGTTCCAGCACACAGCTACTTATACCTATCAAATGTTTAAGATTCGATCGCTTTGCTCAAAAACACCTCAAAAACACGTTATTATTCCACTCAGGTAAGATGCCTACCCATTTCAGCTACGTGCATAAAGGTGGAACATTAAACGACAAAGGGGTGGAATCGCCCTCCGCGCCTGGTCGTCCGATGATGAAATGGAGAGGGGAGAATGAGGTCGTGAAGCTCCAGGGCACACTCTCCGAAATGAATTCTGTATAACACCGATAGACAGGCGACTTTGCGGCGATGCTCGAAGCTTTGGAGCCTTTTTGATACAAGTTCCTCGTCACCAATGAGTCTCATAGAAACTAGCTTTTGTCTGCAGCTTCGCCCTCGTGGACATCGCTTTGGCCCGCGTCTTCGTTCCCGCTTTATTTCCTATCCCGAATATTTATTCAACAAATATCAAAAACATAGGACTCTCATGTAAACTTACGATAGTCTTTAAACTCCCTTAATTCAGCCCTGTGGCATGATCCGTTCTTGACTTACGTCTCCTACCTATAAAATACCTACCTGCCTAATTTCAGCTTCAAAGGTCAAGTGGTAATGAGTAAGTGAGTGACCTTATGCTTTTATATTATAGACTAGCTGTTGCTCACGGCTTCGCCCGCGCATATTCAGTTTTTTGCCGGTCCCGTGGAAATTTCCCAAAATCCTTTCTTAACGGATGCCTACGTCATAATTGCTATCTGTATGCCAAATTTCATGACAATCCGTCTAGTGGTTTAGCTGTGCGTTAATAGATCAATCATTCAGTCAGTCTCGGTTTCCTTCTATAGTATATACAGATATAAGGTGCTACTTTAATCACAGATGAGATACTAGTTACTTCGTAACTTTATTGAAATCTTGCAAGTTAAATTTGACCCACTTCCCGGTTTATGATTGAACTGAAATTTTGCATGCATATGTATATCGCGTGACAATGCAATATTAGAAGCTTGTACATTTTTAGGTTTTCGAATTTTTTTTCCTGCTGAGAGTCCTCTGGACAGCACGACGCACCAACGTATCAGTCCTGCGTGAACTCAAGATCTCCATCCTTTGTCTCCAACGAGTCCTGGAGGATTTTGGACATTTTGCAAGGAATAGAGGAGACAACCTTGAAAAACTCTAAGTGACAAAAAACCGGAGAAGTTCGAGTCGGAGTTGCGCGCTAAAGGTTCCGTACTGCCATAAGATAAACATCAACTTACTGTAACCTTCTGTTTGCATGTTCGTAGTGGTTCGTCACCCGTGCGGTAATAATAATAGTCCGACTCGCACTTGGCTAGTTTTATTATTTTTCAGTGAACCAAACGGATCCCTAAAAAAATCTACTACGACTTTTTCTGCCTGCGGCCGCCCCTCACCTCTTGCCGCCCCGGGCCAAGTGCCCCCCTGGACGTAGGGCAAATACGCCTCTGCTATTATTTTGAGCAGATAGATAAGATACGCCTCTGCTATTATTTTGAGCAGATAGATAAGATACGCCTCTGCTATTATTTTGAGCAGATAGATAAGAACTTACCTAACTAAGACACATCATAATAGTAATGGAAACTAACAGTTTGAAATAAAATTTCATTTTGCTACTTCACATACGAGAAACTACAATGCTTTTCTAAATCAATGTCAGATATGTGACATACGTTTTAATATGTCATCGATAGTAATTTGTTACTTAAAAGTAACTTACAAAAATAATAGCTTTCATCCTCGTTATAAGTCGAAATTAACAATTTACTTTTTTCCAACGGACGAAAAATCTATAGTATAGTTTTATAACTATATATTTACGTCTTCGTTTCTATCGACCGACGCGCCAGGAGAATCATTGGCGACGAGGAACTTGTATCAAACAAGCCTCTTCACACTAGGCCTTGTCCAAAGCCTCGAGCATCGCCGCAAAGTCGCCTGTCTATCGGTGTTCTACAGGATCCATTTCGGAAAGTGTGCCCTGGAGCTTCACGACCTCATTCTCCCCTTTCCATTTCATCATCGGACGACCGGGCGCGGAGGGCGATTCCACCCCTTTGTCGTTAATGTTCCACCTTTACGCACGAAGCGTTTTGCTTCTTCGTTCATTATACGAACAGCCAAGGAGTGGAACACCCTGCCGGCGTCTGTATTCCCCGATTTGTATAATTTAGGAATCTACAAGTCACTATTTGGGCTTGCGTGTTACCATCAGGTGAGGTGCAGCCAAACGCACTCCAATTTTCAATAATAAAATAAAATATTTAGATTTCTTTGGTGTGACCATAGGTTTCTTGGGAAATATTGTTCAGAATCACAGGCGGAAGCCCGCCCGGTACAGAATATCTAGTACTATTAACCCTGCAGCAGTCGCGCGGATTACATAATATGTAATTCATGGAAATTAAAAATGAAATTATTCGTAAACAGTTCAAGTGTGTTACACAGGACTAAGTGTACCTATTTTAAGTATGATAACCCTCATCTCCACTCCGCTCTATTATAAATATGTATGTAGTTCCCGTTTAGAAAATAATAGTTCATTTGTTTTCGCAATAAGCGTTACCGCGTATTAAGGTCTCATGTAATCCAAAGTAAATTTTCAAAGACGATTTATAAGAAGTTTGTGTTTTGGTTTATTTAGACAAAATTGTTAATTATTCTGTTCAGTTTCTTATCATAATTTAATTTGAGATAAGGCCACTTGCCATTTTCCAATAAAATAATTATAACATAAGTGAATTTTATTAAAAAAATAGAAAACAATTTGGCATACGTATGTAATCCACGCGACCACTCAAGTGACTTTTGGGGGCGCGACCACTGCAGGGTTAAAGTAGCACTTTATACAGGATGTTACAAAATTTGTGCAGAAACTGTTAACTGGGCATCTATTCATCAAACTGAACAACTTTGGTTTTACAAGTTCATTGAAATTCATGCAAAAAGATCAGCTGATTGACTATTTTCGTATGGAGTGTCGAAATTATTTTTGGGTCCGTTCGGGAACGCTGTTCAATGGGTAGAAGCTCCAGTTAACGTCTGTTACACCAATTTAATTACATCCTGTAGATTTTAAAAAGAAATAGTGGACGATGAAGGCTGACCATGATAAATATAATGTTTTTAAGCTAAACACTCATATTTGTTTGGCCATGACATGAAAAACCTATCACCAACCAAACGATCTAGTCAAGAACAAGTTAGATTGTTTGTTTCCTTGTTTAATACTGTTATTTTATGTTATTATTTATACCTACTTAACAACTTTATTACCAAATAAAATATCGTGTGAATACCGTATGCATAAAGGAAAATAAATAAAATAATCTTTAATCAAATCTCTCAATTAATAGTAATGACAATAATTAAACGAGAACTACAACTTCTTTAAGCGCTTGGGGCATTTTTGAGATAGGAAAAACTATGTAACTCGCAACACTGTAACCATGTAACGTAACAGTCACCGTACCAGGAACACTCGCAGGGTCAAAACTTTGTCATCCTAGTCGTTCGCCAGGAACACTCGGAGGGTCAAAACTAATAATCATTTTTGAGATGAAAAAAACCATTGAACTCACGATACTGTAACCATGTAACGTAACCGACACCATACCAGGAACATTCGCAGGGTCAAAACTTATAAAACATGTAAAAAGTTTTTACTTCTGTCGGCACTCCCGGAGAGGTTAGATTAGGTTATTTTTACAGCTCCAAGGGACCGTAGACTTAAGTAGGCATTTGATATTATCCTATAAGATTGCTTTTTACTTTCAAGCGAAGCAGGAGTGCAGAATGCATTGTGCTGGCAAAGAAAATCGTCCTGGTTCCAAAAAGTAACCGAAAAAACCTCGCGTGATTTGTGCACAAGCCCTAATATTATTTCAGTACCAGTGGTTACGTCGTGCGCACCTCGAAAGGTCGTTTCATCACACCTTGAATCCTATTTTGCTTCCATCTTTCTACAGCTTACAAGTAATTGCAGTTACGAGTATTACTCGAGCATAATTGCATATGCAACTAAGTACGGAAACGATCAACAATGCCCGCCTTACCTTGCAGCAGTGAGAGGTGCACCGCAAGGTTTTCGGCGATATATTTAGGTCATTAAAACTATTATACTTACTTGCTTGCCTGTGAACTGAAATTGGTTGCAAAAAAAACAACCTTCCATTTTCAATGAAAACATTTAAACCAGAAGCAATAAGATTTTCGTGCAACAAAACGATCAAATTTAGACTTGATTAATGTTGTAGGTATTTAGATAGACCCAAAGAAAAATACAAAAAAAAGTGTTAAAAAAATACGAGTGACAGTTTAATGGGTGATTCAGAATCGATTCTAGAATGCAGAAAAAAATAGAAAAAAAAACTTTCAAACACAAGCTTTTAATATTGTATTGTCGTACGATATAAATATGCATGCAAAATTTCAGCTCAATCAGAAACCGGGAAGTGGGTCAAATTTAACTTACAAGATTCCACCCAAACTAATACATAAATTGCAAGTTAAATAAAAGCTTGTAAAAATGCATTCGCAAACAATTATTTTGGTCTAACCATACTCATGCTCCAATCGTACTTTTAAGGGTTCCATACCTGAAAAGGTAAAAACGAAACCCTTATAGGATCACTCGTGTGTCTGTCTGTCCGTCAGTCTGTCACAGGCAATTTGCTCGGAAAGTACTGGACCCATTGAGTTAAAATTTGGTACACATATATAAATCGATGACCCAAAGACGGAGTGTAAAGTAAATAAATGAATTTTAAACATGGTGGCCACTTTTGAGTTGTTATTAATTAATTTACTCGCGCAGTGTTTGCAGTTCGCGCTATGCAGGGTGTATCAAAATTGGTGTAGGTCCCGTTAACTAGGGGTGCTACTCCATAGGAACCCACGGTCAAATCTATAAAAAAAAACTAGAACCCTCCATACAAAAATGCAAATAAGTTGATCAGCTGATCGTTTTGTACGAAGAGTTAAATATTGTTTTTGCGATTTCAGCGAATACATATAACAAAAATTGTTCAGTATGATGATAGTTAACAGGACCTACACCAATTTTTTTACGCCCTGTATATAAACTTAGTCCTAAACTAACACAATTAAAAAATCTGCCAAATCAATCCAGCCGTATAGAATCAGAATATATTTGTTTGCTTTTGAATAGGTATTTAACTATTTTTAAAGCGCAGTCATGATAAAATAGCATGTAAACAATATGAAATTCACAGATAATTAAGAAAATCATATTTTCTTATTTATAAAAAATTGGTAAACCCTTGGCATCATTTCACCTGATGGTAAGTGACGATGATGTCGAAGATGGAAGCGGGCTTACCAAGATTCCCGAACACAATGGGGATCTGGCTATCTTATCTTCTAGCCAGAAGAATAAAAAAATTTGAGTGCGTTTGGCTACATCTCACTTGATGGAAAGTAACGATGTAGTCGAGGATGTTACGCGCACACACAAATAATACCTATTCACTCTCGCCTTGAAGATCTGTGGATTAGTCATAAATTGAGCCAAGGGCACAATTTAAATAAATAAATGATCGAGCGGACCGAACTTGCACTGTACTAGAACCAGTTATATTGTAGGTGCAATGACTCTTGCACTTGCCTCTACAAGCTGTTTATGATATGCACCTTGCGAAAATAAGTTTATACTCAGCAAGGTTGAACGATATATAATACTTTTTATTACTTTCGAGCCACTAATGAGCGAAGAAGGTATTAACATAATATAATATACTCGTATTAGTATATACCCTGCCTAAAAATATATCGACAGCTTTCATTTAACTTGCACGGGTGAAATCTTGCAACTCAATTTTGAAGCAGATATCTTCAACCGATTGAGCTGAAACTTTGTATACACGTTCAGTTTGGATGCCAATGCATGTATGTGACGTCATTCTAAATCCAACACGGTGGCACATTCAAGATGGCGAACTAGTTATTTTTAATGCACTTCTACAATATGGGTATCAAATGAAAGGACTTGCTGAGAACAATACGAAATAATTAAAATTATATTTAAATTAAAGCTTGTACCAAACAGTTTTTAGGTTTTTCGAAAATTATTTTATAATTGAAAACACGTTAAAAAACCGACTTCCATCGCAACAACTAAGTACATTTTTGCATTTTTTATTTTTGGTTTTTGTTAATTTTCTAATAAATTACTACACCGATTTTGATAAAATTTATATGGGACTGCGCGAAAAGTACTAGCTTACAAATAAAAAAAGAATCATCAAAATCAGTTTACCCAGTCAAAAATTCTGAGGTAATACACATAAAAAAACATACAGTCGAATTGAGAACCTCCTCCTTTTTGGAAGTCGGTTAAAAATAGTAATTACATAATGTCATTTGTGAAAAATAAAGAAATAAACAATCATTAGTTAATAATGTCAAAATCAAATCCTTGATATAAAACAAATTATGTCATCATTAGGACATGTTAACAATATGACATGACATTGAATGTCATTAATGCCTTTGACAAGAGAAGGCCTGTGCACACGGACAGCACCTGGTCACGAGTATAATGCGAGAGTCAGCCATTGCTCCATCAACCATATTAGAGGGAAAGGAACGACTCGGCTCCCGAACTAGGGGTAGATACGTGTTTTTTATAATTTTTACTACACCACCGCCACAAAAAGGAGTGTATTTTTTTTTATCTAATATGTGTAGATATGTTTCTTTAACTATTTATGTTTATGTAACTTTAACGGTGAAGGAAAACATCGTGAGGAAACCTGCACACGCCTACGAAGAAACTCGAAGGTTGTGTGTGAAGTCGACCAACCCGCACTGGGCCCGCGTGGTCGACTAAGGCCTAATCGCCCTGATTCAAGGTAGGCTCGAGCCCCTCGGTGGGGACGTATATGAGCTGTAATGATGATGTTTATTTTAGCCACGATATCTTCTTAAAACGGCTTGATGGAATTCATAGGGCGATTCGTCCTGATCCCATGAGTGACACAGTATAAATTTTACCCTACTACCAAAAAAAGAGTGGTAGCGTTATCGTGCAGCCGTGTTCTTGTTACATTTTTAATTTAAAGTTATTGAAGGATTTTTTTCTCTATCGTAAGAATGGTAATACATACAAGCGCCAATCTTGGTGTAGATATAGAGCATAATAAAATCCGGTCAAGTCACAAGTGTGACTCATGAATGAAAGAAAAAACATTTTTTTTGTCGCTCTCGTTGATGTCTTTTGATGGAAGTGTATAGGTATCATTCTTATATTTATTGATGTTTTTAATGTTGCTCATTTTGTATCCAGAGGTGTAGGGATACCGAACACCCGGTGTGCGAATCCGATGCGCATGTAGACGGTTTTTATGGTTGTCATCACTTATTTTTCTCAAAAATGGCTGTAAAAGTTTTGATGAAATGTCAACTGTTTTTACTTTAAACTTAATAGATGTAATAGAGGGCTTGTTTTAACTTTTATGACCTACTACACGTAAAAAGATTTATACTTTGGAAAAAAAACATGTTATGGTAACCCACACAAATTCAGGTTAATAGTTTTTTTTTTTTAATAAATGGCTCCAACGATTTTCATAAAACCTTGCACGCTATAAGGATTATCCAGGGAAAAATTAGGTATACCTAATTTATCATTCCAGAATTAATATTTTTCTCAAGCTAATTTTTTTTTTACTCCAGGTCTGATTTATTGACTTTTTATCCACATTCGATAAGCCAATATTTGTAACTTACAGTATAAAAGGTGTAAAAAAATTAGCTGAAACTATTTTTACTGGTGCTTCTACCCATGAAACTGAACAACTTTTCCCATGGAACCTATAGTCAAATCGCAAAAAAAAATTAGCTCCTCCATACTAAATCGATCAGATGATCAACCAACTTAGTATGGGAAGTTCAAAAATTTTTTATGAGATTTGATTATGGGTTCCATGGGGAAAGTTGTTCAGTTTCATGGGTAGAACTACCAGTTAAAATAGTTTCATCAAGTATTACGAGTAACTGTGATGTTTGTAGAAGATAACTTGCGCAGTTGGCGCAGGTTACGCAAGGAAGTACGCACAGCCTTAAAACTGTACAATAAGGGATCGGACTGCTAGTCATTTGAGTTACTTTTTATGATCTGTCAAAAACTAAATTTTGTCCTAAAAATTTTTGAAATACCCACAAGTGATGTCATAGATTTATAGCGTCATTCACGAAAATATTTTGTGAATTTGATCAATTAAAAATTGAAGACTTGATGGAAAAACAAAACAAGTAAGGTTTTTTGAAACATCAAGAGGAGAACAATTCAGGAAATCATATTTAAAAATTTATTTTTGATACAGTCCGATCCCCTATTTATTTATAAGTTCAAAGATTTTATTTACTTTTTAACAGACTTCAAAAAAAGGAGGAGGTTTCTCAATTCGACCGTTTTTTTTTTCTATGTGTGTGTTTGCGGATAACTTCGTCGTTAATGAACCAATTTTGATGGTTCTTTTTTTGTTGGAAAGGAGATGTGGTACCATGATAAGGAAACCAGGATCTGATGATAGCATCCCAGGGAAATCGAGGGGAACCTTATTTTCCTGTTTGAAGTCGTTTTTTTGGTTTAAATTTATTTAAAAAGAACACCATTTCTATATGCATTACAATACCTAATTTTCTTCATTTATCTAGACATTTAATTATCCTAATAAGTCATGTTAACACTAAAATTATAAAATGTCATCATATCAGCTCATATACGTCCCCACGGAGGTGCTCGACCCTACCCTGAATTAGGGCGATCGGGCCTTAGTCGACCAAGCGGGTCCAGTGCGGGTGGGGAAGCTTAGTTTCCTGTTTGAAGACGTTTTTTTTTGTTTAAAATCATTGAAAAACACCATTTCTCTATACATTACAATACCCAATTTTCTTTATTTATCTAGTCATTTAATTATCCTAATAAGTCATGTTAATACTAAAATTATATAACGTCATCATAATAAATAATAGATAATTCTTTTTTGCAGCCATCCAGTCATAGAGAAATGAAACTAATTAAAAATGTTAAAATTATAACTGGCTTAGGCTACTGTTTCTAAACTGAAACACTTTCCCCATGGGACACATTAGGAATTCGCAAAAAAGCAATTTAAGTTTCATTTAACAAGTTTCTCATACAAATCGTTAAGTCCAATCAGTCATCAAATCAGCTCATATACGTCCCCACCGAGGGGCTTGAGCCTACCCTAAATTAGGGCGATCGGACCTTAGTCGACGACGCGGGCCCAGTGCGGGTTGGTCGACTTCACACACAACCTTCGAGTTTCTTCGCAGGTGTGTGTAGGTTTCCTCACAATGTTTTCATCGGTGAGTATATGTACGAAGTTTCAAAAACTCATTGGTACATTGGCCATCCGGATTTGAACCCGGCACCTCTGGTTAGGAAGACCAAGTCGTTACCGGTTGAGCCACCGACGATTTTTACGTAAAAACAACGTAAACAAAACAAAAAAAACGTAATAAAAAAATATATATATAGCGTTTTCATTAGGATCAAACCTAAGCAATTCGCAAGCAATACTTAATAAGCAAGCAAGTCTTGTCTTATAAACATTTTATGGTTAAACATAAAAAAACTATTTAACTAAAAAAATATTAAAATTAAATACAATTAAAACTTTATAAATAAAAACTTACATTATTCAATTCAACACCAAAAGTTCCGAAAAAGACAACTTTACACCACACATGCACTGTCCTATTTTCAAATCTGTTTTCGCGCGCACTACGCGTCTGATTTTTTTTTAATGTCAGTCAAGAGTAAACTGGGCACTCAACGCGCAGACTGCAAACGCAGTGGGTCAAAGGCAATTTATATAGACGTTGGTTAATTTAAGAGGTACCTAGGCACTCTGTCCTTAACTGCGCGTGCGACGCGGCGTGCTATGGGTATGGACCGGTCATTGCGCAGCTCTGTGCATCCAATCAATCCAGTTGATTGTATTAAACAGTTAGGTACTTGAATTGTTTTGTACTTAACACAGTACTTGTGGTTCTTCCAGAAAGTGTTAAAGGAGTACACTATTTTTTTAATAAACTAAATTGAAAGTCATAGCAAAGTATATATAGATATATTAGTACTAACATACAGTATGGACACTCCCTGCCGCTCCCTAGATTGCGACCTCACCCCCTCGTCACCCAGATCGATACAGTTTGGTTAATGGGATTTCGCCGCCATTTTGTTTGTTCCGTCATTCCTTTTTTGAAATGTCATTTCTGGCCCGTTGTATGAAGTGTCCAGGGTGCGGTAATAGTAACAAACCATTCAAGTAGAACAACAGAACAGAAGTTATATAAAACACCGGCCAAGTGCGAATGGAACTCGCGCACCGAGGGTTCCGTAACACACCTTGGGACGAAAAATATCAACGAACACAACAAATATACTTAATTGTATGAATGGAATCTAAAACGGCTGGAGCTATTTTGATCTAAATTTCAGGTAATCGTCAGATTAACCCAGCGTGAGATCTTGTGAGAAAAAAAAACACGGGAGGAGCCGCGGCGCGAGTCGATAGTTTCGATACACAGAATAATCGATTTATTGTTTTTAAATCAAAGGTTTACACGTAAGACATTAATGTGCGCTACAGTTGATTTTTAGGGTTCCGTACCACAAAAGAAAAAAAACGGAACCCAAGGATCATTTTGTTGTCCGTCTGTCTGTCAAGAGTCTTTATCTCGGGAATGCGTGGAGGAATCGAGTTCAAATTAAAACCTTAAACTCCGGTCTACAGTCCCTTGAAGCTGCCATCTGTCTGTCAAGACTCTTAATTATTTTGGGAATGAGTGAAGATATGAAGTTGAAATTAAAACCATATACTCCGGTATATAGTCCCTTGAAGCTGGGAAAAAATCAAACTTCTAAGTTCACGTAAAAAAAAGAAACGGTCATTTATGCCGCAAAAACGTATATTACGACACTCTCAAGGGAATCATAATTTATAGGGTATTTTCTGTTGACCTAGAACTATAAAATTTGGAATGTAATAGTGTCTTATGTTACAAGTACATATAGGGAAAAATCTAAAAATTATACATTTGTTATTAAATCACAAAAAAATATTGTCTTTATTTAAAGTAAGGAAGGGCGGTCCAAATTTTAAATTGAGTCAACCGTGTCATGTGGGGATCGTATGAAAAGGATTCATTGGCAGAAGCTTAAACAGATTTTTTATTATTTTTATGATGTATACTTTTCGATTTATTATTTTTATGGTTCCTTATCCAGAGATGTGGTGGTACGGAACCGTCGGTGAGCGAGTCCGACTCACTTGGCCGGTAATATTGTCATTTAACTTAAGAATTAGCACTATATTAGTTACATCGAGTTTGTCCCTTGTATGTATTACAGTTTTTACGATAGATCAAAAACATTAAACTTTAAAAAAACATGTATCTTGTACGAGGAGGCCTTAATTTTTTTAATTTATTATCATTATTTGTTAGGAAATCCGCTATAAGAAAAGTTATACTTGGAACATTCCAACCGGCTAACTATTACGCTTAGTCAGCCCTTTAAATGTAGGACTTCGTATAGCCTTAGTAATAGGGCCCCGCAGGCGCTCTTTAGGCACGAAACCCCAAAAACAGGCCAAGTGCGTGTCGGACCATGTTGTTATTTTACTATTACAATCATCTGTGCCATATTAAAATCATCTGTGGTAAGGTTCCGCAGACATTACCTACTCCATAACCCGATATTGTTTATTTTTGTTTAATCGTATACGGCAAGTCATATACAGAAAAATCATAAATTTATTAACTACAGAAAATTTAAATAAAAATTAATGTTGATAAAATACGATTACATGCTTACCTAAGTAAACATTACACACAAATATTCACATTGACAAAAAGTTTGGAAAAGTATCAAGATTACTTAGTGCGCTAGTAAGCGCTCCTACATAAATAAGAGTGTGCGCGCTGAAATCTATAGCTGTGCGACTAAATTTCTAAGCCCGCCACGGCGCAGTATAACAAATACCCTTTTCTTGCAAGGGCCTCCGGTGTATCGAGTCGATGGGTACTCTTGGAAAATATGTTGGATGCTCAGCTTCTCGGCACTACAATGACAGACGGGGGATTCCAACCAGTCGCAACGATATCTGTATAGGGCACAGCGACCGTGACCATTGCGCAGTCTGTTAAGGGTCTTTTTAATGCCCAATTGATAAGCCCTTGGCATCATCTCACCGGATGGTATGTGACGATGATGTCTTAGATGGAAGCGGGCTTACCAAGATTCCCCAACGCAATGAGGTTCTGGCTATGTTATCTTCAAGCCGGAATATATCAATGCTGTTAACACTGATGTTTGTGGCACGACTTAGTTAAGATTGGTTGTATCTAGCCAGGCGCGCTATGAAAATGCCATACCACCAGTCAAACCGATTCTTACAAAGTTGACCCCGCCGGGAATCGAGACTGCGACCTCCTGGTGTGAAGCGAATGGTCTAACCATTACGCCACGGAGGCGGTTAACCCAGGTTGCACCATATTCGCCTCGGTAGTTCGAACCCACTATTTTGGTACCCGGCACAATCCCCGTTTATAACAGTATATTGTACAGTCAAGGAATTTAATTCCCTACCCATTTCGATGAAATTTCGTTAGATATTTGCAATGTTTTAAGGTCGAAAATTCTATTTCAGTAATAGTATTGAAATGTCAATACGTATTATTTGTCACTTCACATTACAGATAACCTCTTTGCAAAAAGTTATAATTTGCTTTTTTATGTGTCAGTGTCAATCGAAAATAGTTCTTATGGTGACAGTTTGCTATACGATGTTGAACCTTAGGTGGGTTGGAAATTACATTCCTTGACTGTACCCGAAATAAATTTAAAGGCTCTTAATAAAAACTCTTTTCAAATAAATGCTTTTAAGGGTTTTTGGATTTTACGTAAATTATTTATTGAGAGTATTCACCAAAACCTTTACTAGATCAATATTAATTTTCCAAGTCAAGAAGCTTAGAAACATCAAAGGGGTACATTTTAACGACTCTGTGTAACAAAAACGGTACATCTGATAAAAAAATGTATAAACATGTTATGCATACTTTCTCGTGTAGCACTCAACATCTGGTGTGATCGGGTATATACAAATCAACAATACTTAATTAGCGGGAAGCCGCTGGATACTGGCAGCGCAGGACCGGTCGTTGTGGATATCCTTGGGCGAAGCCTTTATCCAGCAGTGGACGTCTTTCGGTTGATATGATGATGATTGTAGTAGCAAATAAAAAGAGCTGGGTAGCTTTTTCTAAGCCCGCATAGCTAGCTACCTCCATCTTATCTAGGTATCAAGATAAAATGGCCACTGTGTTGGGCAATATTGCTAAGCCTACTTCTATTACGGGTATCATGGTCATTTTTTATGATGTGATGTATAAAGAGCTTACTGTGGGTAAAAAAAATAATTTTCGAAAAACCTAAAGCTTTTTGGTACAAGCTTTTATTTGAAATGAGTTTTTATGCTCACACAGCCGAATGCTCAAATAAATATAAAAAATACACGGTTCTAAATTCAAAAAAGGTGAGCTAGTATTGCATTTTCTGCGATTCTATTGAAAAATAAAAGACGATTCTGGGACCTTGATTCCGCCTCCCAAGTTCATTCATCATTCATTCCAAATTTCAGCTTAATCGAACCCCTGGAACTAAAGATACATACATACATACATATGTATATACATACATACGTACATACATATTGCACGTTAAATAAAAGCTTTTAAAAAATCGTTCAGTCCGAATATCTGCACCAATACGTACTAATATATATATACTGTGCCAATACTGTATGGATGGAGATCAACGCGAGCACCATACATACTACGTGCTACGTTAGATATATTTATATAAAAGAGATCAACGCGAGCACCATGCATACTACCTGCTACGTTAGATATAGTCATAGAAAAGAGATCAACGCGAGCACCATACATACTACGTGCTACGTTAGATATCCTTACTAATATTATAAATTTGAAAATGTGTTTGTTTGTTTGTTACCTTTTCACGCTTCAACACCTTGACCAATCTTGATAAAATTTGGCATTCAGGTAGCCTGTGTCACTGGGAAGGACGTAGGCTACTTTTTATCCCGTGAAAATAGCATAGCCCGATGCAATTCCCGAGGAAACTGAAAATATACTCTTTTTTGGTTAATTTCTTTAACATCGCAACGGAATTATGAATTGTGTGATTTTTTGCACCGAGATGGTTGAGGGGGTGGGAAATGACACGATTTACTAAGAAGCATATCCTGACATAAGTTCCCGAGGGATCTGGGGAAAACTCCTTTCCACGCTCGCGCACGTCGGCATCGCAACGAAGCAATGAAGTGATTGGGGTAATTTTTTTGTATAGAAATGGTTCAGCGATGGGAAGTGTATTTTTTCAGTTCCCTCAGGAACTATCAGATATAGTTCCTGAGGGAACTGAAAAAATACACTTTGTTTGCTTAATTACTTTAACATCGCAACGGAACAATAGATTGTTTAAATTTTTTGGACACAAATGTTTCAGGAGGCGAACATAAAATGACATAATTTACTAACTTGAGCGATGGGAAGTGACATAAACTGTTGATCAGAATAGCCCAATATAGTTCCTGAGGGATCTAGAGGGACAGACATGCGCTCGGCTTGCGCACTACTTACCCTTAAAGGCAGCCATAAAAAAGATTTCCACGCGCGCGAAGCCGCCGGCAAAAGTTAGTAATATTATAAATATGAAAATGTGTTTGTTTATTTTTTTTTTAACTTTTCACGCTTCAGCAACTTGAACAATCTTGGTGAAATTTGGCATGCAGGTAGCCTGTGTCACTGGGAAGGACATAGGCTACTTTATATCCTATGAAAATAGCATAGTCCGATGCAGTTCCTGAGGGAATGAGTTGTTGTGATTTTTTTGCACAGAGATGGTTAAGAGGGTGGGAAATGGCATAGTTTACTAATTAAATTAGCATATTTTGACAAAGTTCCCGAGGGATCTGGAAAAAAAAATGTCCTTGCAGCTCGCGCACCGCGCACCCTCTAAGACAGTCATAAAAATGATGTCCACGTGGGCGAAGCCGCGGGCAAAAGCTAGTAGTTATATAAAAGAGATCAACGCAAGCACCATACATACTACCTGCTACGTTACATATAGTCATAGAAAAGATATCAACGCGAGCACCATACATACTACCTGCTACATTAGATATAGTTATATAAAAGAGATCAACGCGAGCACCATACATACTACGTGCTACGTTAGATATAGTTATAGAAAAAAAATCAACGCGAGCACCATACGTACTACGTGCTACGTTAGATACAGTCATACAAAAGAGATCAACGCACCATACATACTACGTGCTACGTTAGATATAGTCATAGAAAAGAG
This sequence comes from Coleophora flavipennella, assembly GCA_947284805.1. Classification (NCBI taxonomy): domain Eukaryota; kingdom Metazoa; phylum Arthropoda; class Insecta; order Lepidoptera; family Coleophoridae; genus Coleophora; species Coleophora flavipennella. Next base: position 3,159,248 of record OX369308.1, read on the forward strand.
ATCAACGCGAGCATTATACATACTACGTGCTACGTTAGATACAGTCATGCAAAAGAGATCAACGCGAGTACTATACATACTACGTGCTACGTTAGATACAGTCATACAAAAGAGATCAACGCGAGCACCATACATACTACGCGCTACGTTAGACACAGTCACGCAAAAGAGATCAACGCGAGCACTATTTATACTACGTGCTACGTTAGATACAGTCATACAAAAGAGATCAACGCGAGCACCATACATACTACGTGCTACGTTAGATATAGTTATAGAAAAGAGATCAACGCGAGCACTTTACATACTACGTGCTACGTTAGATGTAGTTATAGAAAAGAGATCGACGCGAGCAGTTAACATACTACGTGCTACGTTAGATGTAGTCATACAAAAGAGATCAACGCGAGCACCATACATACTACCTGCTACGTTAGATACAGTCATGCAAAAGAGATCAACGCGAGTACTATACATACAACGTGCTACGTTACATACAGTCATACAAAATAGATCAACGCGAGCACCATACATACTACCTGCTACGTTAGATACAGTCATGCAAAAGAGATCAACGCGAGTACTATACATTCTACGTACTACGTTAGATACAGTCATACAAAAGAGATCAACGCGAGCACCATACATACTACGTGCTACGTTAGATATAGTTATAGAAAAGAGATCAACGCGAGCACTTTACATACTACGTGCTACGTTAGATGTAGTTATAGAAAAGAGATCAACGCGAGCACTTTACATACTACGTGCTACGTTAGATGTAGTCATACAAAAGAGATCAACGCGAGCACCATACATACTACCTGCTACGTTAGATACAGTCATGCAAAAGAGATCAACGCGAGTACTATACACACTACGTGCTACGTTAGATACAGTCATGCAAATGAGATCAACGCGAGCACTTTACATACTACGTGCTACGTCAGATAAAATGATAGAAAAGAGATCAACGCGAGCACCATACATACTACGTGCTACGTCAGATATAGTTACAGAAAAGAGAAAGATGAAGGATTAGGCGTTGATCTCTTTTCTATGACTATATCTAACGTAGCAGGTACTATGTATGTATGTTTATGTAGAAGAGCACCATACATACTACGTGCTACGTTAGACATAGTCATAGAAAAGAGATCAACGTGAGTACCGTACATACTACGTGCTACGTTAGATATAGTCATAGAAAAGAGATCAACGCGAGCACCATACATACTACGTGCTACGTTAGATACATTTATACAGAAGATATCAACGCGAGCACCATACATACAAAGTGCTACGTTAGATATAGTCATAGAAAAGGGATCAACGCGTGCACCATCATACTACGTGCTACGTTAGATACAGTCATGCAAAAGAGATCAACGCAAGCACTATACCTACTACGAGCTACGTTAGATAAAGTCATGCAAAAGAGAACAACGCGAGCACTATACATACTACGTGCTACGTTAGATATAGTTATAGAAAAGATATCAACGCGAGCACCGTACATACTACATCCTACAATAGATATAGTCATAGAAAAGAGATCAACGCGAGCACCATACACACTACGTACTACGTTAGATACAGTCATACAGAAGATATCAACGTGAGCAACATACATACAACTTGCTACGTTAGATATAGTCATAAAAAGGGATCAACGCGTGCACCATACATACTACGTGCTACGTTAGATATATTTATACAGAAGATATCAACGCGAACACCATACATACAAAGTGCTACGTTAGATATAGTCATAGAAAAGGGATCAACGCGTGCACCATACATACTACGTGCTACGTTAGATACAGTCATGCAAAAGAGATCAACGCAAGCACTATACCTACTACGAGCTACGTTAGATACAGTCATGCAAAAGAGAACAACGTGAGCACTATACATACTACGTTCTACGTTAGATATAGTTATAGAAAAGATATCAACGCGAGCACCGTACATACCACGTCCTACAATAGATATAGTCATAGAAAAGAGATCAACGCGAGCACCATACACACTACGTACTACGTTAGATACAGTCATACAGAAGATATCAACATGAGCAACTTATATACAACGTGCTACGTTAGATATAGTCATAGAAAAGGGATCAACGCGTGCACCATACATACTACGTGCTACGTTAGATACAGTCATGCAAAAGAGATCAACGCGAGCACCATCCATACTACGTGCTACGTCAGATCCAGTCATACAAAAGAGGTCAACGCGAGCACCATACATACTAACTGCTACGTTAGATAGTCATAGAAAAGAGATCAACGCGAAGCACCAAACATTCTACCTGCTACGTAAGATGTAGTTATAGAAAAGAGATCAACGCGAAGCACCATACATTCTACCTGCTACGTTAGATATAGTTTTAGAAAAGAGATCTACGCGCGCACCCTATATACTACGTGCTACGTCAGATCCAGTCATACAAAAGAGGTCAACGCGAGCACCATACATACTACCTGCTACGTTAGATATAGTCATAGAAAAGAGATCAAAGCGAGCACCATACAAACTACGTGCTACTTTAGATACAGTTATACAAAAGAGGTCAACGCGAGCACCATACATACTACCTGCTACGTTAGATATAGTCATAGAAAAGAGATCAACGCCTAATCCTTCATCTTTCGCTGATTATCGTCCTATATCTATTCTTCCTTTCCTACCAAAGGTTTTAGAATGCCTTGTGCATTCGCAACTTAGCGGTTTCCTTGCACACAATAGTCTTCTTAACCCGTTTTCCAATCCAGATTTCGTCCTGGTCATAGTACGACAACGGTGCTGACGAAAATCACTTATGACGTTCAGCTCGGTATGGAGAACAAGCAGCTGACAGTTCTTACGTTACTGGACTTCAGTAACGCGTTCAATACCGTTGATTTAGACATTCTACTTGGTTTGTTGCGTTCTCTGAACATATCATCGACTTCAGTTGACTGGTTTCACAGCTACCTGTATGGTCGTCGGCAACGCATACGAACTGAGAGTTCTTATTCTTCGTGGTGTTCAACATCGGCTGGCGTACCTCAGGGGGGTGTACTGTCGCTACTTCTTTTTCATCATCTTTATAAATTCAATATCAGTAAAACTTTCTTCATCTTATCATCACCTATATGCTAACGATCTACAAATTTATTCTCAGGCAGAACTGTCTAACATCGCGGAAGCCTTGAAAACACTAAAAAAGACCCTAATAAAATCTTAGATTGAAGCAAGAACTACGGCTTTGAATTTAATCTTACTAAGACCCAGACTATTATAAATGGCAGCCCCTATTTTATACCCAGGCTCGATTTCAACTGTCTACTTTCTGTGTTTTTTGATGCACACCATACAGCAAAAAGGTTAAAAATCTTGGAATCTATCTTGACCAAACTCTGTCTTAGGAGGTTCAGGTTGGGGAGGTCAGCAGAAAAATATTTGCCTCCTTCAAATCTCTTAATCGCTTGCATAACTTTCTGCCCACGGCCACTAAAGTCTTGCTAGCACAATCGCTCATGTTACCTACCTTCTATGCTGACGTGTGCTACCCAGATTTGAATGTGGTGTATCTAGACAAACTGGAAAGTCTACAAAACCACCGAGAGGATCTTAAGGGGCTTCCAATTCGTCTCCGTCGAAATTCCCATATTCTTGCCCTTCTTTACTATATTATTTTCTTTCCAAAATAACCATCGTATCTCAAGGACCGCTTTAACTTTCTTTCCTCAACTCACAGTCGCTCCCTTCGTTCTTTGGACAACCTCCTCCTTTATGTGCCTCCTCACTCCTCCAAATTTTATGCTTATAAATGTACCCTTCAAGCTATTAGTCTATGGAACTTCCTTCCAGTGTCCATTAGACAAGCCCCATCTCTTAATTCCTTCAAAACTAAAATTAAAGAATATCTCCTTACTGTATACACCATTATTCTCCGTCTTACTTTGGTTTGGTAATATATTTATTATTGTATTTATGTAGTAAATACTTTATTATTTGTTTATATGGGGTGACTTTTAATTAGTTCTTGATAGCAAAGGATGTGAATGTACTCATGATCACAAACAACTTTCCCAAAGAAACTATGATAATATGTCAAATATGAAAAAAAAATTGTGGTCCCTTATACATTTTTGCCGATTTGATAATTTATTTTGTATCGAGGGCCAACATTTTTTTTCTGATTTGACATATAGTTTCTTTAAAAAAAATGTTTGTAATCACGAGTATACATGCATATCTTTTGTTGTCAAGAACTAATAAAAAGTCACCCTGTATAATATGTATAATATATATGCGTATATATTATTATTATGGAGCGTGCTATGCTCGGAGTTTCTCTGCGTGATCGAATCAGAAACGAGGAGATCCGCAGGAGAACTAAAGTAACCGACATAGCTCACAGAATCGCTAGACTGGAGTGGCAGTGGGCAGGGCACATAGCTCGTAGAACAGATGGCCGATGGGGCAGTAAAATTCTCGAGTGGCGACCGCGCACCGGAAAACGTAGCGTAGGCAGGCCTCCCACGCGGTGGACCGATGACCTGGTGAAGGTCGCGGGAAGCCGATGGATGCGGGCAGCGCAGGACCGGTCGTCTTGGAAATCCTTGGCCTTTGTTCAGCAGTGGACGATTTGTAGCTGATATGATGATGATGATGATGTATATATTATTATTTATTTTATAGTCCGAGTAGGTTTTATTTATTAGGTATCATATCAGCCGAAGGACGTCCACTGCTGGACATAGGTCACCTCCAAGGATTTCCACGACGACCGGTATATGGTATTATTATTATTAGGTATGTGGTATCTTAAAAAAAGTGATAAAAGCTTTAATATACTTTAGTTTGAGTTTAAAATTATTATCCAATTATTTTTTCTGTTGAAACTGCCTTAAATGTTTTAGTTAGCTCATTTTACTTTAAGAAAACATTACTTTATTTTTAAAATGAAACAAACTGCATTCAAAGATTTTCAAAAATTTACTTGCCTCACCCGGGACTGGAACTGGAACCAACTAAACATTCAAAAAACATTTCCTTCTTACACGAGGCGTTCTGACGAAAAGTTTTAAAATGGAACTTTGATTTTATTTGCAATGCGGGACAGCAATTTTAAAAATCGAACGAAGATTTCGAACATTGTTATCGATTTTATTTAGTATTGCTTCTATTACGTAATTGTGTAATAATGGTGTATCAAGAACAATTTGATTTATTAGAAGCCTACTTTGCAAGCACGCCTGAACAGTAATCCTATCGATTAGTAGAAAAAAAAAATAGCGAGTGTTTGTTTTTTGAATGTTTAGTTGGTTCGAGTGAGTGGTGAGGCAAGCGAATTCAAAAAATCTTTGAATGCAGTTTTGTTTCTTTTTAAATATAGAGGAATGTTCCCTGAAGTAAAATGAGCTAATAAAAAGGATTTAAGGCAGTTTCCCTCCAGGTCCCTTTTTTTTCACCCCGTATAGCCGTTAAAACGCCCAAAATTTTAAGACTTTCTCAAATTTTTAAATATTTTTTCCAACTCAAGAGAACGATAAAAAAGCAAATGCAATTATAAAAAAGCAGTGGTAATTGGGTATTATTAACATTGGCATTGAACTCATAAACTAAATCGGCAATCACTTACCTAGGTAAGTGCAGGAAATTTGCTACGTAAGTTATTTGTGTACGTGTGAGTGCACACCGATGTAGTAACTAGTTTATGTAATTAGTATCTCATCTGTGACCGATGTCAAAGTATACATATTAGTACTAACATACAGTATGGACACTCTCTAGATTGCGACCTCACCCCCTCGTCACCCAGATTGATACAGATTGGTTACAGTTTGGTTGTCGAACGTATAGGATTTCGACGCCATATTGTTTGTACCGTCGTTCCTTTTTTGAAATGTCATTTCTGGCCCGTTGTATGAAGTGTCCAGGGTCTGGCGATGTGTAAAGCGGCTACCGCTTTGAGGGGCGTGCCATAGTACATAACTTGTCATTTTATCTGTGGACCCTGCCCCGCACTCACCGCATTCCACCCTGTGTTCCCTTTGCACTCACACTAAAGCAAAAACCATGTCACGGTGATTTATCTGGTAGATAGTTTATTCAGACCGTTAAGGTGTCCGTCCATCACCAATACCGCAAAACGTTTCCACAGCTGAGGAACACGTCTCTTGCCACATCTCGGGACAGTTCCACACACAGGGGGCCAAGTCACAGATTACTAAATAGTTACTTCGGCCAAGTCCGGTTGCTTCTAGGCTGGTGCCTATTCATGTCAGCTATTAAAAAGTGTCCAGTTAAATAACGCTATTTTGTATAAACTCGTTCTGAAAAGTTCTTAGCAAAAACTGCAACTTAAAATTTAGTGATATACAGGGTGTAAAAAAATTGGTGTAGGTCCCGTTAACTGGGGCTTCTACTCATCATACTGAACAACTTTTGTTCTACGACTTTGCTGAAATCGCAAAAAAAATGTTAGCTCTTCATACAAATCGATCAGCTGATCGACCAATTTTTTGCATTTTTGTATGGAGGGTCCATATTTTTTTTTGAAAACTGACTATGGGTTCCTTGATGAAAATTTGTTTAATTAAAAATTCAGTATGATGAGTAGAATCTCCAGTTAACGGGTCCTACACCAATTTTGTTACATCCTGTATATTTTTTAATTTTGGCTGGGAGAGATCTTTTATAGAAATATTTCCACCTTTGTACACGTTCTCTCTAAGTGCTTATCATTTAAATATTTATGTACAATAATATATACAACAGTTTCTGTCACCGATTTTGTATGAGAAACACCCGTAATCTACTTGGTGAGAACCATAATAATATATCAATGGTCGTGGGTCCATGTAGGTATGTGTCATAGAATGTCCCTCTAGACACTCATTGTATAGGGTCAATGAAGGAGATAACTTAAATCTCTGCTGGCCTGGTCCCCTTTAAACCGATTGTATAACTAGCCACATCCTCATTAACTAACCCCAACCAATTATATATTTAATCCTTCCTTTATACTTGTTGTGTCTCTTTTTATTGTAGCTCTAATAAAAGAGATAGTAACAGGTTGCGCAGGAGTGGTTGGAGTGTACAATGAATTAGGGGCACTTTGATTTTGTTTGCTTTCAAAGTCAAGTGCCAATTTGGTTTATGTCCTGTATTTAAAGAATTAAATCATTCACGAAACTTTGGCGATGTTTGGCCAGGCCGGTGCCGGGTCGGTGCCGGTGCCGTGTCGGCTAGTGAAAAAACGCACATTGGATCGCGTGACGTCATAGTTTCTCATCGTCATTGATGTACTAATTTTGTAAATTTGTTTAATTAAAAATTAAAGACGCAGTGCAAAATAAAATGAGTAAGATTTTTTGAAATTTCAATAGGAGGGCAATTTAAGGTAAGTATAACATTTCAGTTTTATTTTTGATTTAGTCAACTACCCTATTACGAACATTTAATATAAAAAGTGGCCAATGCGTGTCGGACCAGGTGCAAAGTTGGGTTCTGTAGTTTTTTCAATAAATAAATGTAGGTATAATATAAAAACAAATTAAATGATGTTCGATAATAAAATAGGAATCACTTGTTCAGCCATATAGAACAGCACCTGCAAATTTTATTATAGTAATAAATAGATAGAAACAAAAAAAAACTTCAAATTCAATCCTTGACAATATACATCATAACTTGTGACCCAAAAACTCATCAAGAGAATAGAACATATTTTGAAGAAGCCATTCATGTAGGGTTTTCTTAAATCTATTAAAAGACAGATCTTTAAACGTTTTTAGTATTTTGTTATATATAACGTGACCGTAAACGTACTTTATCTCCATGGTCTATAGCCCTGGGACACCCTGTACCAAAGAGTTTCTATATCTTTATCGATATAGTTTATTTTCACGTAAATAGTCCTACGCCAATTAAGTATGCCGTACGGCATGCTCCTTCTATGTTGCTGTAGTGAGAGCGAGACAAACATAGTGTTGTTTTCCATACAATTTATTTTTTTCAGCTACGTCTTTGAATCTGTTTCTTGACTCCACTTCTCCGCCAATTCTCTGTTGTAAGATATAGAATCTCGTTGCCCTGTAACAGTCTGCCCAGTCTGTCAAACACAAAAACTTATGAAATGAATAATACTCTTTGCTATGAACCTCTATTTGTACGTCACTGAAACAAATAAAACGAAATATAACAGTTACCATGGCAACCGATAAACATAATTGTCATTCGGCGACAAAACTCTCACAGTCGCACACCAACAGTTTATACACAGTTATTTTTACAGGGTTTCCTTTAGTTTTTATACAGTTTTGATTAAATTTTAACTAAAATGGACACGGACGATCTATTCGGTGGAGCCATGGCTATAGCCTCGGAGACTACTGAAGCGGAAATGGAGTTTGAAAAAGTAATGTTTTTGTTTTCATTGTCCTAGCCTAGCTTGTCACATGACTTGAATGTACTTACTGTGCCCAATCGAATGTTAACAAACACAATGAATTAGAAGGAATCACTGGTCTCGAACTTACCGTATTTCTGATATTCCGTTTCGTTAACAAACCATGGTGTCCCCACTGCTGGGGAGTAAATCTCTTCACATATCTAGGAAATATTAGGCCATACCTTACCCACACACAGTGGTCCAAGTCAGGATTAGTGGAGCTTGTAGACACGGTCGTAGAGCTTAAGAAGGAACCCCACTATCAGAACTTTTTAAGGCCTCTGACACAGCACACAATCTAATTAAGTGACCGTATTCTGTTCTGTTGTGGTTCTTCCAATGATTCTTAAAAAGGCGGAATAGCATGCTCCCCCCATACAATAAGAGAAAACGTTTTTCCACCTCTGAATATAATCCGATCATGATTATTTTTGCCTGCACACGCCTGCGGAGAATCTCGCAGGTTATGTGTGAAGTCGACCAACCCGCACTGGGCCCGCGTGTTCGACTAAGGCCCGATTGCCCTTATTCAGGGTAGGCTCGAGCCCCTCGGTGGGGACGTATATGACCTGTTACGATGATGATAGTTTTTAAATATGTTTTGACTCAATAAAAAGCTAGGTTCATATCTATAGTTTTTTTTAAATTGTTGATTAAATATAAACAGATAGCAGCCACATTTAGTTTTGTAAAAAAGCGCTGAACGACAAATAAAATTGAACTTATTAAATGTATTGGAAAAATATAAACCTGTAAACCTAGTTTTTTGTTGTATAAAATTAAAAAAAAATAATTGGAAAAAGAGGTGATAAAAAGTTTTATCTTTTTGTATGGAGAGTGCGTGCTATTCTTCTCTCTTGAGATATACAATCTATTATAGCTAACTGGGTACGTTTTATATTTAATTAAATATAAATATAAAATAAATATTCTGGGACAAATCACACATGGTCATCTGGCCCCAAAGTAGGATTCCCTGTGTTATGGGTTACCAGAGACTGATATACATACTTATATACGTTTAAATACATACATATATAGATATAATTTAACACCCAGACACAGAGCAAACAAATCTGCTCATCACACAAATGCTTGCCCTGGGTGGGGATCGAACCCACGACTCTCGGATCAGTAGTCAAGGGCACTAACCACTGAGCCACCGAGTCAGTCAAAACTTTTGAATTGAACTTTTTGAATCCACGACTGGTAGACCCTTGGCATCATCTCACCTGATGGTAAGTGACGATGATGCTGAAGATGGAAGCAGTCTCACCAAGATTTTCAACGCTGGAACTGGCTATCTTACCTCCATGCCGGAACATATCAATGCTGTTAATATGATGACCTATATGGTGGCAGCTAGCCAGGTAATCTTAGAAAAAGCTCTTAACTCCGACCATACTGAGTCTTACAATCGAACCCAAGACATCCAGGTGTGAAACCAGTGGACTAACCACAGCGCCACCGAAGTGATTACTAAACGGAACTCCTCGAAGGATGTCGAACTCGTGGATGACGCATCAGGAAGCTATCAAACTGGAGACGATCAAGAGACTAGAGACCATGCATATGTTCGACAGGTGCTGGAGATGCTTCGAGAGGCGGAAGGCATGAAGTACTACAGCGACGTGTACACCAAACTGTACGATTCGTACTACAAGATGAAGGACATAGACAGAAGACACATACAGGAGCTTGAGGCGCTCAAGGTATTCAAATAAACATCCCTTATTGACATCCATTCGGGTTTTCGTGTTTACAATTTGTAGCAACTTGCAAGTTACCAGAGATTTGTTAACATAGATGGGTTATGCACTAACAAACAACATTTGAAAATTGAATCCATTTACACACACAATATTATAGGTAGTTCGCTTCCATAGCATCGAATGCTACTAAGATAATTGAAAACGCTAAACACGTCAAAAAACCGACTTCCATCGTTTTGCATTATTATTTTTGGTTTTTGTTAATTTTCTACTAAAGATTTTTGATACTACCGATTTTGATAAAATTTATATGGGACCATACGGGAAGGCACTAGCTTTCAAATAAAAAAAGTATCATAAAAATCGGTTCACCCAGTCAAAAGTAATAAGGTAACAAACATAAAAAAAAACATACAGACGAATTGAGAACCTCCTCCTTTTTGGAAGTCGCTTGAAAAGAGATGCCAATTGGCATCTATTTATTTGCTTCACTTTTAGGATGCATGTAACCTATCTACCTCCCCTTATATATAGCATATCACTGGATATAACAGGACATTTTGAAAAACAATAATATTCTAAAATACCTAAAAATTTTAGTTTCAAGCTTTAATTTGAAAATAATTTTAAGTATTTCGTATTCTTCTCAGCCAACCCTTTCATTTGATACCCATATCATGGGGGTGCATAAAAATAACTGATCAGCCATCTTTGGGATTCCGTCATATTAAGTTTAGAATGACGTCACTTAGCTAACCATGCAATGGTCTCCAAACTTAACGCGTATGCAAAATTTCAGCTCAATCGGAAACTGGGAAGTGGTTCTAATTTAGCTTCCAAGATTTATCCCAAACTAACAGACAGACTATCTACGGTAAAAGCTTTTGAAAACGACTACCAACCCGCACTGGGCCCGCGTGGTCGACTAAGGCCCGATCGCCCTGATTCAGGGTAGGCTCGAGCCCCCCGGTGGGGACGTATATGAGCTAATATGATGAAAAACTACTAATTTAAATGTCATGCTCATGACCCCACAGGCGATTAAGAAGAATCTAGCAACACTTCGCACTCCAAATCCATCAATCCGTTCAATTCATTTATTCAATCCAGAAACAATGTCAATTGTGTAGGACATATTAAAGTAGGTAATAAATTATAATAAGTGCTAAAAATTAAACATAACTTAAATAATAATAATTAAAAGTAATAAAGTAAGCAATAATTTTAATATCTAATCTTATCTCATTTCAGTTATTCAGTTTAGGCTATAGGTTCAGATAAACAAACAAACATTTTTGCGGGTTCCGTACACCCAATGGGACCCTGTTACTTCTGTGCCTACCTACGCTGTCTGTCCGTTTGTCAGCGAGCTGTATTTCATGAACCGTAATAGGTAGAATTTTCACAGAATGTGTATTTCTATTGCCGGTATAAAAACAAATACTAAAAATTAGAAAGAGTGAAAAAATAAGATGGTTCTTCCTGTCTCCATACAAAAAACGTGTTTTTTATAGGTCTAAGTACAGTGTAAACTCTATACAGCGACACTCAAGGGACCGGGCATTTTGTGACGTTATTGAGAGTTTTCGTTATACAGAGAGAAATTAGCGTCAAAGTAAACCAACTGGAGCCAGAAAGTTTTGACGTTTCAAATAGTGAATCGTTATATCGAGTGACGTTTTACAGAGTTTACACTGTATTATTGAAAAGGTGAAAGTTTTAGCTCTATCGTAAAATAGGTAATACATAAAAGCGTGAAACTTGGTGTGATTTTAGTACTAATACTGAACTAAAACAACAAATAATAAAAACCAGTCAAGTGTGAGTCGTACTAGCGCTAAGTAGTCTGAACTGACTGACAAAAAAAGTACATTTTTGTCGCTTGTGTTGACGTCTTTTGTTTGTAATGTAAATAGATATCATTTGTCTTGTACTATTTAGTTGTGTGGAGAGGTGTCGTGATACGAATCCTCGGGGTGCTAGTCCGACCCGCACTTGACCGGTTTTTTTATTTAGTATTATTTCATTCGAGAAGTTACAGAACATCAAAACTCCCAATTCGCCTTGGAACAGTTATTTCCGATTTCGGGTTTTGCATCATTTTCTGAAAAGGGTGCGCCTTAAAAAGCTTTCCGCGCAATCTCTCAGATGCGATCCCGAGAGTCGTTACAGAATAAATTTAAAGAAATTAGTGTTTTAACTGTTGCTAGTCAATTCATATATAAAAACATCATGTACGTTCGAAAGAATTTGCATTTATTTCCTAAAAAAAACAGTGACAGGCATAATTTTAATTTAAGAAATGTATATAAATAGCCTATTCGAGACCAGATACTTACTTACAGTAAAATTCCAGAAAACATAACTAGTTTGCCAGAGAATAAATTCAAGACTTAATATAAAATATTATAAAATCATAGATTATGTAAATGAATGAATATGGATATGGATCAATAGATCCTCCAACAAATAACATAACCTGAAACTGTAATCTGAATCATGACATTATTTGTATTAATAAAGATTAAGTTTTTATTTTGACTGTTTAAAAGTGTATTTAAACATCCATTTAAAATCAATATCTTGTAATTTGGAACTAACTAAAAGCCAATAAAAAAATCACATATATCTAAGTACCCGGAAAACGTAACACTCTTTGTTGGGCAATCGAGTAAATCTTCAATCAACTTTTCTTCAATGGCAAACTTATGGCATATACGGTCGGACATGGCTCTTTCATAATGTGTCTATTTATAGATTCTACGGCGATGATCCTCTTTTCGTTTCGATCCCTTTTTGATTTATTTTAATTCCTTTTCTATCCCTTGGGCTTGTGTGTAAGTTGCGAAGCCTAAACGCAAGATGAAAAAGTCAATTTAATCTATAAGGGTTGCTACACACATAATCGGCAAGGCCGTGCGATAAAATGTAATATATATAGATGAATGAAAGTGTAGTAATTGCTTTGGATCGGCTTTGTAGTTGCCGAATCTACAGTGCCGCCCCGCTTACGTGTGGCCCGATTATGTGTATAGCAAGCAACCCTTAGTGAATATAAAACTCCTGCGTTGACTTTTACTACTTGATAGAACTGGGTTTTCATGCAGCAACACATGAATGAACGCTATTAGAATTGATGCTTGATGGCAAGTCTTGATATTTTATGTTAATGTTGTAGAGTCGCATGGGAAAATTTGATGATACCATCACTCAATACCAGATTGAAATCAGCGAAGCGAATAAGACCATAGAGAAACTACGTGCTGAAGTTGGTAAGACATTTTCAGGAGCTCTATCGTTTTCTTTAGTACAAAGCAGTAGTTGAGCGATTGTTAGGACACATAGATAGATTAATCCTATCTCTACTCGGCAACGGTTTTTTATTGTTCCTTAGGATGGACCAAGTGTAATGTGGCCTTTTTTGCAATACACTGTATCGGGGTCCATAGCTTTTAAGGGTCTCCCCACATTCGACCCGGAAATTAGCAGAACCGGTTTGAGTCGGTCAGAAAAAGCTATAAGACATCGAGTTAATGACATCATCCGTATTCCGTACTTGGTATTCGATGGAAACGACAGCTTTTGAAATCATAAACGGCTCAAGCCCATTTCAGGTCGCTTTAACTGTGAAAATACGGAAAATCCTTTCCATTCCTAAAACTCTTGTCATCAACGGAGGCTTGACTTTTTTCGTAATCCACAGCGGAAGCACGAACCTTGGCTGACGCAATGCACGCCCGCGAGCTTCTCAGCGTCGAGAGCTTGGAAACGATGAAGAGGACCGTCTTTCGCCTCGAGAAGGAGCTGGATGCGAGGAAACGGGCTGGTGATGATGATGCGTGAGTTTTAATTTATTTTACTTATTTTAGGATAGCATATAAACTTATAAATAAATACAGTGCTATCAATATGTGCCGATAATGATGTGTTATCACAATGACTCCTGACGATGATAGACAACCCTTACCAGCGCAGTACTAATCAGCTTGTTTTATAAAAATGAGCATCATCACATCAGCCAAAAGAGATCCACTGCCGGGCATAGACCTCCCTTGAGTTGGGGGGGGGGGGTGCAGTAATCGCCACGCTTAGCAGGCGGGTTGGTTGGCGATCGCATTGTACACATTGTACATTGACGGAAGGACGCTTCTGCTCATTTTCCGGTTTTTGGTCCCTTAGATATGATATGAAACTTCGAATATAAACTAAATTTACATCGCATATAATTACCTCATTTCGTGTTCACCGTATCCAGTGGCGCGACTTCAGCGGTAAAAGAGAAAGAGCGATTTGAGAAGGAGAAGTTACGCCTCACATCTGAGCTGGACGCAGCCAAGCACCGTCTGGAAAACGTGCTAAGCTACCAGGAGGAACTGGACCGCAAAATGACCGCCGCCGAGGAGCACATCGCCAAACTGGATGAGGCTATGGAGGTAAGTCCAGGTTTGAGAATGAAGTAGTGATATTTGTAATTAGGATGCAAAGTATAAAGAAGCTGAATGATATTGTCGTTCAAACGAACACTATGTAGCATGCCATGCGTGCAAAACGACCGCTAGCTTATCTCTAAATTACAGACGTTTTGATCTCATGGCGTATTTAGGGGTCGTTTGGACGATGGCATTCAACATTGATGTGATCCGAATTCGATATTTGTAGGCGCTAGACGGCGTGACAAACTAGATATTTCAATTCAAATGACTGACTCGAACTACTAAACCAAAGTGACAAGAAGCGAGTGAAGTGAGACAGAAGCGAGTGCCACGCGTGTATAAGTGAGTAAGAGATAGATACCTACAGAGCGACACGGGTCTTTTGGCACATGGCTAAAATAGGAACTAACATGGCAGTCTATGGATATTGAATTTAAAATTCAAAATTTCGGTTAGGTAAGACCGCTGAGAGAATGCGTCTATTTCTATAACTTGGGGAGGAGATTTCAAGTAATGGTTCATTGGTAAAAATGTGTTTGAAATTGAGGCCTTTATCCAGAAGTAGACGTTTTTCAGCTGATATGATGATGATGATGGTGATGGGCTACTATATGAATGGTTTTTGTTTGATCCATATGAAACCCGACACCCTGTACAAATATGAAGCGACCAGCTCAGTGCGACTTGCATGATTGCATCAACTGAGTAAAAGTACGGTCATTAACGGGATGGGTTTGATTGTTAGTGGTATTTAAGGCAATGCACGCTAAGTCATTGGTGCTGGTTGCTATCACCCAATGGCGTTGTTAAGCCGTGTTAGAAGATTTATAGACGGTTTGAAAACTCCTAACAATATGGTTCACAATTATCCCTACAGCCTCCACTAATCCAGATTTGTCCCCCGTGTGTGGACTATGGTCTAACCTCCCCGAGTTTGGAAGAGACTCGTGCCCGAGTAGTTGGGACTTTATGGGTTGTTAACGAGGACTTATTGTCTACAGTACTCGTACGTCCATGAAGCACACATGTGCCTTTAAATCTTGCATGTGTGCCTTAAGAGGAGTGTATCGCTATCACGCTCTGTACAAACTAAGGTTGGATCATATTTACATATTCATCACAAAAAGTTATACAATTTTATAAATACGTTCTAGAAACTAAAAATCTGTTTGTGGTTTGTCAGATTTCCGTTTTTTTTTCCGATTTGTTTTATCTTTTATCTGAAAAATATTGTTACGAAAATCTGGCAACCACAAGCACTATCTAGAACGTATTTACAAAATTGTAATAACTTTAATAATCAAATGAGAACCAAACCTCAATACACTCCTTTTAATCAGCATGCAAAAGTGATCGGGACGAATCCAAGCGAGTTTTTTCGGAACTTAGAAGCTTCGCCCGCGTGGACATCTTTTTATGGCTGTCTTTAAGGATGAGAAGTGCGCAAGCCGCAAGTGGCTCGCGAGCGTAAACATGAGTTTTCTCCAGATCCCTATCCCAGATCGGGCTATTCTGATTAGCAGTCTGTGTCACTTCACATCCCCTCAACCAATTCTATACAAAAAATCCTTTCAATCCGTTGCTTCGATGCGACACCGACGTGCGCGAGCGTGGAATTGAGTTTTACCCAGATCCCTCGGGAAATATGTCAGGATATGCTAATTTGTTAATTATATCATTTCCCACCCCCTCCAACCATCTCTGTGCAAAAAATCACGATACATTGTTCCGCTGCGGTGTTAAATGAATCAATCAAAAAAAGAGTATTTTTTCAGTTCCCTCTGGAACTGCATCGGACTGGATAAAAAGCAACCTGCATAAAAAGTTCCCAGTGACACAGGCTACCTGCATGCAAAATTTTATCAAGATTAGTTGAGTTGTCGAAGCGTGAAAAGGTAACAAGCAAACAAACGAACACATTTTCACATTTATATAATATTAGTAAGGATTTGCAATGTTAATCAACAGGAAGCTGAAAACAACGCGGTGCGCTCGGGTCGGCTGGTGGAGCACCTCAAGACCGAGAACAGCACCCTTAAACAGGAGGTGGAAACGCGCGGCGCCACCATCAGCGGCCTCGCCGACAAGGCAAGTTTACAACACATGTACCGCAGGGTGACTGGTAAGACGACGGACGCATTTCAAGAGCCGGATGAGAAGACGAAATGTGAAAACTTTAGCTAGGGAACCAATGGACAATTGGCAAAAAATATTCGACATCTCATGTAAAATTGGCTAACGAGCTGATAGATTTGTACGAAAAGTCCATTTTTTTACGTTTGGACCATATTTTTCTGGTAGAGAGCTGTTCAGTTTCATCTTTTTATTCACCTCCTAAAATGCCTCCTTCGTCTTACCAGTCACCCGGTAAACCTGTACTGTTATAACCTAACCAATTTTCAAAAATTAAAAACAGATCGCTTAAAAATTCATCTCACTCAGGGGATCAAGATTCAAGACGAATCTAAAGTCACCTCGCTCTCCAAAATCCATCAATTCGTTTAGGCTGCAGGCTCAGCCAAACCAACTAACATACATACACCCACCCCAAAAATACTTCTTCTCGAGCACTCGGGTGAAACCAGGAATTTCCTGACTCCTCGATGTCTGATACAAGAACTTCACCGTGTTTCTCTATGGATTCACCTCATAACTGCGCACCATACACTAGAAGATCTCCCGTCGACCGACCTCGGCGAAAGCCATACTGATGTTCACTCAGGAGGTCATTGTCTTCTAGGTCCGCTAAGAGGCGGGTGTTCAATACACTCTCCATAACCTTAGGTACAGAGTATGGATGTGATTTTAATAGGACTATAGCTTACTACCTTTTTTTAGGCAAAACAGGGACTATACCAGTTTTAAGAGAGAGACGTTACAGGCATCTCAGCACAGGAGAAAGCTGATATGTGTTGTTAATCCCTAAATAAATGTATAGGCTACTTGCTGCCACTGCTAGTATCGACTATTTTCTACAAAGAAATTTAAAAAATCTCCTAAATAAGTACATGGTTATATTTTGAACCAAATTGGTGAAACTCGAAAAACTTTCTCTATCACGACTTATCATACAAATCGATTATATCTGCTTAGCTAACTTTTTAAATCCCAAGCTTTTATTAAGGAACGTTGTTTAGTTTTATTAGAATCCCCAATTAAAATTTGGCAAGAATGTCAATACCATATAAATTCCACAAAACCTCCTCTGAAGGTTCGAGACTCTACTCTACCTGGCACAAATAGTTAATTTTTTAATCTAACTCGGCTGCAGAGCAGTGTTTGGAAAGCTTCACTGTATATTCTTCACGTCCCAAATACCGCAGAAGACTTTATGACCAGTTTATATTGGCAGTGATGTATGATATACGGATACAACACATGGTCGTTTACAATAGGCCTCATAAAAAGCTCAAGGTTACCCAAAGGGCGATGAAGCGTGATATGCTCTGAGATTCCCTACCTAATAGAATCAGAAATATTAAAGATACGTAAGAGATCCAAAGTAATAGAAATAACTTCCAGACCCATACACTGAACTGGCAGTGGGCGGGGCACGTAGCTCGTAGTACAGACGGCCATTGCGATAGTGAAGTTTTCGAAAGGCAACCGCACACCGAAAGACCTAGCGTAGGCAGGCCTCCCACGAGATGGGCCGAACCTGTAGCGGGAAGCCGCTGGATGTGGGCAGCGCAAGACCAGTCATTATGTACAGTAGTTGATTTCTTTTGGCTGTGATGATGATGATGAAATAATAACCTCTCCCCCACCAGCTCGCAAAAACAGAGAAGACTCTCGAACGCCGCGACAAGCAGATCAAGGACATGACCGCAAAGCTGGAGACAGCGCAGGCAGAACAGGAGGCAGCTAACTTGAAGGCATCGAACCTCCGGCTTCAGCTAGACAAGACCAACGTCGAGTTCGAAAAGATCAAGCAACAGCTCACTGATACTAGCAGGGAGATCAAAGTATGCTTATTTTACACAGTCTAGAGTCTAGATATTGGTTCCGTAGTCTTCTCAATAAATAAATGTCTATTTTAAAAATAAAGTTATTTTTGGTATACAAGGTGTAACGAAATTAGTGTAGATCCCGTTAACTGGGGCTTCTACTCATCATAAAATAATAATAAAATAATAAAATCATTTATTTTCAGACCAAAGATCCATATTTTTTAGTATGAAACACAACCAAATCAATATTAGTAACAGCAAAATACAATTTTGAGTGAACAGGATACAAAACAACTTTTGTTCTATGACTTTGCATAAATCGAAAAAAAATTATCTGCAGAAGAACCAAAGTAACCAACATACTTCACAGAATCGCTAAACTGAAGTGGCAGTGGGCAGGGCACATAGCTCGTAGAACAGATGGCCGTTGGTTTAGTTAAGTTCTCGAGTGACGACCGCGCACCGGAAAACGTAGCGTAGACAGGCCTCCCACGCGGTGGACCAACGATTTGGTGAAAATCGCGGAAAGCCGATGGATGTGGGCAGTGCAGGAGCGGTCGTCGTGGAAATCGGGGGAGGCCTTCGTCCACAGCAGTGTACGATTTTCGGCTGATATGATGATGACAAATCGATCAGCTGATCGACCAAACTTGTGCATATTTGTATGGAGGGACCAATTTTTTTTTGAGAATTGGCTATGGTTCACGGGGGAAAGTTTTTCAGTATGATGAGTAAAAATCCTTAACGGGACCTACACCAATTTTGTTACACCTGTATAACATTTTGTATGGAAAATCAATGAACTTTTTATACATCTTAAGTTGATCAACTATTACTCCTAAACTAGGAAAGCCTATTACTTGCCCGTGACAAAATCATTATATGCCCTTGAATTTTTCAATCTATAGATTTCCTGAACTTGCGGTTTAGCTGGTATGGGGTGGGGACATACAATACAACTCTAACAGAAATCACCACCATATTTGGAAAACGCATTACAACAGGTCGGGGAAAAGTTTCTTAGTATTTTGTAAGTATAATTTGTAAACAAATCTCTTTGCTTGTAATATTTTTGTACCTGTCTGGTTACAGTAAAACTAAAAAGATGGTGAACATTCAGAATTATAACAAAAATAAAAAAAACCTATTTTTTTATTGTTTTTGGTGTGTACGAAAATGAGTGAAAATAATGAAGATGTTCGCTACTTTTTGAAATTTCATTTAAAAAAAGTTTTTTACATTACACAAGTCGCGAATTAAAATTTTGCTGTTTATGGACGTAATGCAGTATCTGTCAGTAGCATGGGTTCAAGCGATTCTAGTCTGGAAATTATAACGTACCAGATGCAGCTCGCTCTGGTCGCCCTGTTTGAATTTTCTTATAAAATACCAAGAAACTTTTTCCCCGACCCAATATAACGGAAAAATTTTCTTAGAAAACTCTACCTATTCAGCAATACCCCACATGATAGGGATAGTGATAAAAAAAATCAACCCCACTTTACATAGGGAGGTACCCTAAACATCTTTATTATTTTTTTCCATAACTTTATAGGGATTACAGTTTTGTATAACCATCCAAATTTCGACTCTATAGCTGTAATAGTCTTTGAGAACGCACGGACAGACAGACGGACATGTCGAAACTATAAGGGTTCCTAGCACAGAACAAGTTACTTGTTCTGTGGTTCCTAGTTAGAAAACCTACGGAACTCTTAAAAAAGAACAAAAGTTCCTCAGCCAAATGTTTTGACAGGTAATAACTGCTTGTTTTGCAAGACGCTTGTCCTGTTGAGTGCCTCGTGGAAGGGACTACCACCTACTCTCCAGGTAGGTGGTACCGGAGCCGAGGCACGCTCACTTCCCGCGGCTTTCGCTGCTGGCGGTTCGATCCCCGCTCGGGACGCCAGAGAATCTAGCGTCAAGACCTACCGTAGTTGGTCCTTGCCATACCTTCGCCTCATGATGTTGACAGGAATAGCGGTCCTCACTCAGGGTCGGTAAGTAGGGACGCTATAGGTTTCATAAACCTGGTAGTTCAGCGTATCTGGTAGATGTATGAGAGGGCTTGATTATTTTGCATTTCAGAACCTAAACGCGGATAATCAACACCATAGGAACGAGATCTCGAAGCTAAACAAGCAGGTAGCCATCAGCACCAAGCGGTTCCAGCTGTTAGAGGGGGCGAAATCAGACGTGGAAATCGACAGGTCAGTGGATGACATCTTACAGCGTGGTTTTTATTTTCAAAACGAGACAACTGTACTACAATGAAACGTTTTAAGTATTTTTATGGCTTGGACTTCAAAATTCAATAAATGATTATGTACGACAAAATTTCAATTTATTTTTATTTATTTCATGGTCGTAGAAAAACGTAGCATAGGCAGGCCTCCCACGCGGTGGACCGACGACCTGGTGAAGATCGCGGGAAGCCGATGGATGCGGGCAGCGCAGGACCGGTCGTCGTGGAAATCCTTGGGGGAGGCCTTTGTCCAGCAGTGGACGTTTTTCGGCTGATATGATGATGATGATGAAAACAGTGATTAAAAAATCAACACTCAAATTGTTTCAATTATTTTTTTTCGTTTTAATTTACAGACGATCCTTTAAAAAAACAAATCCAATTAGGTTTTAACCTACCTACACACACGATAGAACTTTTCAACGATTCACTCACAGGCTCAAAAAGGAAATCTAATAACTACAATAACTTCACCTTTAGCAAAGTATATATATATATTAGTACTAACCTTTAAACCTTTAGGGTCCTTGTTTTCTTTCAAAATGACATGCACTGGATATGTTCCAGAGACCGCCTCCGTCAACAAATCACCGTTATGGAGAGATTGATCAACCTCGGGAAGAAGCAGACTGAATCCGACAAAAGGGAGATAGAAAATATGAACAGAGAGAAAGAGATACTGGGGAAGAACATGCAGAAGATTCAGAGTTAGTCTACTACTATGAGTTTATATTTCACGTGTATATAGTACATTGTCTACTACTCAACGGCTGTTGTACTGAGAATGAGACAAATATGATGATTTTTTTTATAAAATTACGGTTTGCGAAGAAACTCGCAGGTTGTGTGTGAAGTCGACCAACCCGCACTGGGCTCGCGTGGTCGACAGGCCCGATCGCCCCAATTCAGGGTAGGCTCGAGCCCCTCGGTGGGGACGTATTTGAGCTGATATGATGAATATAATAGAAACACATTGGTCTATTCAGAATAGTGTATTCTGACTAGACCAATGTGTGTATGTAGTGACATATCATATCTTCAAATTATTTATTTTAAGTAGGTAGGTACCTAACTTTCTGTAGGTATCTGTATTATTTTTCTGTATCTGTTCTAATAAAAGTTTAATACCTACTTAAAAACATAATATGTTAGCATTGTACTTAACTTTATATCCTATTTGGTAATGAATGATTCTAAAAGCGGTCGTAGCAACTTTTACGGTTGCATCTATCACGCAGGTTAACTGACCTGAAGCACGTTCATTATCTGGATGGGTTTGACTGTTAGTAGCGTCAAAGTATATTTATTAGTATTATCATATAGTATGGACACTCCCTGCCGCTCTCTAGATTGCGACCTCACATTGCCTCGTCACTTATTGATACAGATTGGTTACAGTTTGGTTCTATTGCGTATGGGATTTCGCCGTGATTTTGTTTGCTCCGTCATTTGTTTTTAGAAATGTCATTTCACGACCATTTGTATGCAATGTCCGGGGTGTGGTAACGTTTTTATCGACCCTTTCCGTGCTTTGCAAGGCAAGTTAAGCCGTTGGTGCCGGTTGCTATCACTAGATGGCAGTCGTTAAGCCGTGTCAGATGCCTTATAGGCGGCTTGAGAAACTTCTGACTGTGGGGTTCGCCACTAGCCCTACAACCTCCAATAACCTAGATTTGGCTCCCGTATAAGGGGTATGGCTTAACGTTCCCGAGTTTGGGAAGAATTTAGTACCCCAGCAGTAGGACCTTTATGGGGGGGGAGGGGATAAGAACTCGATATCTAAGTAACTCTACTAGGGAGCTACCTAGAATCATTTTTAAAAGCGTAATGTAGGAAGTAGGTAGCACCCTAGGGGTCCCGATATCAAAAGTTTCGAAACTTCTAACCTATTGCTGAAGGAAAAACATCCAGGGAAACCTACACATCTGCGACAAAATCAGCTATGATGGTTGGAAGGTCATATAGCTAACGTCTGTAATCCTATTGAGAAAAAGAGACAGAGAGCAATAGATTATGGTCTTGTTTCAGACGAGGCGCTGGAAAACCTGAACATGCTCACGCTGCAGGAGCAGAGACGCATGCAGCTGGAGCACGAGATCGACATGAACTCGCGCCAAATCAACAAGCAGCGGCTGCTCATTCGCCAGTACGAGAAGGAGAAGGACAGGTAATTCTACTATAATCAGTTCATCATCATCATCATGCCAGCCGAAAGACGTACACTGCTGGACAAAGGCGTCCCCCAAGGATTACCAAGACGACCAGTCCTGTGCTGTTCCGCATCCAGCGGTTTCCCGCGACCTTTACCAGATCTTCGGTTCAATGAGTGGGAGGTCTGCCTACGCTACGTCTTCCGGCGCGCGGTCGTCACTCGAGAACTTTATTGCCCCAACGTCCATCTGTTCTACGAGCTATGTGCCCTGCCCACCTGCCACATTAGTTAAGCGATTCTGTGGGCAATGTCGATTACCTTCGTTATCCTAAGGATCCCCTCGTCTCCCTATAATCAGGTATAAATAATAATAAATAATTCTTTATTGCAGCCATCCAGTCATAGAGAAATGAAACTAATTAAAAATGTTAAAAGTTATAACTGGCTTATACATAGTAGTTTAATACTGTGCAAGCAATAAAGGTAGGCTACTCTTTCTAAACTGAAACACTTTCCCCTATGGGACACATTAGGAATTCGCAAAAAAAACATTTGGATTTCATTTAACAAGTTTCTCATACAAATCGTTAAGTCCAATCAATCATCAAATCAGCTCATATAAGTCCCCACCGTGGGGCTCGAACCTACCCTGAGTTAGGGCGATCGGGCCTTAGTCGACCACGCGGGCCCAGTGCGGGTTGGTCCACTTCACACACAACCTTCCAGTTTCTTCGCAGGCGTGTGCAGGTTTCCTCACGATGCTTTCACCGTTAAAGCAATTGGTGAGTATAAGTTCGTAAGTCTCGAAAAACTCATTGGTACATTAGCCGTCCGGATTTGAACCTGGTTAGGAGGACCGAGTCGTTACCAGTTGAACCATGGGGGTAGGTCCAATAATCCCTAATAATATTATAAATGCGAAAGTAACTCTGTCTGTCTGTCTGTTACGCTTTCCCGCAAAAACTACTGAACGGATTTGGCTGAAATTTGGTAGGTAGACAGATTAGGACCTGGATTAAGACATAGGCTACTTTTTACCACGCTCGCGAGCCGCTTGCGGCTCGCACACTGCGCACCCTCGAAAAGTCATAGAAACGTGGTCCACGCGGGGGAAACCGCGGGAAACAGCTAGTAATATATAAATCACAAACAATCATCTGGCCCAAAACTAGGATTCCGTGTACTATACTGGAAACCAGAGACTGATATACATACTTACTTGAACACCCAGACACAGAGCAAACAGCCTGTTCGTCACACGAGGGGATCGAACCCTCGGCCCAGCAGACAACTGTGCTTAGAGTCCAAAGTTTTATTGCGAATTTAGTACTTACGGATTCCTTGGGGAAAGTATGAACAGCATACTATAGAATCATCGCTGATGTTTTCCACATTCTGCGTTTAAATCGGATTTTTAAGGCGACGTATTGGAAACTTTGGCCGCAGGCCCACCCTGGACACTTTATACAAAGGGCCAGAAATGACATTTCAAAAAAGGAATGACGGAACAAACAAAATGGTGGCGAAATCCTATACGTTCGACAGCCAAACTGTAACCAATCTGTATCAATCTGGGTGACGAGGGGGTGATGAGGTCGCAATCCAGAGAGCGGCAGGGAGTGTCTATACTGTATGTAAGTACTAATATATATACTTTGCCGCAGGGATCTCGGTAGCAATTACAAAACATATGAAAGTGATATTTTGCAACCTCATTCCTTATTTCAATGACTTCATTTTGGTTGTTGCAGAAACACGGTTGGTTCACTTTAATAACACATTTTTTTTATCAGAGAAACCTCTTTTAAAACAGAGTTTGCATTCTACAGGCAAATTGTAGATTTTAATTGAAACGAAGCAACATCGAAAATGTATAAAAGTGTGGTTATTTCCTTAGTCTTTAGACTCAAAGAAAAAAACAGAAAAGAGTTCCAATCAATCCATCACCTTTATAATAAAACGAGTTCTGTTTTGTTTCCAGAATGTTGGAGGAGACGATTGCACTGAATGAGAAAATAGACGAAATAACAGGTGAGCTGT
This sequence comes from Coleophora flavipennella, assembly GCA_947284805.1. NCBI lineage: Eukaryota > Metazoa > Arthropoda > Insecta > Lepidoptera > Coleophoridae > Coleophora > Coleophora flavipennella. The sequence goes on from OX369308.1 coordinate 3,184,235, forward strand.
TGTAGACACGTGGGTGGGCACAGGCACAGGGCTGGCTCAGCGACCCAAAACAGATCTTATGGTTTCCAACACTAGAAGATGCCACTCTTTACGGTTCTGCGTCGTGTCTTGCCAATCTACTGTCTGGAGATCGCGCAGGTCCTTCAGCACTTTATCCCTCCAACGATACCTGGGGCGTTAAACTATGCATTTCCACCTGGTCCTCCAAGGTATGCTCTCCATGGCATGCTTCTCCTTCATTCTTTCGACGTGGACAAGCAAGCGAAGCATGCAAGACTTTACTTTACCGTTTATGTTTGGTTCGACCATCAGGTTTTCTATTTGTGCGTTCCTCCTCATTCGCAGACTTCCATTCTCTCTTTCGACGCCCTATGGTTCTTTCGACCACTTATACAGGATGTAACAAAATTGGTGTTGATCTTGTTAACTACTCATTATACTGAACAATTTTGTTCTATGACTTTGCTGAAATCGCTGAAAAAATTAACTCTTCATACAAATCTATCAGCTAATCGACCAATTTTGTGCATTTTTGTATGAAGGGTCTAATTTTTTTTTTTGAGAATTGACTGTGCATTCCTTGAGGACAGGTATTCAATATGATGAGTATAAGCCCGAGTTAACGGGTCCACAGTTTGTTACACCCTGTATAAAATAAGTAAAATAAAATTGATCTTGTCATTAGTATATACGAAAATAAATCTAGTTTGATAAGCAACTACCTTATGAAAGCAAGAAATCAAAACAAATACGTATCCTTTAGTTTGAAAATTTAGTTATGGAATACATACCTTTACTACTACTGCAACAGAGGAGGTTCGTCTTCGAACTGCGGATATCTTGGACCTGAAGAAGGCTCTTCGCGAGGAAAACATAAACAGTCGCAAGCTGACAGTCGCTTTGGACGCCACGAGATGCGAACGAAACATGCTGCACAAGAACTACACTGAAGCCCTGGATGAGGTGCAAGATCTGAAACAGAAGTTGAAGGTAGGAGGACTAAAAACCTCATCATCATATTAGCTGAAATACGTTAACCGTTAAACAAAGGCCTCCGCCAAGGATTTTCACAACCCCCATCCAGCACTTCCCGCATCCAGCTGCTTCCCGCAACCTTCACCAAATCGTCGGTCCACTGAGTGAGGTCTTCCTACGCTACGTCTTCCAGTGCGCGGTAGCAATAAAAATTAAGTTACGCAACTTACCAGATGACAAGCATTTAGGCGCCCCAGAATATTAACCTGTTGACGAATTTTCTAGATACGAATCGAATTGACATTTTAATATTATAATTATCGTAGCTAATTTTTTGTTTTATTTTCTTGTTATTAATTATATTAATTGTTTGAGTTTATTTATTTTTGTTTTTTATTCAATTTATTTTAGAATACGAGTAGTATACTACTATGACTTTTGTTATTTTTAATTGATTTTATTTTATTTTATTTTGACGATCACCTCGCTAATGACATATTGTATAATTTGACATGTATATTTTATGAATTTGTGACGTGTGATTAATAATTAGCTTAATAGTAAGGTGATATAAGCGAAGAATACTGAATACTCATATTATATCTTATTATAAAGACGGGAAGTCTTCTTTTAAATGGAATTCAGCTAAACTAATCCGAATTTCTTACCAACAGATGCTAGCCTACCAAATCGAGCAGCTTAAAGAGGACATCAGTGGCAAAGAAACTGGGCTGAAGAGTTGCGAAGGTGCTCTTTTCAAATGCAACAAGAAATGCGAGCAACTCCGCACTGAAATACAAGTGGGCCAGACGAAGCTCTCTGAAGCTAGGGCTGATATCGCGGCTCTGAGGCAGGAGGAAGCGAGGCTGAATAGGATTGTTCAGGTACCTAACTAATTTGTACATGTTTTAGCTGAAGGACGCCCACTGTTTGACTGACTTAGTGGTCTATTGGGCAGCTTCTGTCGTGCGACGAACAAGTATGTTTGCTCTGTGTCTGTTTTTTTTTTTTTTATTTATGTATATGTCCCCACTGAGGGGCTCGAGCCTACCCTGAAATAGGACGATCAGGCCTTAGTCGACCATGCAAGCCTATTGCGGGTTGGTCGACAACTTTCGAGTTTCTTCGCAGGCGTGTGCAGGTTTCCTCACGATGTTTCCCTTTACCGTAAGAGCGTCGGAAAAACGTACACATGAAATCGAATTGGTCGAATTCAAAAACGCATTGGTAAGTGGCAGGATTTAAACCACGACCTCCAGGACAGGAGGTAGTGGTCCTGTAAGTACTTATTTAAATATATTTAAGTATGTATTTATATCAGTCTCTGGTTCGGTAATCCTACTTTGGGGCCAGCTGACCGTGTACGATTGTCCCCGAATATTTTATTGTAGTCATTATAGCATAAGCCTCCCCTCCCTGTTTCTGAGCCAAGCTTCCTTAGCCTCACTGGATTATCAGGTTTAGGTACAGAGAAAATAAACCACACTAAAAGAAGATACAAATTTGAAAAACCGGCCAAGTGGAAGTCGGACTCACCACGATTAAGCACAACAATGATACTGTCTTATCGATTTCAAACAGAAACAGTTTTTTTTTATTCAGTTCGGTCTCCTTAAAGCGAGTACGACTCACGCTTGGCCGGTTTTGATTGCTTGTTGCTTTTTTCATTTTTTTATTATTAGTAAATCTCTCATAATTACACATATTCCGGCTACCTATTAAAGCTCAGCAAAATACAGCCCTTTACAAGTCGGAAAGAGAAACGACATCTGATTGTTTATAATGATGAGCCAAAGTTAGAGGCAGGCTTAAATCTCTAACGCAAAGATGAGCATAACCTGGGGATATCACGGTTAATAAACTACACTATAAACAGATAACTCGCCGTAGAGCTTTATTAATAACCTGGGGATATCACGGATAATAAACTACACTATAGAATAAATAAATAAATAAATGTTCGGGGACAAATCACATATGATCATCTGGCCCCAAAGTAGGATTCCCTGTGTTATGGCAACCAAAGACTGATAAACATACGTATATACGTTTAAATACATACATAATATATAGATTTTTAACACCCTGACACAGAGTAAACAAATCTGCTCATCACACAAATGTTTGCCCTGGGTAGGGATCGAACCTACAACACTCGGATCAGTAGTTAAGAGCACTAACCAATGAGCCACCGAGTCAGTCAATAATTCAGTCAGTTAATTATGGACAGATAATTCGCCGTAGAGCTTTATTAAAGAGGTGCTGCCTCTGGCTGGTGGCGCTTCCAAAACAATAAGTCTCTGGCAGGAAAGGTATCCCGCGGCAACACATATCCTTTTGTCCGAATAACTTCTCCCTGAACACGACCTTCTCTGGCCGACATGGAATTCTTTAAACAGGCTCCGAACTCAAGTTGGCCGAAGCAAGGAAAATATGTGCAGGTGGGGCTACAGCTGGGATGGTACTTGCGAGTGCAGTGGTGTCTCTCCCCAGTTCATGGCACACCTATTGTCCTGCCCTGTCTGTCCTTTCATCTGTACGCGCGAGGACCTGTACAATGCGGCGGACAATGCAGTCCGGGTAGAAGAGTATTGGCAAAGTATATATATTAGTACTAACATACAGTATGGACACTTCCTGCCGCTCTCTAGATTGCGACCTCACCCCCTCGTCCCCCAGATTAATAAAGATTGGTTACAGTTTGGTTGTCTAACGTATAGGATTTCGCCGCCATTTTGTTTGTTCCGTCATTTCGTTTTTGAAATTTTATTTCTGGCCCGTTGTATGAAGTGTCCAGGGTGTGGTATTGGTCTGGAAAATTGTTATTAAAGCCAAAGGATCGACTCGCTAAGAAGAAGAACAGATAATGGGTAGCTGGTTATCTAAAAACTAAAACCCACAGGAAGGAGATGCAGCTCGCGCCAAGCTGTTGAAGGAGCTTGAAGGTCTGATGAACGAGCGGGACGTGGTCGGCGCGCAACTCGTGCGCAGGAACGATGAGATCTCGCTGCTGTACGAGAAGATTAGGATACTGGAAGTGACTCTACATAGAGGTGAGTAATAGGAAAGAAGGTTTGTTGACAGAGGAGTCAAGTAATGCTAAGTCAAGTGATAAAACATTCAAGCTTTGCAAACACTGAAAATTGCGGAAATAAGATTAGTTTTTCATGAATTTTTTAAAGGTAATTTTACTATATGTAATGTATGCTAAAATACATTGGTGGTGAATAGGGGATCGGACTGTATCAAAAATAAAATCTGAAATATGATTCCCTAAATTGCTCTTCTCTTGAAGTTTCAAAAAACCCTACTTGTTTTGTTTTTCCATCACGTCTTCAATTTTTAATTGATCAAATTCACAAATTAAGTTCGTCAATGACGCTTAAAATCTATGACGTCACTTGTGGGTATTTCAAACATTTTTAGAACAAAATTTCGTTTTTGACAGATCATAAAAAGTAATTCAAATGACTAGCAGTCCGATCCCCTATTGCAATAAACCAATTTGCGTTAGACCTTTGTTGTTGTCACTGGCCTCCCGTAGTACGTAACATCTGAAATCGCATGATAGACGTATGTGGGTTTGAGTCCAAGTCTAATGGTGAACGTCTTGCGACTGCGGTGATGATGCAGCCGAATCGAGCTATTGAAGAAACTGCGGAAACACAGACCAATTATTCAATGAGTGGTCAGAGAGAAAAGTTGACAAAAACATCCACGAATCGGAAGACCTAGGGTAGGTAGGATAGTTAAATGGCCTCCATAATATCACGTTGATGATAAGTGGCTTGCATAGAGCTACAAAACGCATGATTGTGTGTGTAATCATGCTTAGTTGAGTTCAATAGGAGATGCCTTTCGCTAGTTTTCATATACGAACTCCCCTGAATCTGACAATTACAAGGCACCGTTTGACTCCGTGGCGTAATGTTTAGTTCATTCGCTTTAAACCAGGAGTTAGAGGGTTCGATTGCCTGCGGGGTCTAACTTTTTAACTCTCTGGTTGGTGGTAAGGCATTTACTTAGCCCGTCTGGTTAGCCTCCACCACCTTCATCATTGATGTGTTCCGGCATGAAGGAAGAGATAGCCAGTTCTCCATTGCGATGGGGGGGGGGGACATTGGTAAGCCCGCTTCCATCTTTCGGCATCATCGTCACTTACCATCAAGTGAGATGATGCCAAGGGGATATCAATTATGTTTTTTTTTATCGAGAGATCCCTTTATAGGATCTTGGTCTTCTACTGCTTGTATAGTGTCGATGGCAATCATGGTAATTTAATTTATATTATGTCAGACCAGTACTCTGAGACGCGGACAGCACTTTGAGCTGCTGCAAGCAGATCCTAACGTGTGCAGGTGTAAAAACACGCTGGGCACGATAGTAAGTGTATCATAGTTTGTGGAGATGCGCCACATTCACAGATGTTATTTTCATCATCCATGTAGCCCTACTTGCACTGATTATCCTTAAATTCGCTGACTAGGATCCGGAGTCTATTTAGCGACTTCCATGTTGGTCATGGCAGATCTTGTCCAGGAGGGAGCTTTAGTGGAACGAAGAGCACAGTCCCATATCTGTCTTTCCAGAGATTCAATCTGGCTTCGGAAGCCGAATAAGCCCGCCTATGTATAGATTTTTGTTCCCTTATTCTAATGTTTAGTTTTGTTTTACTTACAATAAAGAATACACAAACAAGCAAACAATATTAAATGACTGTTAACGTTATCAGGGGAGAGACAGTACGAGCAAAGAGTGGAGGACATCCGCCTGCTTCGGTTGGAGATCATCAGGCTGAGGAAGGAGAAGAATCTACTGTCAAAGGGAATTGAGAACATGACCGACCTTCGCCTGGAGGTACCTGTAACTCGCATCTTTACTCTTTACTTGACACTGCTATACAAACAGTAGGTACTTAAGTATGAAGGTCATTAACATTATTTCCTCACCGTCACACCAGTGTGACAGAGCAGTGTGAAGGCGAGTTGGGCGTGATTTTATCTTATCTTCATTGGGATACCAACCAGCATTACAAAAAGAATCAGATTAAATAATGATAACAATAAGTAAACACTTTCCTGGGTAAGGGAAAAATCAACATGCTCTATGCTTCACCAGAAACTTACAGTAAGGTACTTAAGTATCGAGGTCATTAACATTATTTCCTTACCGTCACACCAGTGTGACAGAGCAAAGTGAAGATGAGTCGGAAGTGATTTTATCTTATCTTGATTGGGATACCAATCAGCATTACAAAAAGGATGAGATTAACACTTCTAACACTAAACACAACACTTCCCTAAGTAGGTAAGGAAAAAATTAACATGCTCTATCCTTCAGCAGAAACTTACAGTAAGTAAGTACGGTATGATTTGGATAAGTTTCTAGACTTTTTATTGGAATACTAGTTTTCGCGTGTACATCGTTTTAATGACTGTCTTTGAGGGTGAGTGGTGCGCGAGCCGCAAGCGGCACGCGAGCGTGGACATTAGTTTTCTCCAGATCCCTATCCAGATCGGGCTATTCTTATTAGCAGTCTATGTCATTTCCCACTCCCTCAATCATTTCTGTGCAAAAAATCATAACAATCCATTGTTCCGTTGCGATGTTAAAAAAAATGAATTACAAAAAATATTCCCTGTGACACAGGCTACCTAAAATGCCAAATTTGGTCAAGGTGTTGAAGCGTTAAAAGATAACTACCAAACACATTTTTACAATTATAACATTAGTAAGGATAAATAAGTACCTAGGTAGTAGGTACCTTGAAAATGCAATTGATGTAAATGACGGAAAATACTTCGTCTATGTAATACCATAGAAACCATAGAGTTTTATAAACAAACAGAAAAGTACTCAGCTAACTTGAAATACATGAAGAGGGCATCCCATTACATATAGAGGTAAGAAATTTTCATAACGTAACTTAGAACCCAATAAAAAAGCAAGAGATTCACGGTCAAGCGATAAAAATGTGTTCAAGGCGGTGCGTGCGGTGTAGGCACTTTGGCCGTTCTATAATATCGTTATTTATATATTTGTATCCTTGTTTCTTTTGTCAAAAAACTCTGTCCGGACTATTTGAGAAGTTTTTTTGTTTGAAACCGGGGACCTCGACCAAATATAATAGACCGGCCCTATCCATAAATTAATCTCATAAAGAAATGGTCAAATATAAACCTCAAACTCCTATAGTCTACCGAGTCTTGTTCAAATATAAACAATGACAGACATATGTCTTAAACTTCTGTCTGTATTATAACAGACGTACTCTGAATGTACAACGAACGAGATAGTAAATTTCACTAATTTCGACGGTCAACCCATTGGGGAAATACTGATCGACTAAGGCGAAATGAGCGAATGCGCTCATTCTGTAGGCTTCAAAACCGTTGTTCGTGTAGGCCGGTCAATAGGGACCTAGTTATTTTTACATGTGATCTAAGCTACCATTTACGGATTGTAAAATAGGTAATGATCAAATTAATAAAAGATCTTTTTTTTGACAGGTTTTCAATCTAGAACGGGAGCTAGGACGCGAGAGACTCCGAGTGCGAGCTCTAGAGGAGGCTTTAGAAACTCCGCTCAATGTGCATCGCTGGAGGAAACTGCAGGGAACTGATCCTGAGAGCGTCCACCTTACGCACAAGCTCAGGATAACACAAAAGTATGTTTATAAACAGTACTCATACATAGGAGGCTGAGAGCATCTTAAACACAATCTCAGTATTACACAGAAGTGTCATAATAAACAGTACTGGTACGTAGGACGCTCTGAGAACGTCCACCTTACACACAAGCTCAGAATTACACAGAACTCATTAAACTATCAAAAAATGGCCAGGGTGTTCGTATTGCTACCAAAGAGTTTTAACAACCCCCTCCCCCTCCCCTCCACCGCAATAGGAACACCCTGTGTAAACTAGTAAATAAATAGACATATCAAAGTTCACTATACACAACAATAACATAGGTACGCAAATATTATGTATACCAAAAAAAACACCCCCTATACATACACCTACCTATCACGAAGTAACTAGTATCTCATCTGTGCTATCACTAACAATATACGAGTCCAAAACATAAATAGAAAGACATAATGAAAGATCTACACCTAACTTAAACCTAAACAATTTATACATTTTTAGTGTTGAACCCTCGGTGTGCTAGTCCGACACGCACGTGGCCAGTTTTTTTTTCATTATTACAAAGTTTTTTTGTAGTTATTTGGTGAAAATGTCAGATATAATGTCATTTGTGTGTATGTGTCTGATTTTTAAGTTGTGGTATGATAGTGAGTCTCGTATGAAATAGTGTTTGATATCTATGTGTTTGGTGCGTGCATGGTATGTGTTTGGTGCGTGTTTATTGAACTTTAATTGTCAGTGTGTATGATGAGAGTATGAGTGATACCGAAGACTTCTGTGATGAGTGATTTGAGATAAATGGCTTCCTTGCAAGCTTCACCCAGTGCCATGTACTCGGCCTCTGTGGTCGAGAGTGCCACTGTGCGTTGCTTGCGAGCTTTCCAAGACACAGGTGCTCAGCTCATCACAAACACATATCCAGTAAATGACCGGCGCGGCGGTCAACTAAATTGTTACCGTAATCGGCGTCGACATACCCTGTTGGGTAGAATTGGCCAGTAGGTTTTAAATGAAGTTTTAGTTCCTTTGTACCCTTAAGGTTACGTATGACACGCTTAGCGGCGTCTCGCACTTGGTCGGTTTTTCCTTTTCCTTTGTATACGCCTATTAACCTACCTAAATGGCAAACCAGTTTCTAAGTCATCTGGAAATAGTCTATAATTTTGATAAATCTTAGTAGTAGTAAGGAAACCTAATTTCGCAAGTCCGACTCGAACTTGGCCAGTTTTTCAATGTTTTTTCTTCGTATACGCCTATAATAACTTATCTCGATGGCAAATTTTAAGTTTATTAGTTACTTGGAAATTGTCTATATATTTTGCTGAGTAGTGGTGATACGGAACCCTTAGTGCGCGAGTACGACTCACACTTGGCCGTTTTTCAGATTTTTCCTTTGTATACGTCCAATAATCTACCTCGATGCCAAATTTCAAGTTTTTATGTCACCTGAAGGTGGTCTACATATTTTGATGAATGAGTAGTGGTGATACGGAACACACTTGGTGCGCGAGTACAACTAACTCAATTTTTCTTTTGTATTCGTCCAATTACCTAACTCGGTGCTAAATTTCAAGTTTCTAAGTCACCTGGAAGTGGTCTATAATTTTGAAGAGTCAGTGAGTGAGCGAGTAAGTGAGTGAGTCATAAAAATAGTGATATTTGGACGTCAATATCTCAGAAATGGTAAAAGGTACTAGGTGATTGAGGGGGTCTTACTAGACACACAAAATTGCAAGTGTGTAAATCAAACAGATTTTAAGTTACAGGTAGGTCGAAAGTGGCCCGAAATGGTTCGTGTAATATACAGGATGTAACATAAAGGTGTGGTGATACTTTAAGGTGGGCATGTACTCATCAAACTGAGAAACTTTTATTCAGTAACTTTACTGAAATCGCGAAATTTTTATTGGATTTTTCATACAAAACCGTTTAATCAGCTGACCGATTTATACGAAAAATCCAAAAAAAAATTGCGATTTCAGCAAAGTTGCAGAACAAAAGTGGTTCAGTTTGATGAGTACAAGCTCACCATAAAGTATCACCACACCTTTGTGTTACACCCTGTATAATTACCCTTTTCGAACTCGGCGGACCCTTGTTCGCCGATGTGGCAGGCACACTGCCGTGTGTCTAGACAACGCAGTATGGTGCCTCACATTCGAACCCAGATAGTGTAAATTTTTTTTCATCAAAAGGTTTATTGAAATTTTGTAACCAAATTGTAGAAATTGTATCTTAACTCTTTAGTTTGTCAGATGTCCGTAAAAAATCGACAAATACGGCAGCTCGTCGCTAAAAGCGTCGGTGGCTCAACCGGTAACGACTCGGTCCTCCTAACCAGAGGTCCCAGGTTCAAATCCGAACAGTCAATATACCAATGAGTTTTTCGAAACTTCGTACATATTGGGGTTACCGATTGCTTTAACGGTGAAGGAAAACATCGTGAGGAAACCTGCACATCTGATTCCAGATGTGTATGAAGGTCGCGTTGCACACATCCGTACACACCAGGCAACCGCCGTCTATCCCTTGGATAGCACGGTTAATTGTGCCACGCGTTATGAGAAGATCCAAATGTTAAATATTACTCCAGAAAGTATGCATAGCGTGGCTGTACAATTTATTCTAAAATCTGTTCAGACATAACACTAAGTTTTTTTTTCTTAGCTATACTTGCGATGCAATTTGTATAACAATGGTAAATTAATTGTTTACAGTGGAAAATTAATTATTATTCGACTTAATCTCGATTCTTTTTCTTTTGAATCGCAATAGCGTGCATTGCTGACCATTGAAGACCTTTATTATTGTTACAGTTTAATTAATAAAGTACAGCGTGATACAACACTTGCGTGCATCATTGAGCTCGTGCTTAACGTTAATTAATTTCAGTTTTCAAAGTAATTAATAAACAAACAGTATTTCTCACCTAGTTTGCTCGTGGATTGGTGTTGGTCCTCTAGTATTGTATTGTAGAGTGGGTCAGGCAGGCCATGGATTACCTTAATTAGTGTCTAGCAATAACCTTAAAAAACCAGCCAAATACGAGTCAGACTCGCGGACCGAGGGTTCTGTACCAACCACTACAAATTTTGACAAGGGATCCTAGAAATATCAACTAGTATAACAATGAACTATCTATGTTGTGAATTTAACTTACAAATGAATACAAAAGACTTCATCTACAGATAAAAATGTATTTTTATTATTAATGTTTTTTTTTTTGTGTTTGCACTATAATTGCACTAAGTTTGACGCTTTCATATTTACCGTTTTTTCGATTAATAGCAAAAACAAAAAAACCCTTGAAAATCACGTATATTAGGACTTTCGTAATATTCCGCCGGTTCCACTTGGGGGATAAGTGTAATTTTCTTTCACCTATCTCTACTGATGATATTTTTTGTTTTATTATTTGTTAAGAAATCCGCTTAAATAATACACATGTGAATATTTCAAGCGGCTACCTACCTATTATGATTTAAAGGATACAGCCCTGTGAAGGTCGGACAAGCAGACAGACGGACGGACGGACGGCGTAGGCTCAGTAATAGGGTCCCGTTGACACCCTTTGGTGGGTACGGAATCCTAAAAACAGTTTCCTCATTTTATTAAATGTAAATCATTTAATTTGTTACTTCTGATTTGAATACAATTGTTATTCATCACCTGATATTTCCGTCAGTTGTGAATTACTTAGGTAATGTAGCGAAAACTTTCGTTACATAATCTTTTCGTTACAATTGCGTCTCCCTGCTACTCACTTTTTGAACTGTTTTGAAAATTTAAATGTTTTGTTTGTTGACTGAGATTTTTGTGACAGAACATTGTCATCGTCCCTGTGTTTACGTTATCTTCCGAAAAATCGATTTATATTATTTATTTATATTTATTTATTTTGTTCAGCGTAATGCCATAATATGTTTTTACAGTTTTGTGATCGTTTCCGTCCCCGTTCCTTTTGTGGTAAGTTTTTTTTTATACTCCGTGTATCGTTTTTCTTTTGAGCCGTGTGGTTATGAACATGCCTGTCGTTTTTTTACGTTTATGGGTTTACCCACCCCACGACTTATTTATACCGCCACATAGGAAGTGTTCCGTTGCCCTACCATCGCAGAAACCGGCGGAAAAACCTCGTACCGGAGTTTGTTTTCTTCATCCGAGCTACAGGGTCTTCCAGTAGCTTCATTGTGGGCAACATCTCAACATAATTTCATCTACAACTAACTTTTCGTTATTTTCTTCAAGATCAATTCCCCTAATGGACCAAGTAGACTTTTTTTTAACGTTTACAGTGCTTAAAGTGATACTTATGTAAAATTTAATTAAAATCAATTGGGGTATGCTGCTTCGTACGAACGTGGTAGCTACCTTTAGCATTTAAGGGCCGCCAGGAGGCTCGAGTTTTCATACAAACGTAGTTCCGCTTTGATACAAAAACTACATGCCGGATTGAATCCAAACTTTTCAAATATATTGAGGAGATACATATCGATGTTTGTAATTAGTTTTCGATGTACTAATATAAAATGGGAAAAAATAAGAGCAGTTTTAAACTTTCAGTACAAAACTTAATTTATGCCTTCGTTAAGTTACGTTTAAATTTACTACTATGAAAATTAATTATAAACATCGATATATGTCCACTCAACATATTTACAAAGTTTGGATTCAATCCGGCATTCAATTGTATTAAAGCTGAACTACGTTTGTATGGAAACTCGAGCCACCTGGAGACTCTTAATACATAACATGAAAATTCCTACTGGGCCATTTTATCCCGGTTGGACAAAAGTTCCCAATTAGTAATTTTTTTTACAACTGTTCCCAGGCAATTACAACGTTATTTTATATTACCTCTGTGTAGGTTTCAATCAATCATTTGATTATATCAATATTCACCTCACTAACTTTTTATTTTTTCCCAATTTACAATTTTTAGACAAACATTCCAAATTATACGTATTATGTAGCAGATCGTTTCCTCTAGATTCTTTTCTTATTTTAAACCTTATTTAGTATGCAAAAAGATATTTTTTTAAATCCACAATAGGGATGACGATAGCATCACAAATAAATTATGAACTCTTGATCACTAAATTACCCTCCTACTTAAACTTCGGAAAACCTTACTCGTTTTGTTTTCCATCAATTCTTCGATTTTTGATCACAAATTGAGTACTTAAATGACGCTGCTAAACTATGACGTCACGCCTAGGTATTTCAAACATATAAGTACAAAATGTCGTTTTGACAGATGATAAAAAGTAACTCAGATGACTAGCATTTGTCATCCCTATTGAAAAGCCCTTGGCATGAGGATGATGGCGAATGTGGAATCGGGCTTACCAATATTCAAAAATTACTTGTGTTTTTTTTTACCCGACTGCGCCAGAAGAAAGGCTGTGTTTTTCAAGTGTATGTATGTATATTTATATGGCAAGCTCCGTAGCCTCAAAAGCTTGATGTATTTTTGAGAGCGAGGTGTCGTTAGATTTGTCTTGATCCCATGAGTGACAAATAATACATTTTTAACCGACTATCCAACAAAGAGTTAAGTTTTTGTAGTCTGTTTTTAATTAATTACTTTTTCCCTACTTATTTCCTTCTTACCTCCAAACTTCAATACAGGATTGTTGGTATGTTTTTTTCAATTCGACAAAGGAAGGGGGGGCAATGTTTATCGGGTGTACATTTTGTCTATGTAATTTATGTATATTTCGTTGGCTAAAGTCTGATGAAGCCGAAACTTTTTTGATTGATTGATGTAACTCTACACAATACAATTTAAAGTGCGACGAGTCGTTAAATACGTCTCGATCCCCTGAACACGGATATATTAAAAAAAATTTGACCACCTCCACGGCGTAGTGGTTAGTCCACTTCCTTCACACCAGGAGGTCGCATATTTGATCCGGCGGGGTTTAACTTTGTGAGAGTCGGTTTGGCTGGTGGCAGGGCATTTCCTAAGCCCGCCTAGCTATGCTATCACTATTTTAGTCCTACTGCCAAAAATCAATGTTAACAGCATTGATGTGTTCCGGCATGATCTTTAACCTATTCCCCATTGAGTTGAGGAATCTTGGTAAGTTCGCTTCTAACTTCGGTATTCATCGTCACGTATAATCATGGCTCACCTTTTGTCCTGCCCTGCGTGTCTTAGCACCTGTGCCCGCGAAGACCTATATAATACAACAGAAAATGCAATATGGGTGGCTGCTGGTATGCTGGTCTAAAAATATCAAGCCGAAGGATCGACTCAGGACTTTAGATGGGTCAAATGACAATATTCAATTCAAACTATTAAAAGACTGTGTAAGGCTATCACCATGAAAAAAAAACTTAAAGTAATAAAAATCGAGTTCATTAAATACAATTTTCAAAATATTACCACTTTTGAATTAAAAAAATATACTGTAGATCCTGTTTTTTTGGCAAATTTCTCGGAAAACAAATAGTTAATGTTGAATGAAACCAACACATAAAAATCGGCGACCGTAAGACCTTTCATTTACATTGAACACATTTTTAAAAAATATATTTGATACCTAGTGATGAAAAGTAATAAAAACATGTAAAAATCGAGAATTGGGCGTACGGTTTCAACGTAACAGCCGCGTTAAAGCCCGCATTAAGCTCGATATTATTTTTACAAGTATCACACTGCTCGGATTGAGTCATCTTAAAGGCTTAAAAAGAATATTGTATAATGAGCCTGGCATTTTGTTACCAGAAAAGTGCTCCGTCAGAGCGAGATGCTGGTGATCAAGGATCGGGAGCTGAAGGAGACGAGAAATTTGTACGGCGCGGTAAAGGACATGCTGGCTCTGCAGCCCAGTCCTGAAATACAGGTACGTTTTGTTTTTTTGTAGCTATTTTTATTAAGAAGAGAAAACGCAAAGCCAAAACTAGTGTAGGTATGAGAGATGAGGTCTAGCAGTTTTCTTCTTCTTCCTCGGTCCCTCAATGCTGAGGATCGCGAACCCGTGAGATCTTCTCCACGGGTTAAGTTTGAAGGCACTGTACACTGCCCTATGGATGATCCCGTCCACATTTTTCTTTACAGCGTCTATCCATCGGGAAGGTGCTTAGCCCCCGGATCGTTTGTCCTTCATCTGGAAGGGCCCTTAAATCCTTGGCCCTTGAGGTCTAGCCTAGCGTCTAAGCTACTGAAATATCTGAAACATGTATACTAAAGTATGCTGTGCGGAAAGAAAACCGTCGTGGCGTAAAATGGAACTAACATTATATACATTATTAATAATAATAAATCTTTATTTCAGGCAAAAAATACCTAGAATCTGGAAAACATTATAATCTACTCGTAACATTAAGATAATACTCGTATAATTATAATACTCTAAGATGTTACAGGATATAATAATATAATATAAAGGATATAATACTATAAGGATATTAAAGTCTTGTCCACATGACACATACGGTAGTTAAGCACAGCAGCGCCCTCAAATCTTACAACGGTTCTCTTTCCGCGTAGACTCTAGCTAATATATTTAACAAATAACAGCCATTTAAACAATTTAATTTGCAGCAAACGCTGAATCGCACGCAACGCGCTTTGGCTAACAGAACATCCAAAATGAAGTGCCTAGTAGCTGGTGAGCGAAATAACTTCCCTTATTTTGTTTCCGGAGCGCAGTAACTCTGCTCTTCAGTAGTAATTACGAGTGGCCAAGTGCGTGTCGGACCACGCGCAAAGTAGGGATCCATAGTCTTCAGTAATTATGTATTTTAAAAACAAAGTTATGTGTGCAGTTGGTATAGAACATTTTGAATGGAAAATAATCACGGACAATTAGATTTCTTAGCTTGGTCACACCCAGGACACTGCATACAACGATCGTGAAATGACATTTCTAAAAAACAAATGACGGAGCAAACAAAATTACGGCGAAATCCTATACGTTCTTAGACCAACTTAAGATGTGCAGTTAGTTATGAACTTCTTGTCAAAGGTATCAAGACATTTAATGTTTTTTTATGTATAACTTTTCGTGTCACATTGTTTTCACTTTCTAATGACATAATCTGGTTTATTTTAAGGATTGCATTTTGACATTATTAGCTAATGATTATTTTATGATTTTTCACAAATCAAATTGTTATTTATTATTTTATGACTATCAAAAAGATTGTATTTTTTTTATTTATTTTTTATTCACAATTGGTAAACCCTTGACAACATCTCACCTGGTGGTAAGTGACGATGTTGCCGAAGATGGAAGCGGGCTTACCAAGATTCCCCAACGCAATGGGAAACTGGCTATCTTATCTTCATGCCGGAACACACCAATGATATCAACATTGATATTTGGCGGCAAGACTTAGATAAGATGGTGGTAGCTAGCCAGGCGGGCTTAGAAAATGCCCTACCACCAACCAAACAGAGTCTTACAATTGACCCCGCCGGGAATCGAACCCGCGACCTCCTGTGTAAAGCCAGTGAACTTTGCCTCTGAGCTACGGAGGCGGTAAATAAGTAATTTGCACCTATTTTGAATAAATACATTGAATTGAATTGAGATTTACCTAAACTTGCGGACGTGTGCAACGCCATCATCATACACATCTAGAATCAGATGTGCAGGTTTTCTCACGATGTATTAAGTATATGTACGTAAGCTTAGAAAAACTCATTGGTATATTGTCCGTCAGGATTTGAACCCGGAAACTCTGGTTAGGAGGACCTAGTCATTATCGTTGAGCCACCGACCCTTTTCTAAAGGTAGTCATCGATGTGTTATGTATGACTTATCTTGTATTTCCAACTTCCAGAGGTAAGCATGCGCGAGAGACAAGTCACAGATCTCCGGTTGGAGTTGGACCGCACCAATGCAGAACTCGTGTCGTTCAAGCAGAAGTATTACGACCTGAAGAGGGCGCTCGACGCCGACGAGGCGCGCAGACTGCGCGTGCCCACGCCTAAAACGCCGCCGACGCACGAACAATAAATAGGTTTTTTTAAATCGACAGATTTGGTTACTTAAATGCAGGATTGATTTTTTTTTAGTTTTAGACGACACACGAATTCTGCGTTAAGAAGTGCGGTTTTGAAAGTCTTAATTAATTTTTAACCCGAGACGTAAAAAAAGTGGTGTTGAAATTTTGAAGCTTGTTTGCCTATGTGTCTGTCTGTACATGTCATCGCAGTTCCTAAACGGGGGATTCATTTCAATGCGTTTTTTTTTATTTAAAAGCAAGATTAACTGGTTTTTAGCGGATATTTGACGGAAATCCATCCAGCTGTTCATGGATATGATCAATTGCTCGCCAAAATAGTAAGAATAAAAGAGTGGTGGCTAACTAAAATAATGTACGAGTATACACCTCTGGCCATATATTAAAAAAATTAAATTAAAAATTTAAACCCCCCCCCCCCCGCAAAAAAGTAAAGCGGACATTTAAAAAACGGTTATTTAAAAAACTAAAAAACCCGACTGCGTTTCTGTGTAATTTGGAAATGAAAAACCCTAAAACAAGAAAGCCGTCATACCCGATTGCACTTAACATAAGAAAAATTGTAGCAGTCGGGACCCATTCTAGAAAGTCAGCCGTCTAGTCAGTATATTGGAGTAATCTACAAAAGTAATTATTTAGTAATCTGTGTGTGCAATGTAATATAGGTGTGTGCTCTCAATTCACTATGCCTCCATTTCTAGAATGGGTCCCGACTGCTACAATTTTTCTTAAGTGCAATCGGGTATGACGGCTTTCTTGTTTTAGGGTTTTTCATTTCCAAATTACACAGAAACGCAGTCGGGTTTTTTAGTTTTTTAAATTACCGTTTTTTATTTTATTAATTTTTTAGTTTTGTTATTGAATGAGTTTGTATAGTAACCTATATACACATGACACACATTAAGATTACGCAGATTATTAACTTATCAGTTGATAGAATAATATTCTCATAAACGTTGTAGCTCTATACAAGAATTCTGATCGTGTGGCCGATTCAAAAGTTTTTTAGGATCAAGTGTACAGATGACCAGTCCAGCTAATGTTTTAACTCGACTAAGAGCTACAAATGCTTGACTTTCAGCAAATACATGTGAGCCGAGGTCCACAAGTGTCAAATCGAGTGTAGTACCCTGAAGTTTGTGGACAGTTATAGCCCAACTTAGGATTAAGGGCAACATCCTGCGTTCAATTTTTCCTTGTCCTCAAAGTGCGTCAAAATCAATCGTACATGGTTCAATCCGTATACGAACTCCTGGTTGATATTTTTTTATTGTGCGGTCGTCAACAAATACCGCTTGCTGTAATTCTCCGGAAAATCTGCTATTTTGTTTTTTTATATTTTGATATACCCACTACTCAGTGTCACTCTCACAGTAAATACGTATCTAACGACACCCCTTAAACTAAAATCCATCGAGCCGTTCAGGCTGCAGTGCGTGCCTAACATTGGAATTTGGCGCCAAAATCCGCCATTTTGTTTTTTTTTTATTTTGATATACCCAGTGTCATTCTCACAGTAAAAACGTATCTAACGACAACCCTCAAGCTATAATTCATCGAACCGTTCAGGCTGCAGAGCGTGTCAAACATTTGAATTTGGCGCCAAAAATCCGCCATTTTGTTTTTTTTTATTTTGATGTACTCAGTGTCACTCTCACAGTAAATACGAATCTAACGACACCTCTGAAGTCAAAATCCTTCCAGCCGTTCAGGCTGCAGAGCGTGCCAAACAATTATACATACATACATACTCTCGAAAAACATAACCCTCCTTCTGGCGCAGTCGGGTAAAAAGTAAAAAATAATACCTTTCGTTGAGCCATCAAATTCATTTCAGAAATATCTATATATATTTTAATTATCGAAATCGATGGATGGCACGATAGGGTTTGCTCATTAAAATGGCGCTATAATGTCGCGTCGGGGTACCGCTTTAGTGAATCAGACCCTTCATTTGATTGACTATCTATTATTTACTAGTATTTTCGACCAACTTGCGACGACGATCAACTTTTGTGACAAATCTAGTAACATTGGGTGTTATGAGTCTGGGAGCGTTATGAGTTTGAAAGTTCTCTATTTTAGCTATGTATTTTATTATATTTGGGAAGTTAGCAGCCTCATTCACAAAATACTAGTTATTGCTTTAAACTTAGCGGTACCCCGACGCGACATTTAGCGCCATTTTAATGAGCAAACCCTATCGTGCCATCCATCGATTTCGATAATTAAAATATATATAGATATTTCTGAAATGAATTTGATGGCTCAACGAAAGGTATTATTTTTTACTTTTTAAATGTCCGCTTTACTTTTTTGCGGGGGGGGTTTTTTAAATTTTTAATTTAATTTTTATTTCAAAATTTCTAACTTATTTTCAAAATAATTAATGACAAGTACAGTTATATCTAAAAGGATATAGATTTGTCTATAAAACATTCATCAAAAAACTTTTGCAAAAGGCCAGGCTTATGTGGCTTTGAGTCGAGTGAAAAGTTTACAAGGTATTGCAATTTGTGAATTGGATCAAAGAAAACTATTCAATTGTCCACATGATAAAGGGCGGAGCAGACCAAACGTGCGTGGCGTGGCGTGGCGTGGCTGCGCGTGCACGCATGGGTTTGAAATGTACTAAATTCTATGAAAGCTGCCACACCGACTGCGTGACGTGGACGGTGCGTGGCAGCTAACGCAACGCGCACGCAGAGCTGCAGCTAGCTGACAAACCGAGCCCGCGCACGCAGGGAGCGGAACGGCAACCTCGCACACGCGAGAGCTGCGGTGACGTTGTATTATATGGCATTCCCTGATGGATGTCACACCGCGCACGCGCTTGTACGCAAGAACTGGTGCTGCGCGTGTGCACGCAAGTCCATTCGAATTTATTTTCAAAATACGGTTGTTTTTTTTCGCAATGGAGACAGGTTTGAGTTGGGAAACAAAAGAAAAACTCATAGAAATTGTGAGGAAATATGAGTGCCTGTACAACGTGAAACACAAGGATTATAAAATAAAGTTTATAAGACTTTACTATGGGAAAGAATCGGTACTTTATTGGAAATAGAAGGTAAGTACAAAATATGTACATGTTTTTATTTACTGAGTACAAAAATTAAAACAATTAATTATTAAAGTATGTGACAAACTTTTCTCGAATGTTTCTTGCAATATTGGATTTTTTCGAGCACTCAATATGGCTTCTATGATGTGACTTGCACGTCCGTGCACATAGTGCCTGCGTGACGTGTGCGTGCGCGTGCGTGCCAGCTGCTGCACTGCTCTTGCCGGTGTGGCAGGGCTGCACGCGCGTGCACACGTCACGCAACGCGTCACGCCACGCGACGCATTTGGTGTGGCCCGGCCTTAAATCAGCATTGGAAGAATTGCAAAGAATAAGAAATCAAAGCGAAGGTTTATCTCAATAATATTTAGTTTACAGTAAAGTTAGTCATAGTTTCAGGTACGTAGGTATGTCAAAAATTTAACGGATTTTAACAACATCAGCTCACCGTGTTGCCACCATTGCATTGTATGCAGAATCAAATACTGATCAAAACGAGTCCAAACACGACATATCTGCTATTATTTTTTCAAGGATGTGCTAGTGTTCTGGATATCCTGGCCGCAGCATCAGCTCACCGTGTTGCCACCATTGCATTGTATGCAGAATCAAATACTGAACAAAACGAGTCCAAACACGACATATCAGCTATTATTTTTTTAAGAGTGTGCTAGTGTTCTGGATATCCTGGCTGCAGCATCAGACCAAGAGTTCCATAATCCTGCATAGTTATTCAGCATACATGAGTGTTTCAAGTTTTAGGTCACATGTATGTTTGAAAGTAAAGTAAATACACATTAAGAGTCTAAGAACCCTACCGCAGCTAACAAAAGAGCTGATGAGCTTGAAACGGCTGAACCGATTTTGATAAAACGTATCTAAGAACCATCGCCAAAAAACCTGCTTGTAAATAAAAAAAAACGCATCCAAATCGGTTCACCCGTTTGAGAGCTACGGTGCCACAGACAGACACACAGACACACAGATACACAGACACACACACACACATAGCGGTCAAACTTATAACACCCCTCTTTTTTGCGTCGGGGGTTAAAAATGGTGCAAGATAAAACCAAAATGACAGAAAACAAAATGGCCGCCGAAAGTGAAGTTTCTCCGATGTTGATCATATTTGGTCTGGGGTTTTTATTTAACTAATTATGAATAAATTTTACTTTATTATTACTCCTCTTGGTGACCTAATAAATAAAAACACAATTACACTTGAACACGGTACGGTCTTACGGTGAAGGAAAACATCGTGAGGAAACCTGCAGACATCTGCGAAGAAACTCGAAGGTTGTGTGAGAAGTTGACCAATCCGCACTGGGCCCGCGTGGTAGACTAAGGCCCGATCGCCCTAAGTTTACCAATTGTGAATTTTAAAAAAGGCTCGAGCCCCTCTGTGGGGACATATATGAGCTGATATGATGATGATGATGATTTGTTGGGGGCAAAAGTAGATGGTTCCTACATCGCGATTCTAGACCCTATGAATGGAACTGGAAAATAGTTTATTTTCCTTTATTTCACTTTTCTTTTTTATGTAACTTTTTTTTACGACCCCGACAAGCCTACGCGGTAAAAAAAACGATAAAACGGCTAAGGCCTACTAGACTCAGACTTACCGCTTTTCTAGCGACCAACCCATTTCAGCATGAAAGACTTGTAATAGAAAAACCGTTTCGTAGTATTTAATTTGTGGACATGATTTTAAGTTATTTATTTATAGGCACAGTGTATTAGGTTAAATGATCCAAATAAAGTGCCAAATTGTACCCATTAAAAGCATTTTAAATATGTATGTCTGAAATGAAGCTTGTTTTTATATGCTTAAAAATAGTGACGTATAAAAATAAATGTCGATTGATTCTGAACTTGTAAAATAATAGTTTTTATAGTATTTTTTAACTGTCATTTTTGTATTTTTAAACTAATTGTCAATTAATTGGATGCTCCAGTCTAAAAATTACATATATTAATAGTTTTTATAAAAAGCAAATTGATTTTTCAAACTGGAGTATCCGATTAAGTTGTGTTGCTATTTATTTATGTATTAGGTGTAACATCAAGTATGCTAGGGGTCAAACTGTATCGTTAAATAAATAAAACACCAGAGTAATTAATCCGAAAACAATAGTTTTATTTAAGAACTTTTTCACTTTCTCATAAAATATACACATTGTTTTGTAATTAAACTAAACTGTAAGTAAATACTAATTTTAAATACCAATTCTCACGATATCCAAACTTGCAGAACCTCGGGGGGCTACAGGTTGGCGTTTATAGAAATTCGTTACTTAAACTCTATTTTAGAAAAAAATATAAATCAAAATGAAAGCATCTTTTTGTACATTTCAAATTATAAAAAAAGAATCGCGAAGATGTTTTTTTTTTTAATTCTCAGTTAAATGTGATGATAGAATTCTACAGTCGTTTTTTATACTTAAAATTAACAGTTCGAATGTATGTGTGGAGTTTTATGCGGAGGTTAGCGAGGGGAGTCAAATGCTTGCAAATGCCGCGCGCTTCGCTCGCTAAACCCGCGCGTGAATTGCTCAACAAGAGACATTAAAGGACGAGGCCCATAGCTGTCAATCAACAATGACCATCATAATGCAGGCTGTACTTGTAATTGTAAATAATATGTCAGTTATGATGTGATAAATAACGTATATAGTGCTTTTAAACAAAATGTTAGCAAGGTCTGGTCCTCAGTTGACCTATACATTAGGAGACTACCCCTAAACCATGCCCTACGAAATTCCTTTATAGGTACTAACCCTAGTTAAATGAATCCACACATTTCGAAGTCACAGCTGATTTCACCTAGTTTTTTTTTTCGTTAAGATCAAACTATGCTCAAACAAGACCCAGCCTGTGGTTTAAACACGTAAAAATCTATTATTCTAAAGACCTTCTTGCAAAACAACTCACGCGCTAGTTTTAACAGGTCACAAACGTAAAGGAACCTTCTGGAATAAGATTCCAGTCATAATTATTACAATTATTCATCCCATGCAGGTTTCTTTTGAATCTTATACCAGCAGGTCGCTTCTGCTAAAAGTTTGTCAACAAACCCGAAATTCTTAACCTCTCCTTATTACTTTACGAATAAAGACATATAGCTTATATGCGTTTGATCTCCCAAAACTTTTAGCCACTGATTCACACTGTTGTAAGGGCCAACCATACATCCCTACACGTCCCATTGTCCTCGGAGACACAACTGCCCTATATTCGCACACGCGTTTACATATACAGTATTATATATTTATTTTATATATAGCCGTCCCAACTTACCAAATACAAACACAGAATCAACTATTCGCTCATTTTAAATTTTATATTTATAGGTATGTATATGCGCGCAACGTTTGCATTCAAACATGGTTTTAAAATAAATCTGTACAACTTATTTAAATTACTACGTTCTCA
Organism: Coleophora flavipennella; assembly: GCA_947284805.1. Lineage (NCBI taxonomy): Eukaryota > Metazoa > Arthropoda > Insecta > Lepidoptera > Coleophoridae > Coleophora > Coleophora flavipennella. The sequence goes on from OX369308.1 coordinate 3,207,338, forward strand.
TAAAAAAAATCATTTTTTTCCATGGAAACCCTACTTTTTTTATATCAACTGCAACATTGCAAAAAAAAACAAAATCATTTTCGAAAAAAAAAGAATCTGACTTCTTTACGCAAGTCAGACTCGCTCCTTAGCTTTGTTCTATATTATCTACTACACTTTCATATTATGCCAATTTATCATCAGTTGAACTGAAAACGTACGTACGTACGATAAATTATCAATTTTCTTCTAATTTCAAGAAATAATACAATTATCCTGTGTGTCCAATTTGTAGTTAATTGGACAAATTATCCGCTCAAACACGAGTGTGCGTTCGTTTTCTCTATCCATATCATTGTGCCATTGATTTTTCATGTTAATTAAGCAGAGAAGACCATGTACAACGTTCGGTCGTTTTCTCTATCCAGACAGAGCTACAGTGGACACTAAACCGACTCTGTAGTCAGTTGTACCAATTTTACTGGTGCTATTGGACGTTCCAAAAACCTAGTTAGTTAGTTTTTTTTATAGCTACGCTCTACAAAAACACAAATTCCAGGAAACACTTACTGAACAGAAAACATGAATGCCTCATTGAGCTCTACTCGTGTAGCTTTGCTAACAGTATAAGCTGATAAGTGCTAACTCACAAGTATGGACAGTTATGTCTTTACTGTCTCAGTAAAATTGAAACCGTTGGCAAAATTTTCAACTAATTTATATTCTTCACATTAATTTCCTATTTCACATAAAAACTCAAAAGGCTTATAGGTTTAAGTCAAATCTAGTTTTTTGTTTACACACACATTACTCGCTAAATGATCAAATTGTAGCTTACAATAAAAACAATAACCGAACCAATTTCATAAAAAAAAAATCCCAGCTGTATTAAAACATTACCTTTCTTATTTTGGGCAGTCGGTTTTAAATGTTTCCTATGTTACTTTCGAGATCAAGACGAATCTGCACTCCAAAATCCATCAAGCCGTTTGATCTCCATCAACCAAACAGATATATCCACATAAACCGAAAAACATTACCCTCCTTTTTGGGTAGTAGGGTTGACTGCCCAATATCGTGTCAATATGTTGTACTGTAGATGTCTTGAGGGGGGGGGGTATTGGATTTTCTGATAATGTCGTTTTAGTACAAATCGATTTTTCGCACTTTTGTATGGACTTAGACCTGTTCTCTGTTTACAGTAATCTTCCGATAACCTGTCTAGTTTTATAATTAGGTGTGGTTCATTCATCACCTGAGTTGTCAACGCATTCAATTTAATCATTGAATCCGATGACAACACAGGTGATTAAATAATTTTCTTAAGAACTCTCAAGCAATTTTGAGTTTTCCGAAAGCCTTTTAGTTGAATTCCTTGTCACCATTTCTGTACCTAACTGGCACTAACGTCGGATTCGGCGGCAGCTTTACAGTTGTCTAGGGGCACATAATTTATTTAATTATTATTAATTAATTTATCCTTTATACCTTTCATAACTTTCTTTATGACAGTGTGACAGATGATCATCGTTAGAAACCTCGATTGTGTAAGTATTTCTTCTTAAAAGGGTTCCTTTTTAACCGAGAATATGCTTGCGTATTCAAGATAACAATAAAAATCGTGCTCCGTGTTTTTTATAGTGTTGGCACGTTTTTGAACTGATGCCAGGTTTTTCTTTAGTTGTAGCATTTTTTGGCCACCTTCAAGGCAGGGTAATCGGAGATTTTTGCAGTCTTGATATTCACTATTCTCAGAAAATTATCAAAATATATAAAACCATCAGCTTGCCTAATAAGGTTAATTTGCTTCCCTACACGCGTACGCTTTGACTTACAAAATCTTCCTATATCAATTGCCCTTGTCCAGTTTCGTCAAGTACAAGTCATATCTCCATTTTCATTGTATGATCTTTTGAAATTTATAAAAAAAGCCCATACAATGAAAATAGAGATTTGAGAAAATATGCACCAGTTGATGACACGTTCCCACGATGATAACGTGGTCATGGTGGCATAGAACTGCTGATTTCTCCTTCTGTCATATTTTAATGTACCGCTCCACCGACGACGGCACACGGCTCGACAGTGCGTAGAATCCTAACCGCGGAACTAACCAAACCTGCAGTATCTCAAATGGTACTGATTCAGCACTTATTTTATGACCTTTAGTCTCTTTTAACCTACTGCCAAAGAATACACATCTACACCCGAGCTTTTTTGGCAGTTAGTTAAAAGAGACTAAAATCCATAAAATGAGTGCTGAATCAGGTATACATTTTCAGCTAAATTAGGTTGTTTAGTATGTTTATGCGAATCGAATTAACCCGTGGAGCGTAATTCGATTTTTTCCGCTAAAGTGCCTTGAGCGTGTTGAGTCATGGATGACGTCATTCAGACTCGGCTAGGACCTATTTTTTTAAGTTTTTTGTAAATATATAATTAAGTTATATACTATTGTTATATACCGTTCTAAAGATTAATAAATTGCCTAGGTATCAAAATTAAAAGATATTTAGAAATAACTCACCTGATGAAGACATTTTTTGGTTTTCATCATCATTTTCAAAATCAAATCTTGATTTTTGCACTTTTAGTCGCTGAATGCACCCACTTACACAACCTTATTACACATTTTCGCAAAAACTAAAAGTATCATAGCATAATACACTTTCATAAGTGTATATAAACTAAATATTTCACTTCAAATCACAATAGTTTTACTACAATATTAGGATAAGTTTCCAACGACAAAAAACGGAGTTCATCACTTTGCCGTTTTGCACAGTACTTCGTACTTTTCACAAATTATTTTTGCAAATATTTGAAAAACTAATCACTTCCACATAATGTACATTTTTTTCCGAGTATTTTGATATGAGATTTATATAACAAAACATACTATTTACGTCTGAAATTAATTGTTCATTTGTTCAAAAAAATAAAATTCGCTATTTTGCCGTTACCAAAACTTGGTCTCAGTTTTAACTAATTATTTTGCAATTATTTCAAAAACTAATCATTTTAACATAATCTTCATTCTTTTCCCAGTAATTTGATATGAGATTTATATGACAACACGAACCGTTTACGTCTGAAACTCATTTTCACACTTTACTATTCTCACAATACAAACGACACGGCAAAACAATATGGCTGACTATGGCCGCCCGGCTTGGAAATAATTTATTTTTGAATGATATTCGAATGGTTGAACGATAAAAAGAGGATAAAACAGGTCACAACATGATAGAGTTTGTGTATAAAAAGATTCGTTCCTATACGGTCGGTAAGACGGCAACCAATCACATAAGAGTTTATTTGGTCTACCGGTAGTCCAAAACACGCTCCACGGAGACATTTTTTCTGGCCTACCGGTAGTCCAAAACACGCTCAAGGAGTTAAAAATGTATCGGAGAAAGAAAAGTTATTGACCACGCAAATTATTTGTAACGCATTACCGCCATTTTAACCCATCCCTCCCTCCCCCCCCCCCTCAATCGATTGCCCTGTCTAAACGTTTCCGTTGGCCGACTGTATGGATTGTACGCTACTTATAGTATGAGAAGTCAAAATATTGCTTGGATTATACAGATTCCTTGAGAAAAGCGGTTGTTTCATGAGTAGATCATGCTATAAAAACTCAGCCAATGATTTCAATTTTAGCATGTAAATAAAATCCGCTTTAAAAAGAATAAACAGCTTAAGTATGAATGCAAACGCGCGCGTCCGCTGCACATATATCCATATATCATATCACTCGCTGACACAAGGTGCACTCGACCGACGTCAGTAGTAACACTTCGACCTCGAGGGCTGGTCTAGCTTCTCAAGCTGTTTCCTTTATAGCAGGTCTCGGACAGTCCTGGGTGTCCTTAACTGTGTCCCAGTCGACGCGATGACGGAACAGGCCAATGGTGAGAGTTCAGCTTACACTGGTGGTGTTACCACTTGCGTGCGGTGGGTGCGGTGGAGCGGGGCGGGAGCACGTAAGACTATTGTGGCGGAAACGGTACTGCAACGTAGCGGCCGCGCTTAGTGGACGTCCGAGCTCTCCTGCTTGGTCAGCTGATGGTTGGCGGGGTCCGGGCCGGTGTTCATTGGCTGCAACAAAACAGCGGCAAGTTAGTGTGGTGGAATCACGGACACAGGTGCGCTACCTAGACGGACGCTCGTCTCTCCATTCAAACATAATTCCGTTTTAATAAGAAAATGAAACGCCGAAATGAATCCAAACTTTGGAAATGTATTTTATCTATGTCTATAATTTGTTTTGATCGTAATAAATTTAAACATAACTAAATAAAAGCTTAAATTAGTTTTGTACTCGCTTTTCATTTGTCCTGTTTCATTTTAGTACGTCTAAAACAAATTAAAAACATCGTTTTATGAAGCCGATGGATGCGGGCAGCGCAGGACCGGTCGTCGTGAAAATCCTTGGGGGAGGCCTTTGTCCAGCAGTGGACGATTTGTGGCTGATATGATGATGTCTCCTCAATATATTTGCAAAGTTTGGATTCGAACCGACATTTCGTGTTCAGGGTTTCGTACCTGGTAATATTGTCTAAAACAATATATTTATAACTTTTAAACATTATTAAAGTGAAAATATTATGTTGTCTAAACTATCTTAAAATTTGCAATAAAATCACCAAATAATAAAATATTAAAAAATAACAAATTAAGGAATTAAGGAACTTTCCATTCAAGAAACGTGTTTATTCAAAGGTTTTTTTGATGTGTAACATCTTTGCTCTCGCTTTCCTGCAATTTGTGGGAGTGATTTCGTGAAATGGGACGGAAATGTGTCCCATTGTAACAGGAAGTCGCGTTTTTTCAGGCTTTAAAAGCGCGGAAAAGGCAAAGGTATCTATGACCATACAGCCTAGTCTGCCGTATCTTTGCCGTCCTTTTTTCAGGCTTTAAAAGCGCGGAAAAGGCAAAGGTATCTATGACCATACAGCCTAGTCTGCCGTATCTTTGCCTTCCTTTTTTCAGGCTTTAAAAGCGCGGAAAAGGCAAAGGTATCTATGACCATACAGCCTAGTCTGCCGTATCTTTGCCGTCCTTTTATAAAGTATTTTGTCACATGTTACACATCATATGCGAGTACTGTAGGTCTCGCTCGAATTTTTTTTTGTTTTTGCTCTATTGGTAAAACGGTAATACATTCAAGCGTCAAACTTACAATAAACATAAACCGTCAAGTGTGAGTTGTACTAGCGCTAAGGAGTCCGAACTGTCTTTTCTATCGCTTGCATTGATGCTTTTTGTTTGAAATAGTGTTGTAATTGTGTGACAAGGTGTGGTAGTACTGAACCCTCGGTGCGCGAGTCCGACTCGCACTTGGCAGATTTTTGTATTTAAATGTTCAGTAGGCACCTAGCGGAAACATTTGACGTTACAGTAATGGGATGCAGGCGTCACCACACCCCTACCCCGCCCCGCCCCGCTCTACTACTGCAGGAATCTACTATAAGCGCTTGTTAACCGCGCCACACGATAAGACGGAGAATAGTGGAAGATAAGCGTCTTACAGGTCTACTGCGAACAGCCTCGGCTGAGGTTAGAGTGCCTCTGGTGCATTGTGGTCGTGCTCAGCCTCGCCACGCATATGCATCGTGTCTCGACGCTTTGCCTCGGAGAGCGTCTGAATCGGCACTAGCCGTGCGTGGCTAGGCTGCTCACCCAGAGGCTGTCACTAGTCTATGCACCTAAAGACATCACCTTAGGCTCCTCCAATTAGACAAACAACTACCACTGAACTGAACGGTTCTGTCGTACATACTCGCTCAGACGGGAACTACCCCCCCCCCCCCACACTTTCGGTCGTCATTTCCGAATCTTTCTGTCCCGTCGCGATCCATATACCTGTCCTTGTTGTGTATTGTCAGCTCAGCAGCTGTATTTGGCATGTATCTGAACTTATTTATTTCCTTCAAGACCTAACTCCTATACCACCGGATGGTTACGCGAAAAAAGTGGATATTCAAATTATCCTTAAACATTCCTTGGTCAATAAAACTCGTAAAAATAGACGCTATGTGTGGATGTACGAAACACAAGCAACAACTATGATGGAAACGTTTCCCGCTTCTGATTCTGATAGTGGAATGGAGCTGGGAGAAAGAGCTAGTGTAATTCTTGTGCACACTCAAAACGCACTCCAATAGGCTTAACGTGCCGTTGCACTTAGGGTCCAAACGCACGGACTGCAATTCGACTGCAAGCCAGCTGCAAATTCGCAGTTTGGGTGCAGTTAAAGCGCAACTAACTAGAGGAGCTGCATCCAAACTGCGAGTTTGCAGATGGCTTGCAGTCGAAATGCAGTCCGTGTGTCTGGACCCTTAACTGTCAACCGCATCAAGGTAATGACCGTGCTTCATTTGTTATCAAGCCATAAACGTCCCCACTACTAGGGCACGGGTCTCTTCTCAAGCTCGCCATACTCCACACACGGGGACAAGTCCAGATTGGTGGAGGTTGTAGGGCTAGTGGCTCCCAATGGGATTCCCATTGTAAAAAGTTTTTCAAGCCGCCTATAATCTATAAAAGTATCTGACATGGCCTAACGACTGCCATCTTATAATAGCAACCAGCACCAACGGCTTAACGAGCCTTGCAAAGCTCGTAAACGGTCAAGAAAAATGCCACTAACAGACAAACCCATCCAGGTGAAGATCGTGCATATTGTAAGCTAACCTCAAAGTGAGCTACGGCCGCTCTTAAGTGGAGTGGTAGGTACATACGGACGTACCAGACTGATGGGCGGCTGCTGCGGCGGCGGCTGCGCCTGCGCCGGCTGCGGCGGCAGCGCGGGCGGCTCGTGCACCGCCGTCGTCGAGTGCGCCGCCTGCGCGCCGCCGCCCGACCCGTAGTACCCGCCGTTCATACCTGTACACAACGACACAAAACATTATTAAAGTGAAACTTTTATTACATCGTCTCAAATTTTTTCCTCTGTCTGTTGCATGTCGCGTGACGGTCGCTTTCGTCTAACGGTGTGATCGTTTCGTCCTCTGTACCGTAGCGAGAGCAGCCATGATCGTTCCGTTCTCTGTAAAGTTTCACTTTTACCGTGGTTTCATAAAACCACACTCTTACTTTTTTTTAATTCAACATCCGTTTTCATTATCAACTGCCTATGATGTCGCTAACTACACTCAGCTGTAAAATTAAGTACTAACGGAACCCAAATTGTTCTCAATATATTTTCATACAAAATGGCGTAAATAAAAAAGTAAAGAAACGAAGATGTATGGGACATTTGCCAATTTACCGTGTGCTCACTGCTGAGCAGTCTACGGAGTTCCCGATGATCTGTAGAATGTTGTGCTCTGCGACAAAATTGGAGCCAATGATCTAACCTACTGATACGTTTTTAGGGTGACCAACGGGACCCTATTACTAAGCCTCCGCTGTCTGGCTGTCTGTCCGTCTATCCGTGGACTGTATTTTATGAACCGTAATAGGTAGAAAGTTATTTTTTACAGAATGTGTATTTCTATTGCCGCTATAACAAAAAATACAAAAGTTAGAAAAAGTGAAATAATAAGGGAGGTAACAAAAAACATGTTTTGTATACGTAAATTAGAAGTATTTTTGATTTAGCTCATCGTAAAATCGGTAATACATACAAGCGTGAAACTTGGTGTTATTACAGAACTAATACTGAAGTAAAACAACAAATAATAAAAAGCTGTCCAAGTGTGAGTCGTACTCGCGTTAAGAAGTTCGAATTGAATGAATAAAAGCATTTTTCTGGGATTTTACGGCGTTTTAATATGGGGGTCAAAGTTGGTAAGTCTTTTTTTTTTATTCACAATTGGTAAACCCTTGGCATCATCTCACCTGGTGGTAAGTGACGATGTTGCCGAAGATGGAAGGGGGCTTACCAAGATTCCCCAACGCAATGGGGAACTGGCTATCTTATCTTTATGCCGGAACACACCAATGATATCAACATTGATATTTGGCGGCAAGACTTAGATAAGATGGTAGTAGCTAGCCAGGCGGGCTTAGAAAATGCCCTACCGGGATTTTACGGCGTTTTAATATGGGGGTCAAAGTTGGTAAGTCTTTTTTTTTTATTCACAATTGGTAAACCCTTGGCATCATCTCACCTGGTGGTAAGTGACGATGTTGCCGAAGATGGAAGTGGGCTTACCAAGATTCCCCAACGCAATGGGGAACTGGCTATCTTATCTTTATGCCGGAACACACCAATGATATCAACATTGATATTTGGCGGCAAGACTTAGATAAGATGGTAGTAGCTAGCCAGGCGGGCTTAGAAAATGCCCTACCACCAACCAAACCGAGTCTTACAATTGACCCCGCCGGGAATCGAACCCGCGACCTCCTGTGTAAAGCCAGTGAACTTTGCCGCTGGGCTACGGAGGCGGTTAGTTTAGGTTAGTTTGTTAGCGTATATATTAAGGTCTAACATAATTAGCTGAAACTATTTTAACTCGTGCTTCTACCCATGAAACTGAATAACTTTCCCCATGAAACCCAGTAAAATATCCAAAAAAAATTAACTTCCCATACTAAATTAGTTGATCAGCTGATCGAGTTAGTATGGGAGCCATTTTTTTGCGATTTGACTATGGGTTCCATGGGAAAGTTATTCAGTTTCATGGGTAGAAGTACCAGTTAAAAATAGTTTTAGTTAATTTTGTTACCTTATACGTCGGGCATTCAATTATTACTTAGCCTCGCCGCCCGATGGCGCTGTTGTTACAAAAGAGTTTTACTATCGTGCAGTAAATACTTTTTGAAGTCTACTAAGAAGTTTTCAATCTTTACCCTCCATTTGTTTTGTTTTGACAGCCTTTGGAAGCGAGCGTGTCGGTCGGTTTTACAAAAATGGAAAAAGAACAATATCGTTCAGTGATTAGATTCTTGTTTTTGGAAGGGAAAACGCGCAGCGAAATCAAAGAGCGCTTGGATGCTGTGTACGGTGACTCTTCTCCTTCGATGGCGACCGTCAAAAATTGGTTCAACGAGTTTGCTCGTGGCCGCACGTCGGTTTTTGATGAGCCACGCCCAGGTGCACCGAAAACAAAAAAATCCACAATCTCGTGTTGGCAGACCGGCGATTAAAGATTCGCAAGATAGCTGAGACTGTAGGCATCGCAGAAGGGACAGTGCATCATATTCTGCACGAAGAACTGAGTATGAAAAAGTTATCGGCGCGCATCATATTCTGCACGAAGAACTGAGTATGAAAAAGTTATCGGCGCGATGGGTGCCGCGTTTGCTCACACCAGACAACAAGTGCAACCGTGAGACCACATGTTTGGCGCTGTTTCAACGCAATCCGGCGGGTTCTTGCGTCGTTTTGTCGTTTTTTGGGTTCACTGGTACACACCAGAGACCAAGGAACAGTCTAAACAGTAGACTTTACCCGGCGAACGAGCTCCAAAGAAGGCGAAGACTGTTCAATCGGCCGGAAAGGTGATGGCCAGTGTTTTTTGGGACTCACAAGGTGTGATCTACATCGATTACCTCGAGAAAGGTAAAACAATCACGAGGCTCTACTATTCCGACTTATTGGGCCGATTCGACGCCGAATTGAAAAGAAAAAAAACGGCCCCATTTGGCAAAGAAAAAGTGCTGTTCCACCACGACAACGCGCCAGCTCACACCTCCGCCGTCGTCATGGCCAAATTGGTTGAATTGCGCTACGAATTGCTGCCCCATCCACCGTATTCTCCAGATTTGGCTCCCTGTGACATGTTCTTGTTCCCAAATCCGAAAAAGTCACTCGCCGGCAAAAGATTTGGGTATTTTTTGGACGGGTTAAAAAAGTTGGAGCATCGCTGGGCCAAGTGTATTGAATTGAAAGGAGACTATGTCGAAAAATAAATCTCTACTTTCTTAAAATTTTAGTTTTTCTTTTGTAGGCTAAATATTTGTTGAATTGCCCTCGTATAAGGTCTAACAAAATAAGGTGAAACTATTTTAACGGCAAGTTCAGTAAACGAAACTGAACCACTTTTTCTTCAGCGACCATACCGAATTCTAAAAAAAAATCGCTATTGCCTACTTAAATAAATAATATTCTCGTAGTACGGTCCTGTTTTTTGTTTACATCGCTGGATTCGTGCCGTGCCCCAGCGAAACTGTGCGCTGTGCCCGTGCCTGGCCGTTGACATTTGCTAGTTCTATCAATCAGTACTTATTTAAAATACTAAAATTGCCTATTTAAAACCTTACAGTTCCCATTCTAGTTCGTAGAAAATACAACCTAACAGGTATTTACACTTTACGATAAAGAAGAAATTGAAATTGAAGGCGGCATCTTTGAGGCGTTTGAGGCCATTTGAACTATTTTTCTTCACGCGAAATGTACCTACGTACGAGAGCGCCTACAAGCAAGTGCGAATAGTGCGATGCGCGAAAATATTATCTCAGTTAATTTCGCGCACTCATTAAGTTACGTTGCTTCAAAGCCTACACCTACGACAGATTGTGACTAAAGTAAAGTGTTCCTTGGTGAAAATGCTGTACAACAGTATTTGGACATGGCGGTGTGCTATGAAGTTTATAACCACCAGGAATATGTTTCAAGATTTGCATGGCCGTAGACCGCTACACCTAAACACAATGCTGATCGCTGGCAGGCAAACTTGTGGTCTAAGTAGTAAGTTTTAACCTAACCAATCTTGGAAAAAAGACCCGCACCTCAGCAGTAGTGACGTTTATAGGTTGTTCCCTAGTTGCGCGGGACTACCCAAGAAAGATGTTATTATTTTTTAATAAATATATTTCTTTTATATTTTCTTCTGCTTTAGCTTTAAGCACTAATCGTTATTATTGATATTATTATGTTGTCGTAAGGTTTTCGTTGACCGTCCGTTCCCCTTATAATGATATTTGGTGAAGTTTCAGCGGACCCCACTCACTGTATCGTATTTCGACCTCACATAATGTATGGGTTAATGTCTTCATCGAAATGATCCGATCATGGGATTTATTTAGTAGTCAAACATCTAAAGAAACAATAAATACAAACAGAGAATTCGTATTCCTGGCGGACAGCCTGTGGAATACAAAAGTAGAAAAACAATGCAACAATGTAGCGTAGATGACGCGACTTACCCTCGCTGTAGGTGGAGGGCGGCGGCTGCGGCTGCGACAGAGGCTGCGCGGGCGGCGCCAGCACCGGCGGCGCGCCCGGCAGGAAGTAGTCCTGCAACAGAAAATTCACTGAAACCTGAAGTTATGATACTGTTTAAACTAGGGATGCATCGACACGCGTTCGATACTCCGTTCCGTTGCAGTGGCGCACTGACCAGAAGTTCTTCTGTAAGGGCATTGATATCAGCGTATAAAGGAGAACAGTCGAGGCTAAAGCAACCGTTGTTTTAAACGTGTCCCCCGTAGCTGCAACTGGCATGCGACGGTACTCCTGTAAATGCGATCTGCTGCCTCAGATTCCCGCTGTCGCCTACCACGCACATCCGAACGTCTGTGGTGTATCAGCAACAGCTGCCTGCTATTATGCGACAGAAATCAACCCGAGTCACCATGGTCGCAGTTAAGATGGGCGATTCTTATATAAAAATATCGGCGGTACCGACACAATTAGTGAATTTTAAAACAGGATAAGTAAGAAAGATTACTCCACCAATCCAACTAGGCACCTCTACAAGTTAATCTCTAAATCTCCTTTTTAGACTGGTTTACATTTTTTAAGTATAGAAATGATTAGCGTAAAACATGCGAATGTGTTGATGCTGCGACCGACAAACACTTATAAAATAAAGAGACCGAAAAGTTAGTAACTAAAATAAATGTGTACAATATTTGTACTAAAACAAAACAAAATTCTTAGAATTTTACAGAGAAAGGCAATTTCGTAAGTCTGGATGAGACCTGCGCTGGTAAGTCTCTCGGATGTAGAGCTCGCGCCAAACTTTATTGCTGATCTAAACTGTGATGCGAGTGCATGCGTGCGGCGTTTACGTCCCGCTAACACTTGCTACTGCGACGCGTCTTGCGACCAACTTCAGAGCCGTAATAAATTTTGGCGCGACCTATAACAGAACTTATAGGAAAACTTGTAGGTATTATGGCACAATTTTTTAAAACGTCATTACGCCAGAAAACAAACGGATGTGCTTCTTAGTACATTAAGAGATTTTAGGCATCTATCGACTTCTTCTTTGAGAGAATTACAGCTCATATATACAAGGGTTCATCTCCTCAATAATATTTTCATAAACGTGTAACAGGTTGAGACGTCACGCGTATCGGTGTATCGGCAAATAAATATCACCAATGACAAGATTATTTCTTATTTTTCAACAACTGGTTGCGAAACTTGGTTGCCAAAACGGCCGGAGGGCGGTATACTTTAGCATAGAAGAAACAGTCCAATGATGTCGACGACATACGTCTATGGACGTACCTTGTTGACGCAGTTGCGCAGGCAGTCGGGGATGCGGCCGACGATGGCGCGCCGGATCTCGGAGGCGGCCATCTCACGCAACTCCTGCGCCGACGCGTCCGAATAGAATGCCGCGTGCGGCGTGCACAGGATGTTCGGCGCGTCTTTCAGGGGGCCCTGCGAACAATCACCAACAAATGAATATCACGCTGTATAAAACATTATCCAAGGATTTTTTCCTCCAAGACAAAGTAAAAGATCGGCCTTTTCCAGATGTGTGGAAAGAATAGACATAGGTTTTGATAAATGGATGCGTAAACAAGCCATTAAACTATTAAACTGACCGAACGGGGCGTAAATGCGATTTAAGTTGGAAATTAATTCAAGATGCTAGATGAACCTGCTGTGCTGAATCCATAGAATAGCACTTTTTTGCATTCCACTCTTTACTCAAAGGATCGTCAACCGCGGTGACTGACTAGGGCACTGAGCAGGGCAGGGAGTGTCAATACAGTATAATAAATATAACTCAGTACGTTTCACTTTTGTGGTGTACAATTTAGTTAAGCTTGCTGAACGCAGTTGGACGCGTGTGGCGCAGTATCGCGCTAAGTAAAGGTATACCAGTACCTTGACATCACACACAACAAACATGCACGCACGCACGCACACATACCCTGACCAGGAAAACGTTGAAGGGCTCGATCTCGTGCGCGTCGAGCTCGGCGGCGCGGATGTGGCCCCACTTGAGCGCCGCCGCTAGTAACTTGACATCACACACAACAAACATGCACGCAACCACGCACGCACTCTCTGACCAGAAACACGTTGAAGGGCTCGTTCACGTGCGCGTCGAGTTCGGCGGCGCGGATGTAGCTCCACTTGAGCGCCGCCTCCAGAACCTATCACACACAATACGCACGCACACACCCCCTGACCAGGAACACGTTGAAGGACTCGCTCTCGTGCGCATCGAGCTCGCCGGCGCGGATGTGGGCCCCACTTGAGCGCCGCCGCCAGTAACTTGACATCACACACAACAAACATGCACGCAACCACGCACGCACGCACGCACACACACTCTGACCAGAAACACGTTGAAGGGCTCGTTCTCGTGCGCGTTGAGTTCGGCGGCGCGGATGTAGCTCCACTTGAGCGCCGCCTCCAGAACCTATCACACACAATACGCACGCACAAACACCCTGACCAGGAACACGTTGAAGGACTCGTTCTCGTGCGCGTCGAGCTCGGCGACGTGAATGTGGCCCCACTTGAGCGCCGCCACCAGTACCTTGACATCACACACAACAAACATGCACACACACACACATGCCCTGATCGGGAACATGTTGAACGGCTCGTTCTCGTGCGCGTCGAGCTTGGCGGCGCGGATGTGGCCCTACTTGAGCGCTGCCACCAGTACCTCGACATTCAAGCACACAGACACACTAACACGCACGCACTGACCAGGAACACGTAGAAAGGCTCGTTCTAGTGTGCGTCGAGTTCGGCGGCGCGGATGTAGCCCATCTTCTCTTCTTATCGTGTGGCAAAATTAACCGAGCTATCTGAGGGACAGACGGCGGTTGCCTGGTGTTGCACTTAACATCACCCGCGGTCACGTGTAGGGCATAGATTTACACCTACTGAAGTGTGCAACGCGACCTTTATACACATCTGCAATCAATTGTTCAGGTTTCCTGACGATGTTTTCCTTCGCCGTTAAAGCAATCGGTAATATATCATTTCGCACTTATCATTGTGCTTTTAAGGTGGCCTTGCTGCCAAAGCTTATAGGGGGAGTTTAGTGGGTAGTGTGGTCTTGGGCTGTGCATATTTATTTATATATACGGTACCTTATGTATATATGGGTATGTATTCATATAGGCGCAGGGCTGTGAGTTCCACAGAAACATTACAGCCGGCTGTTATTGGTATGCATAAATGCATTCTCGTCCTCCCCTCCTTCGCAGTCCGAGGGGAAAAAATATCGGTAATATATGTACGTAATTTTCGAAAAACTCATTGGTACATTGACCTCTGATTAAGAGGGCCGAGTTGTTACTGATTGAGCCACCGACGCTGGCCCCACTTGAGCTTCGCCACCAGTAGCTCGACATCCACACACACAGACACACAAACACGCACGCACACACACTCTCTGACCAGGAACACGTTGAAGGGCTCGTTCTCGTGCGCGTCGAGTTCGGCGGCGCGGATGTGACCCACTTGAGCGCCGCAACCAGAACCTTGACATCACACACAAAACGCGGGCACGCACACACATCCTGACCAGGAACACGTTGAAGGGCTCGTTCTCGTGCGAGTCGAGTTCGGCGGCGCGGATGTGACCCACTTGAGCGCCGCAAACAGAACCTTGACATCACACACAAAACGCAGGCACGCACACACATCCTGACCAGGAACACGTTGAAGGGCTCGTTCTCGTGCGCGTCGAGTTCGGCGGCGCGGATGTGACCCACTTGAGCGCCGCAACCAGAACCTTGACATCACACACAAAACGCAGGCACGCACACACATCCTGACCAGGAACACGTTGAAGGGCTCGTTCTCGTGCGCGTCGAGTTCGGCGGCGCGGATGTGACCCACTTGAGCGCCGCAACCAGAACCTTGACATCACACACAAAACGCAGGCACGCACGCACACCCTGACCAGGAACACGTTGAAGGGCTCGTTCTCGTTCTCGTGGACTTCGAGCACTGCGGCGCGGATATGGCCCCACTGGAGCGCCGCCACCAGTACCTCGACATCCACACACACAGATACAAACTAACACGCATGCACGCACGCACACACACCCTAACCAGGAACACGTTGAAGGACTCGCTCTCGTGCGCATTGAGCCCGGCGGCGTGGATGTGGGCCCCACTTGAGCGCCGCCACCAGTACCTACCTCGACATCCACACACACAGACACAAACTAACACGCACGCACGCACGCACACACCCCCTGACCAGGAACACGTTGAAGGACTCGCTCTCGTGCGCATCGAGCTCGGCGGCGCGGATGTGGGCCCCACTTGAGCGCCGCCGCCAGTAACTTGACATCACACACAACAAACATGCACGCAACCACGCACGCACGCACGCACACACTCTCTGACCAGAAACACGTTGAAGGGCTCGTTCTCGTGCGCGTCGAGTTCGCCGGCGCGGATGTAGCTCCACTTGAGCGCCGCCTCCAGAACCTATCACACACAATACGCACGCACAAACACCCTGACCAGGAACACGTTTGTTATGTGTATAAGTACTTACGTAATGTATTCTTACCGCAATCTCTTTAGTAATAGATAGCATTATTATAACGTATCCCGCAAGAACTTAGCTAGCGCAGTTGGTTATGATCTCGACTTTCAATCCGGTCTTCTTGAGTTCGAATCGCGGCGGAGGCCTGAAGTTTTTTAGAATTATTTTGAATGGTTATCCATTGTGACAATATGTACTTAAGTAGAACACTTTTAAATCTTTGCGCATTCTGCGGATTCGTGTAATAGCGAGCGGTTGCTACCACTAATAAGTTATTATCGAAATACCGACATTGTGTCAATGTTATAAAAGATATTATGAAATCGAAATTATTGTGTAAAATTATTAATTAGTGAAGTGTTCTGGAAGGGGGTAAGTGCTAGAATAATAACTTAGCTATATCTAAATGTCCCCAACTTAACTAGACGTGTAAATCAACTTTAGACGAATATTCTTGTTCTAGCCTACCGTCACGCCCTTTTTATCCAGAGGGAAATTGATGTTTGCACACAAACATACCTACTTAAATCAAATTGAGCCCCTGACTAACTAGCCGGTGGCATATGGTTTCGGCAGAATTCCAGTCAATTACAAAAATTCTCCTGGCGCCCTTCTTTAGTTATAATATTTAGAATTAGATTTGCATTGGTTACACATAAGCTATAGGAAGATATTATGTTATTTAGCTATTTAGAAATAAACTTTTAGTTAGCAATACATAGTTTAATTATTCTTAGGTGCACGAAAATAACACATAACATGGCGCCTAACGTTAAAATGTTTGTTATTTATGTATTCGTCCTTAGATGTAGCCTGAGTGCACGTTCTCGTGCGCGTCGAGCTCGGCGACGTGAATGTGGCCCCACTTGAGCGCCGCCACCAGTACCTTGACATCACACACAACAAACATGCACACACGCACACATGCCCTGACCGGGAACATGTTGAACGTGCGCGTTCTCGTGCGCGTCGAGCTTGGCGGCGCGGATGTGGCCCCACTTGAGCGCTGCCACCAGTACCTCGACATCCAAGCACACAGACACACACTAACACGCACGCACGCACACCCTGACCAGGAACACGTTGAAGGGCTCGTTCTCGTGCACGTCGAGCGGGGCGGCGCGGATGTGGCCCCATTTGAGCGCCGCCACCAGTACCTTTAAATCACACACAACAAACATACATGCACGCACGCAAGCACACACACTGACCTGAAACACGTTGAAGGGCTCGTTCTCGTGCACGTCCAGAGCTGCGGCGCGGATGCGGCCCTGCTTGAGCGCCGATGCCAGTCCCTCGTCGTCCACTAGCCCTCCGCGTGCCGTGTTCACCAGGAACGCGCCTTCGTAACAAACAGAACTTTCAATAAGGGTAGTCGAATGCTAAGTCTTTAAAATTAATTTTATATCATCATATCAGCTCATGTACGTCCCCACCAAGGGGCTCGAGCCTACCCTGAATTAAGGGTCGACTTTAAACACAACGATGTTTTCCTTCACTGTATGAGCGTCAAATAAACGTACATATTAGTACGAAGCAGGATTCGAACTACGACCTCCCAGACAGGAGGCAGCGGCCCTAACCCTTACGCCACTGACGCTTTATTTTTATCATCTGTCAAAAAATAGACTAAATAGCAATCTGTAATCAACTGATTTTATAAATTTTCTGCATCATTGTTGTTTTTATTTAACAGTTTCCGGACTTTTCCTATCCTTGTGTTGTGAGACCTTGCTAATATTTGATAATATTTCATGATTATAGGTGAACGACATGTACCCTAAAAGTTTTGATTTATTTGCGAGTATTAAAATAAGTGGCATAAATGGCCGTTTTTTCGCCTCACGCGTTCCTGAGAAAAATGATCTTAACTGAGAACAGACAGTCAACGAAGAGATTGCTTTTTGGTACAGAACCGTAAAAACAAAACAGGTAAGGTTTACTAGAATTAAGTGGATATAACATACCTGGACGCATCTGTTTGATAGTGAACTCATTGATGAGATGGTGATTGTGTTCGTTTAAGCTGCAGTGCAATGACACGCAATCACTCTGGAATAGGAGGTCCTGCAATATAAACAAACATTACGCATTTTAGTAAACCTCTTCTACTTTAGTATACTTTATATAAAGTAAATAAAGAATATCTGATCAGCTGTATACACACAGTACACACACAGTATACGATATGAGTGTGATAAATCATCAACCAACTCCAAAAACCGGCCATGTGAGAGTCAGACTCACGCACGCAAATTAAGGTTCCATAGTATTTTTAAAAAATAAAAGTATATTTAAAAAATATATATATTTGCAGTTGGTAATAGAACATTTTGTATGGAAAATCTATGAACTTTTTACAAATCCAAATGCACACCTTAAGGGTCCTCCGTCCCTAAAATTAGCAACTCGATTCACGATGTTTCAAACATCAAACGAAATAGCTTAAAAATAAAGTTCTTGTCAGCTCGTAATGCAACGTGGTTGTTAAGTCAATCGCTGCGGACGAAACGTGCGTAAATAGTGGTTTTGAATTCATTATAAATAAAATAAGAAGAATTTCCAAAAAGTAAGACAACAAAATCATTTCATATTGTTTTGTTAAGAAATTTATAAATTACTAGCTGTTTCCCGCGGCTTCACCCGCGTGGACCACGTTTCTTTGACTTTTCGAGGGTGCGCAGTGCGCGAGCCGCAGCGGCTCGCGAGTGTGGTAAAATGTAGCCTATGTCTTAATCCAGGTCCTAATCTGTCTACCTACCAAATTTCAGCCAAATCCGTTCAGTAGTTTTTGCGGGAAAGCGTAACAGACAGACAAGAGTTACTTTCGCATTTATAATATTAGTAGGGATAATGTTTCGATTAATTTGCAGCAATTCTATGGTTACAACTAAAAAAAGGGTGCATTGGGATTTTTTTTCTTTAGTTCTGTGAACTAAAATTGTATTCGAGGCAATCAAAATCACTCCTCATATCATGCAAATTACAAAAAAAAAATCGATAAAAATATTCTTCATTGAAGTAAAAAGTGGTTACAGTGTTGGTCGTTGGCGGCGTTAAAAGTTGGTCGACTATTACTCCTGAGCTAACTTTTTCTTTTAAATTGATTATATATATCCTACTATTTACAACATTTTTTTCAGATGTCCTGAAATAGCGGTTTAGGGCAGGGTGGGGACTGAATGGGACGCTTGACTTAACTAAAATTTTCACTTTAAAGCTTAATATTTCGCAAACCAATACTTGAATCAAAAAATGGTTTTAGCAATGACATTCTAGCCGCCTTTCCCTAGCCTATGCTTTCAAAGCAAGAAGTTGGTGATCTTTTAAAGAAATCTTACACTGTCTTATTGGTAACAAACCTATAAGATGTAGACTCTGGTCAGCCCGAGCGACTTCTCGATGTCGCGCCGCAGGGCGGGTAGGAGATGCCGTTAAAACCTAACCGTTTGACACCATACGTACACCAACACCACAGTCTAAACAATCCATACACAGTCGTAAACTCAATCTGTCACTATCTAATGAGATGGACATTTCTGTTTGGTCACAAGACTGCAAGGTATAGTAGGTGTCGTAGAAGCTGACTTTTAAGCCACCTTACTTAGCTTATGCTTTTATAGCAAGAAGCTTATGACTATTATGCTTATGACAAGATCTTTTAAAGAAATATACCACTGTCAAAGGAGATGCTATTTATCTTATTGATAACAAACCTGCAAGGTGTAGACTCTGGTCAGCCCAAGCGACTTCTCAATGCCGTCGGGCAGGTAGGGGTCGTAAAAGATGACGTTGAAGCCGAAGGCTTTAGCGCGCAGCGCGACGGCGCTCCCGATGCGGCCGAGCCCCACTATGCCGAGGGTGTCGCCGCGAATGCGCGCGCACCCCGCTGCCGCCTCGCGCACTTGTTCTGGCCCTGTTGATAAGGTGAAATAATAAATTTTACGGGTCGATAAAATAGACGGAAAGTAACATAAATTTACACTCAGTTGCAAAACCGATTGCCATCTTTTAAAGGGGACATTATTTAAGGCTAGTATTTAAACGCACACCAAAATATTCTTATTATTTGTTAAAATTTACTAGTGTCCCAACAAAGGCACAATAATTGTACTTAAAAAAAAACAAAAAAACATATGCAGCTTAAATTTAATGCGTCAAGCAAAACTAATGTAATTCCGGTTACTTGACACGCAAGCAGTTAAAAGGTGGTCCTAATGACAAAACCACGAAGGTTCAGCTTCTGAACTTGAACTATCCAAGTCGGAGTGCTCCGAATAAACAAACTAGCTTCTTATTGAATATTTGTAGACGGAGCTGCAATCGCAGTAAAAATTTCGACCCAATTGGATCTGTTGTCTTAATCCCAGCCTACTCGAAAATGTGCTGCATCAACGCAGCTTACTCTTTTTATATATTGTATAATCGGTATGTGTTTATGTCAAATAAAAATCTGACTATTGTCTATTGTCAATTGCACAGAGTGGAAAGTGCCCGTAGTTTCCCCGGTCTTGGGTAGCCATTACAAGGAGGCACATATGATTGCTAGCCAGGACATCGCAGTCACACCGTAAGTGCTTCATTGATTAGTATTTATAATTTTGGTCATGTCTAAGTTCCACATGGCATTCAACGATAACCTGTGTAGGGCCTTAGTCGCCTCTGTTTGGATGTGTATTTGAACTACCTGGAATTCCTCAAAAGATTCAAAAGGAGGGTTGCATGCTGCCGAAGCGAATTTAAGGACGCATGGAAACTTCATCACGACAACGCGCCAAGCCACAGTGCCTTCGTTCTCAACGATTTCCTGGTCAGGACCCACACCCCATTGGTTCCCCAATGGGGTGTCGGTCAGACTTTTTTTGTTTCCTCGTTTAAAAGGAGTAATGAAAGGAAAACATTGGGACACGGTTAAAAATATCCAGGCTCATGGTTACATCGGCTTTAAAGGACATCCCGGAGATAACCTTCAAGGATGCCTTCCAGACCTGGAAACACCGCTTCCAGAAGTGTATCGACGCAGTAAGGTGCTATTTCGAAGATTTTTGACGAATTGTATTAATATGTTTTTTTATGAATTTGTCGCATTACTTATGGAACGCACCCTGTACACGTTTGTTTCTCGTGACAATGCACGATTATCAAATAAATGCTTTTACCTAATAGTTTTAAGGTTTTTTGGAAAATTATGTTTACATGTAGACCATTCTAGGCCACCACAAAATGCTACCGTAAGTAAGAATGGGCCTTACTATCATTTTGTATAGTCAGTATATGACTGGGTTTTCAACCCCAGGTCTTCTCGTATACAGAACTTAGCATACCGAAGACTTTTGTGGCTTTGGCCATGGTCCTTCCTATATGCAGGCTACACGTGAGTTATTTTTCAGTCATCTAGGTATCGCTTGTGATGACGCATCGCATTGACGCTCGTGGACCAGTTTAGTTCTATACCACACAGTTTGAAAGATTTTAAATCTTGTAGGTTTAATTTCCTCGTGAATGGTACAAAAGCGTGGTCTTGCTGGAGTTGAGTTATTATTCAGTCATCTAGGCATCGCATTGACGCTCGTGGACCAGTTTATTTCTATACCATACAGTTTGAAAGATTTTAAACCTTGTAGGTTTCATTTCCTCGTGAATGGTACATTGACGCTCGTGGACCAGTTTATTTCTATACCATACAGTTTGAGAGATTTTAAACCTTGTAGGTTTCATTTCCTCGTGAATGGTACTAAAGCATGGTCTTGCTGGGGTCAATTGATAGGTGATTGTCATCACACCCCCTTTCAGCTTAAATTTGCCATTGACTAGTTCAGCTAGATCGTCAGCATAACTTCAGCTCCTGCAGGAGGGAGTTGATCACTAGTGAAGGTCTCAGGAAGCCGCTGGATGCGGGCAGTGCAAGACCGGTCGTCATGGAAATCCTTGCGGGAAGGCTTCGTCCTGCAGTGGCCGTCTTTCGGCTGATATGTTGATGATGATGAAGAAAATAACATAATTTTGTGCCTTTGTAGGAGAAATGCTACTTAGTGAATAACATTTTACAATTTATTTTTGATAGTGTCAAATACCCTATATATTATTGACAATGTAGGTACGGTAAATCGATACAACTTGCCTGTGAACTTTTTCCCCTCGCGCACCATGTTGGCGAGCCAGTACGTCCGCCGGTACAGGTTCAGTATTAGACACAGGGTCGTGTCGGCCACCTCCTCCACGCCGTAGCCCGGCACATTACATACTGCTATACCTGCAATTAAAAATACTCAGTCAAGAATCAAGGGTTACGAATCTCTTCGGCATAATAATAATAGTGACATATTCCTCTTTATTAGCTCCCTCATGACTGACGATCGTGGTTTATGGTACATTTTAGAGCAGACTGCTTCTATCCAGTATCCATTCTTCACCATATCAAATTACTACCGGATAAACCTGTGTGTAAACTATCATTTAAATCACATTTCGATTAAATAATTGATAGGTGCACACACAACTTTCTTTACGCTAGGATCTTAGGCTAGTAGTCAGCCTAGTGGGAAGGAAAAATGCAGTCGACACTTTCATACCGGGGCAAACAGTAAGCCTTCTCACGGTCAGTGGCCGATTAAGCCCCCCCTCCACCCCATTTATACTCGCGGAACGGAAACAAGTCGGTAGAAAAAAAGCTTTATGTCAATGCTATAAGAATGTTACTTTCGTCGCTTTTCGTTTTGCGTTGCCCGCATTCAGGAGCTTCCCGCGACCTTCACCAGGTCATCGGACCACCGAGTGGGAGGCCTTCCTATACGTCTTCCGGTGCACGGTCGCCATTCGGGAACTTTACTACCCCAACGGCCAGTCAATCTACAATATATGCGATATCTAATATTTGGGGTCGGCTTTGTACGTTTTTCGCCTCGACCTTGTGCTCGTTATTTCTCCACACTCCTTCATATCCCTCTTAACCCCCATCCAACCATGGTTTCTCACGCCTCCGCCTCCCTCTTTAACCTTCTACTCGCATGTCCATCACCCTTTGTGTCACGTGGTCTTTCTCTCTTCTGCATACGCAGCCACACCATACCGTCAACGGTTTCTCATATTTTCCTAGAAGTACTGACCTAATTCCCCGGCGGCTTTGACATCAATGTTGTCGACGCCGGAGCCGATGCGCACGATAATCCGCAGCGCTTTGAATTTCTCCAAGTCCTCCTTGGTGAGTATGATCGTGTGCCACATTAGTGCGCCAACCGCTTCGTTCAGCACCTGCGAGTAGTAAACACATATCGTTATACCTCGAGGACGTAGGAACTCCACCCATGCCCTTAATTATATATTTATCATCATCATATCAGCCAAAAGATGTCCTGGACAAAAGTCTCCACCCAGGATTTCCTTAACAGCCGATGCTGCGCTGCTTCCCGCGACCTTCACCAGGTCCTAATTAATTAGAATTTAGAATTAGATAAAGAACTCAAAATGTCGGATGAAACACAAAAGATCGATCATACAGGTCCAAAAATCCAGGTCCGAAAGTATTAGCATATCCGAAAATCCAATTCTTTTAATAAATTTCTACAACAACCGATATAATAAAACTACAGCGGTGGATAGCTTTGTTTCCACCTCTATAATGAAACTAATATGTAATCACTAGTAATATGTATGTAATAGGCACTATTTGAGCTTGCGTGTCACATCCTCGGCTGCATCGGCACTTACCATCAGGTGAGGTGCAGCCAAACGTACTAAAATTTTTAATAAAAAAAAAAAAAAAAAAAAACATGTGGCAACTATTTTACAGCTAAATAAAGGTCACCATAAATTTAATTATTTACAAAAGGTCGCCTTGTTCGTAAAACATTTTCCTTAAAGTGTAATGTGAAGCGTTTACTACATTGTTATTCATTGATCAGTCCATTTGTATGCATCACTACTGTTCAAGGTCAGTGCTTCAATTATAACAACGATAATTTAATTTATTGTTGCTAAGAAATAATTACAACTTATACAATTTCATCAAAAATTTAAAAACCTGACTGCTTATAAAATGTCACTTAGAATAATATTTAATTGATTTTCTGTAGTACACAATGGCAGATGACATGGCACATTTTATCCAGTAACACAGTTACCGATGGACATGCAATATACGGTTTGTAACAAAATTTGTGTAGGACCCGTATACTGGGGTATCTGCTTATCAAACTGAACAACTTATGTTTTACAAGTTTGCTGAAATCGCAAAAAAAGATTTTGAACTCTGAATATAAAAATTGATTAGCTAATAGACCTATTTTAAACATTTTTGTATGGAGCGAAAAATTTTTCTTAAATTTACTATGGGTTCCTTATGATAAGTTGTTCAGTATGATGAGTATGTAGATGCCCCAGTTAACGGGTCCTACGCCAATTTTGCTTCATTCTGTTAAAGAACATAGTTTAGTTGGACTTAACACTTACATATAAAATACATTTTTAACTAATCAAGCTTTCAATAAATTCTTTTTAAATTTATGCTCCTTCTAATCTTACGTTTAATAATTAAAACGACGAACTGGTGAAGGTCGCGGGAAGCCGCTGGATGCGGGGCAGTGCAGGATTGGTCGTCGTGGAAATCCTTGGGGAAGGCCATTGTCCAGCAGTGGATTTTCGGCTGATATGATGATGATGAATAATAATAATATTCAGGAACAAAAACACACGCTCATCTGGCCCCAAACTAGGATTCCCTGTGCCAAGGGAAACAAAGACTGATGTACTCGTACATGTTACTTCGAATAAAACAGAGTCGGAACGGTAGAACGAGACATGCTAACCTAACCGTCTGTCCGTTTTATTTGGAGTTTTTACACAGTAGTTTACAAGCGGCGCACCGTTTTTGTAAAACATCTTATCCTACATTTGGCTGCGACATTAATATGTACTTATATTCGTTTAAATGATGAAATAGCTTTTGCAGAAGGTGGTTTTATTATTTCGAGATAGATTTAAGTCATAGCTGTATTGATAACGATGGATTTACGCTAACTAATAGTTCAGTAAAGTTAAACATGAAAAGGGGGTCGTGCTTGCAAAAGGTCCGGTCGTTATGAATTTTTTATATGTTGTTAAGACCTAAACCAATATTAAAAAACCAGATTTGCTATTTCCAAAGTGCTGTGCGAGCGGCATTGTGCCCAAAAAACCATGAAATTTTCGGGGTTTTTTTTCAGTTTTTGCTCAATATCTTAGTGATGGAAGGGTCTGATTGGTATAGTCACTATGAATATTTTTAAAGTAGACTAAATTTGCTACAATTTGATACTAAGGCGAGCTCTATACAGCCATTGGTTCCCAAGATACAGTTCTTCGAAAATAGGCATTTTTTTCCAAAAAGTGAATATTTTTCGGAATGTTCACTTATTTTGTGAAATATCTTCTAAAATACGCATCCCATGTTAAATATAATATGAAATAAAGTTGTAGTAAATTTAATTAGCTTTCATTTGAGACAAAACTGGTACCTGTAGGCCCCAGTGGTTCTCTCAAAATCGGCAAATAACCAAAAACAGTCATAAGTCGATTTTAGGGGGTGATACAAATAAACTGTTCTCACGTCTTTTTATTTATCCAACAGTTATAATTTATAAATGACATTTACACAAAAAAGAAAACTAATATAAATCATGTACGTATTGTGTTTTGGTTGCCAAATTATGCCTTTCTTTTTATCTTAGAAGGCTCGGGCTTGGGCTCGCCCGAAGATGGTGTCTCGATGGGTGATGGACGCTAGGAGAGGCGCCCAGTCTGTAGTCGGGTCATCTTCATCTTTCGAGCATTTCAGCTCCACTTCCGGGACGTTAATGCACAGTTTGCCACCGAAGAACTGTATCTTGGCAACTTATGGCTTTATAGAGCTCGCTCTAGTCTCAAATTGAGGCAAATTCAGTCTACTTTAAAAGTATTCATAGTGACTATACCGGTCAGACCCTTCCTTCACTAAGATATTGAGCAAAAACTGAAAATATCTGAAAATTTCATGGTTTTTTGGGCACAGTGCCGCTCGCACAGCAATTAGGAAATTGCAAATCTGGTTTTTTAATATTGGTTTAGGTCTTAACAACATATAAAAAATTGATCGGACCTTTAGCAAGCACGGATGTACGTCTTGACTGAACTATAAGAGGATCAAGACGATTCAAACAACGGCCCATCTGATTGCATGCCCAATGTGCCCTAACACCTGCACTCGGGAGGCCATTAAGATCGCCGCATACTGGGTAGGAGAGATATGAATTATCATCGACACGATAGAAGAAGAAGACGAATCTAACAACAGCTCGCACTCCAAAATCCATCAAGCCGTTTAGGCTACAAGCTTAGCCAAAGATATAAAAATAAATATACACATACAAACAGAAATAAAGCCTTTTGAGTTTGAAGAAAAACAGTCGTGTAAAAATTAAACAACGTTTAAGCGCCATTAAATTGAACGAATTCTATGCATTTGATTTCAATTCTATTTATTGGTTTTTTGTATTGGTTTATTAGAGAACTTTACTGCCCCATCAGAACTATGTGCCTCGCCCACTGCCACTTAAGTTTAGTGATTCTGAGGGCTACGTCTGTTACTTTGGATCTTCTATGGATCTATCTCATTTCCGATTCGAACAGGAAGGGATTTTAATTCGTATTTAGTAATATTTGTGTAACCTACACATTTTATTGTATTTTCGTTTTTTTGTGCTTTGTCGGTGAATAATGGTTTTATATCTACATCTACCTGTGTACTTTCATTAATTTTTGTGTTTCGACTTTGTTTAAATAAAGATCTAACCGCTATTTGAGCAGTCGTCTGGTAGTTACGTGGTTCGGGAGAATGTTACAGCGGAGATAAAATAACATCACAACATATGATCGACCTTTCGCACACCTGTGGCAGTTGACCTATCAATCTGATGATCATAGCTGATCTCAACTAGACTATATTACTCATTCTCTAAATTTTCCATTAAATTATGAAGATTTCTACATCGCACACGGCATTTATCTCGACCCGCGACTTGCAAATCTCGTTGAGCCGTTGATGTTGGTTGCTGTCACTGTCCGTGTCAGAAGCTTGAAAATTCTAACAATGGGGTTCGCCCTTGGCCCTAAAACCTCCACTAATCTAGCCTAGCCTTCCCGAGTTTGGAAAGAAATCCGACCCCCAGCAGTGGGGATATGTTATGTTAACTACATCACCACAATCCCTTCGTTATGGTGTTCTACCCCTGGCTCGATTGCCTACCCCAGGATGATGAACTTCTGTAGACTATGCTGGCATAGGACACCGCAAATAGTGTCACACACGCTACTGTCCACTCCGTCTCTTTAGGCCCAGGCCAGTTGAAGTTGAAGTGAAGGTCAGACGACGACAAGAAGTCTAAAGAAGCAAAATGCCGTCTGATAGCAAATTGTTGAGAGCCTCACCGTGCTGTTAAGCCCTGGAGGAATGCTGCAAAACAACGTTAGGGAAACGTCACTATTTGCAGTCGAAAGACGTACACTGTTGAACAAAGGCCTCCTCCTCAAGGGTTTCCACTACGAGGAGTCCGCATTAAGCGGCATCCTGCGACCTTCACCAGGTCGTCGATAAACCGAGAGGAAAGCCTGCCGTGCTAAGTCTTCTGAGGCGTAGTCGGAACTCGAGGACTTTACTAACCCAAGTTTCAATAAAATTCTAAGTGAGTGCGTTACCTTCTCGTGTATTTCAGATGTGGACTGCGCGTCACAGAAGGCAACTGTCGCCACGTCCTTCAGAATCGGCATCTCGACGGTGCAGTCGCGCCCGTCCAGTAGGGCCACCAGCGGCCTGCAACAATACAACGTAGCAAATATACACTTTTTAACCTTATATGTGGCCTTATTATCGTACGTTTTTTCGTACAACACTGCGAATCACCGCGGCAAACTGGCACTGAGCTCGCTGTCATCTCATGTCGCTTTGAACAAGCAAGTCGGCAGTGTGATTACGACCCTGGAGCACAATGCAACACAGGAAGCTATGCGTGGCGAATTTATGCTATTTTATTTATGCTAGAAACGTCGTCTCCGCCACCACGTTTGAACTCAATCAAATAATACAAAAATCGGTGCACGCTTTCGCCACGCAGAAAAGGACAAACTGGCGAAAATCTCACCAATTAACATTGCCAAGCCCCACTATAAAAAACACATCATTATCAACTGGTTATCTCAGCAAAAAGACATCCACTGCTGAAATGGGTCCTCTCCTCCAAGGATTTCCAAACAGCCCGTCCTGCGCTGCTAGCACCCAGCAACTCCCTCCCGCGAACTTCACCAGGTCGTTAACACATAAGTAATACAAGTTATATAAAGTTGAACTCATTGCAAAGTATTCTATCTATTTAATTTTCTATACCAGCTTTAATTTTCTATTCGGTCCTTCTAACCAGAGGTACCGGGTTCAAATCTGGACGGCCAATGTACCAATGAGTTTTTCAAAAACTTACGTACATATATTGCTTTAACGGTGAAGGAAAACATCGTGAGGAAACCTGCACACGCCTGCGAAGAAACTCGAAGGTTGTGTGTGAAGTCGACCAACCCGCACTGGGCCCGCGTGGTCGACTATGGCCTGATCGCCCTAATTCAGGGTAGGCTCGAGCCCCTCGGTTGGGACGTATATGAGCTGATGTGACTGACCAGCTGCTATGTCGAGGATGCGTAATAGAAACCCTTTGAGTGTTCAGAACCTCAGTACTTCTGAGCTGCGGGAGCCTTTGAGCGATTGAATGCGCAGTTTGATAGATTAAATACACCGTGCTTTTAGTTCTGTAAAGCGGGAGTCATTACAAATGGATATGAACTCATGCACATGGGTCATTGAAATACTAAGTGAGCAACTGATCAAACAGCTGCTTTTTTTCGTTACTATCAGATCCCGCCGCCCAAGCCAGGGAAGGAAGCCTCGCTTCATGAGTCACCTTGACAGTATCTTCATCAACAAACCTAACGAACTTATTATCGCTCGCTTCACTTGCTGAACTCTAGTCCAGAATCCTTTTGTTGTCTTACTTAATATTATCTCTTTGTCTTACTTAAAACCATGAATGAAAAAAAATGCGTGCGATTTGAGATCGGGGAGCATAGCGCAGAAATTCCTCCCGCGTGACAGATCACACCTAAGTACTTTTATGTTTTCTGGGGATCTGAGTAGAGGAAGCGTTTTAATTATGAAGTCTTTAATACTGTACACTGGGAACAATACCCGAATCCAGATCGTTCGCAACTCTGAATAGCGGAATGGTTTAAGTGAATTAATGCTAGTAAGCCCTCTTACAGCTCAGAAGTACTAAGGTTCTGAATACTGGAAGAGTTTCCATCAACGCATCGAGAGTCGCGAGCGTGAATTCCACTCAAGGCAAACATTAATTCATAAATACAAGGAATCCTAGTTTGTAGATATAAGTCTGTTGTTCCCATAATACAGATAACCTTCACTTGTTTTCGTTACTTCGGTAGTAAAATCTTCAAATCTAATACTAACTACGTATTTCATTGAAAGGTCGTATCTTTCGAGGTCGGGTAGGTGGAGGGTGGGGGTACAGAATCGATACAACACGGTCCATTAGCCGGAGACAAAGAGGCGCAAATTGACGGAGGGGCCCGACTTGGGCCGAATTAATTTCCGAAGCAAATACTTCAAGTTGCAGAGGACGGACTGAATGCCAATTGAGGGCGCGTTCCGAATTCCCGATAGATAACTTACGAGTACATCGAGATTCTGGTGCTAGGTTAACTTTTATGATGTGCAAAATTTAATCGTATTGTCTCGCTAATTTTTTAGTTATTCGGAGTACCATTATATTTGGTTTTGTTTGGTACACTCGGTCGCACGTCACTGGTAATACTTTGACCTTGAGCAAGTCTATGAAGATTTCTTAATAAAGTATTTCAGTATACACTTTCGCTATCAAAAGCTTTCAAAAGCTATTTCGATATAAGGCTTACTTATATCGAAATAGCTTTTGACCGCGGGTTCTTGAGGTTGAGTGGTGAGTGAGGACATGAGTTTTCTACAGATCCCTCAGGAACTATATCGAGCTATTCTGATTAGCAGTTCATGTCACCTCCCACCCCCTCAACCAATTCTATACAAAAAAAAACACTTCAATCCGTTGCTCCGCTGCGACGCCAACGTGCGCGAGCTTGGAATGAGTTTTCCCCAGATCCCTCGGGAACTATGTCACGATATGCTAACTAGTTAGTTATGTCATTTCCCACCTCCTCAAATAATCTCAACAAAACTTAGTTCCGTTCGATGTTAACAAATTAACCAAAAAAAACGGCCAAGTGCGAGTCAGACCCGCACACATAGGGTTCCGTACCATCATACTAGATGGCGCTAGTACAAAGTATTCCGTACCATCGTACTAGATGGCGGCGCTAATTTCTTCACGTTTTTTGTATGGAGAGTATTCGTTGTTATAGCGGCAACAGAAATACATCATTTGTGAAGATTTCAACTGTGTGACTATCACGGTACATGAAAAATAGCCTGGTGACAGACAGACGGACAGACAGACAGACAGACGGACGGACAGCGAAGTCTTAGTAATAGGGTCCTGTTTTTACCCTTTGGGTACGGAACCCTAAAAAGAGGTTTTTTTTTTAGTTCCCTCAGGAACTGCATCGGACTATGCTGTTTTAACGGGTTAAAAAGTAGCCATATAAGTACCTTTTCAGTGACACAGGCTACTGCATGCAAAATTTCATCAACATTGGTAGGTAAGGTATTAAAGCGTGAAAAGGTAACAAACAAACATAATATGTATTAGTAAGGATTCGTAGTGTTACGACTTGTGTGCAGTCGATCGTTCTACGTTATTATTTGCAAAGATGATAAAAGATTGTTTTTATTTGTCAATTGTATTTATATTTTGAACTAGCTGTTGCCCGCGGCTTCGCCTGCGCAGAACCCGTTTTAAGCCACTTTTTTATAAAAAACCTTCTCCTGACAAATAAACACAACAAAATAGAATTAGCGAAATCGGTCTAGCCGTTCACGCATGATGCGATGACCAAGGAAAATAGAGATTCATTTTTATTTAAATGGGTATAAGGACAATAATATTAAAAAAAAATCGGGACGGAAGAGCTAAACAAATAACAGTTATTTAAACAATAGTTAACAATGGTTAAATTTTTCAGTGATAAAAACATGTGTCATACCCGTGACAGTTAAGTTTACCAAGTATCTGGTATCTCATCTGTGGTTAAGTATGACTTACAAATAACCTAACCAATTTTATTAAAAATTAAAACCCGACTGTATAGAAAAATGTATTCTATGTCACTAAGGGGATCGAGACGAATCTAACGACACCTCATACTTCACAATACATGGAGCCGTTTAGGCTACAGGCTCAGAAAAAGAAACAGACAGACATACATACATGCGTATACAGGTTGTTACAAAATTGGTGTAGGTCCCTTTAAATGGGGCTCTTACTCATTATACTGAACAACTTTTGCTCTACGACCAGGTGAGATATTGTCAAGGGTTTACCAATTGTTAATAAAAAAATTAATAAAAATAAAAGACTTTGCTGAAATCGCTTTTTTTTACTTTTCATACAAATCGATCTGCTGATCGGCCAATTTTGTACATTTTAGGATGAAATGTCCAATTTTTGTTGGAGAATTGACTATGGGTTCCTTGGGAAAAGTTGTTCGGTATGATGATTAAAACCCCCAGTTAACGGGTCCTACACAATTATTTTTACACCTGTATATTTTAAAGTTGTTTTTTCAGTCGGGTTAAAAAACATTATTCTTCTTCTTGGGCAGTCGGGTAATAAAGGCATTGCCGGCAATTTTTTAAAATCATCAGTTAGTAAAAATCGGTCAAATGCGAATCGGACTCGGGCACGAAGGGTTCCGTACCATCGTTCAAGATTCAACACCATGTACAAAGGCCAGCACGCTGAAAGGCTAGACACATGTAGTGCGATTCTGATCCATACGCATACGGCATAAGAACGGTACAAAGTCCAAATTGCAATACAAATCTGTTGACCAGATCACGAAAGAGCAGGTCGTTCGCATTAGTATCCAATTCAAAAGATTATATTTGGCTTCTTAGACGAAATAACAGTAATTCAGATCAAAAAGTTATTAAATTAAGTCCATGCTTTCCATAAATTAGGTAAGGCAGTTTGCGCGCCGCAAATTTAAGCGCGTTTTATCATCCCTGCAGCGCCATCTATTGGCAGTTCAGATCTCAAAGGAATTAATTGCATGATTTCGATCAATTAGGTAAGGCAGTTTGCGCGCCGACAACTTAAGCACGTTTTATCATCCCTGCAGCGCTACCTATTGACAGTCTGTTGCTATGATGTTAATGTCTTTGGTATGTGTAGGTTATATGGATAAAAAAGTACGTAAGCGCATTTAAAATCGATTTTATTATATGTATACGGGACCTCTTTAAAAAAGAGGTAAAAAGAGGGACCTCTTTACTTTTCCGGGATAAATAATACCCAACTATGTAATGGTGGTCAAAGAAACACATCTCAATGTAAAGGTTTCATATTGATACGTTGAGCTATTCTAAAGATACTATTTTTTTGCATTCCTGCAGGAACCCTCAATTTTTTTGGGATTAAATATGTCCCAGTTTTAGCTCGCGATATAAGGTATCAACGTGTAAAATTTAATGGCAATAGGTCAAGCAACATTAGCGTAGTGAGCCATTCTAGAAATGCATACTTTTGATTTTCCCACGGGAACTCTTGAATTTTCTTGGATTAAAAGTAACCTATATAAGTATGTTAAACCGGGCTATAAGGAACCACCATACAAAATTTCATCAAAATCAGCCTGGTAGTTTTTGCGTGATGCGCAAACATACAGACAGACAGACAAAAATTCTAAGTTGTTGTTTTGGCCTCTATATCGTTAGTAATGTCTACCACAGTTATTATTTTCAGAAAATATTTCATGTACAGATACGGCCCCGTTACAGTTTTATTATATTATAGATAGATAGATAGATAACACCTAATAAATATGTATCAATAGCGGAAAAATTACAGAACAGGCAGTTGTTTTTTGTGTAGTGTTTTGTTGTTTTTTGTGTTTTTAGTGTAGTATTGTTTTTAATTACCAACATGTTTACGACTGATTGGCCCATTAGTTACAACCTTAATGTTCTGATGTTACAAATATGTTTATTGTTTGTTTACTCTAAGTGGAAATTCGTAAATTAATTTTCACTAAAACAACAAAAATTTTTACAATGTAAACTTTTTAATTGATTCTAGAACTAAATTCGGAACGCACCCTTATTAAATCCGGACTCGACGCGTCACCATCTGTCCTCCCCCCGCCCTCCACACCCCCTATAATTAAAGCACGCCGGTACGATTAAACTAATAATTTAAACTTTCGTAATAGCGAGGCAGAATTATTATTATTTCCAGGCCCAAGTTCGAGCCCAAACGAGAAAGTAATTCCAAGTTGGATGGGAGAGTTTCCAGAGTTTCCCGAACTTTCCTCCGGGGCAGACGAAAACAGATTTGGCGGCAAACAAAGGTGGCGGGGGTGGGACGCCCCCGTCAAATGGTAGGGTTAGCGAAAAACTGACACGTGCGCGCATCTTAATTTTTACCGGGCATACAGAGGAGCTACAGACAAGTTAAGAATATCACAGGCTTTCTTCTTATCATCAAATACTACTTATACTGGTAGTTCCATGGGGAACGCACGATTTACACCATGACCGGCCCTGCGCTGCCTCCATGTAAGCTGCTTCTCTCGTCATTCATCAGGTCGCCGTTCATTAACTTAACTGCCCCTACAGGCCAGCCGCAACTTGGGTAAGTGGGGACGTTATATCATAAACTGAGGAGATCGCGTCCCAGCCTAATATATGTACAAGAGGCCCATGCCCCAACGATCGGTAGCCTCTTTACTTCACCTAGGGGACCAGAATAGGTGGAGTTTGCAGCCAGAAGTATGCGCCCGGCTTTTATGATCAACGCTTGCCTGCTGACGGATCTATCTATGGCTTGTCGGTCCCTTGACACGGGCCATGGACTCGTAGTAGTAATATGGTCAGTTGTAACCTGGGCAATGTTTTGCTTTGCAAGCACGTGGAGGCCTGGTCTGGGGTCCGTCTGGTGCGCAACTAGTGTTAGTCATAGCCAGCCGTTGGGCAATGGGCGAGAGCAACACAGGGCAAGTTCGTGGCCCTTTAAGCTGACCAGCTGGTTGCTGTACTAGCGAGAAGGCATCTGCGGCACTTGCCTGGAAAACAAGTAGACTGATCCGGTCGCATAGAAGTGAAACTGGACATGAACGATAAGCGCCGGGAAATGAGCGTGCCTATCTCCGATATCATGCTGGAGATGTGGAAGCCAGCTTCTCTGGCGTCCCGAGCGGGGATCAAACCTCCAATAGCGAAAGCCGCGGGAGATGAGGGAGGTTCCATCTGGATCCTTCCACGAGGCACTCGCCTTACAGAGTACCAGAACAAGCGACTTGGCGGCAAGACCTACCGCAGCTGGTACTTGCCTTCGCCTAACGGTGTTAGCAGGAATAGTGGCCCTTACCATATGACCGGAACGTTAGTGAGCGGGGACGCTGTATTATAAACCAGAGTAATTTAGCGAAAGTAGTAGATGCCCACTGCCATTCGATTTTAGTGTTTCCGTGAGCTATGTACCGAAATTGGTTCTCCTACGATCTCCTTATTTCTGATTCTATCGCGAAGAAAAACTCCGAGCATAGCTCACTCCTTCGTCCCTAGGTGAGCTTGAGCCTTTCAATGAGGCCCATTACCTTTAGCAGCAATTAATTAATCATTTATTTATTTAGTCTTGAGACTTTCCTATATGCCTTTTTTTCTGAATTATTGCTATAGTAATGTAGGTAATTAAAATGCGCTACTAGGTCAATCAAATAAATACAAAATTCAATCTGTAATTAAACTTCGAAAGAAAATATTCTGCCTCCATGGCAGTGTCTAGTCGCCTGTAGTCTACTCGCTTCACAACGGGAGGTCACTTTGGGCTTACTACACCGTGACCGTTATAAAAATATCTACGTTTTGCCGCCAAAC
The DNA here is from genome assembly GCA_947284805.1 of Coleophora flavipennella. Lineage (NCBI taxonomy): Eukaryota > Metazoa > Arthropoda > Insecta > Lepidoptera > Coleophoridae > Coleophora > Coleophora flavipennella. The sequence goes on from OX369308.1 coordinate 3,242,078, forward strand.
ATCAATGTTTTTTATTGGTTTATCAACAACTGTTACAACCTTACATGCTAAAAAACCAAAATATGTTCATTATCTAATTATTACACAGCCTCTTACAGATAAACACAGCATGCTTAAACGTGCACTAAGTAAGTAATTTAAACAGCATTGATTTATCCTACGGCAATGGAAATAAGATAGTCAGTTTCAGTTGGTTGGGATTCTTCATCACCTATAGTGAATGAAAAAAAAACACCTTTGTCTTGTTTACGTATTCAACTGATAACCCTAGCAAAAATTCTTGGCAACCCCTTCGGACAAGTTTTGATGGAAAGTAAACAAGATTAGCGCGAGGAAGAATAAGGTGCGTGAACACGATGGACCCGCTACTTTGTGGACAGTCCGAGGGGATTCGGTCTCAGAAAGCCTCTATTGCATAATGACAATGACACAATTATAAAAAAAACGCGATGCATGCAAACAGAGGTGACAGAACATGAACGGATATACGTATATTTAATTTAAGGATATTTTTTTGTCTCCATCTACTTCTTACTTTCCTGGACCTATGCATCTGCCCACTTCTCTCTGTTTATTGTCAGGCTCAATTGCGGTATAAAACTATTCCAGAATTCGAAAATATGTAATGTGTAGTGTATAGTAATAAAATCAAAGTTATACATTTTACTTTGCGAAATTTAGAGCATAAGCGCATTCACTAGTGAATCTATCTGCAGATTCCTTAAGTTACTGATGGTCGGTTTAGTGACTTTATTTAGAGCTACTTCGCACTTTAGTTGCTTCGCTCCTCGCTACTCAAAATATAAACTACTGTCCGTCCTTTCATCTGCCCCTCCCTCCTATATCGCTCCAATCAATAACTGCCTATATTATACAATATTACTTCCCATCAAGATTAAATATTCACGCATAATTATATAGTTTTTCACTGTTAATTATTATTGAGCATGGGCTATGAGCTGAGCTGAGCTCTAATGCATGCGGTCTTGATTTGAAATAAAATAAAAGATCTATACATGGGACATTCAGCAAACTGTCATTTTTGACATTCTCAAACACATGGTGCGAATAGGACGTCCAGCGCCCAAACCGCCCGGGACACAGAGTCAAATTCTATTTATTAAACTCGTATTATGAGTGGTTAACTTGTTAGACGCTTCTGTTAGGACTTGGGGTTTAGTTTAACTAAGTTATGTCCCTTTTGCAAGTGGAGAATCGGGTAAAGAAATGGTCTCGTCTGTTGTTTGGATGTAATCAACAAACTTTCAACGGTTATGTATCACCAAGTAATATGATGGAAAACGGCTAAAAAAGCAAAAAAATCTTGTCGCGTATTTGTTGTTTATAATAACGTATTCATTCTTAATCATGGCTTGGTTGATGTCTTTACTACAGATTTTATGTAAAAACGGTAAACGTCAATTTCAAAATGTTTATTTAAAATAGGCGCATATTACACTCTTTCTGATGGTACAAAAATAGTAAAGTAAAACCTCGATAAACTGTACGGGGAAAAAACCAATTGGCGAATTATCAAGGCATCCGCGGATTATAGTCTGCAAAGGCCATTTTGGTTGCTAATATAATAAACACTTTTTAATAAAAAATCTTAGATTTATCAATTGATTAATCTGTATATATAAAGGAAACACTGACTAACAAACATACTGACTGATCTATCAACGCACAGCTCAAACCACTGGACGGATCGGGTGGAAATTTGGCATACAGATGCATCATGACGTAGGCATCTTTAAGAAAGGATTTTGGAAAATTCCCGCGGGAACGGCAATGGTATCTGCGCGGGCGAAGCCACGGGCAACAGCTAGTAATATATAAGTTCAAGTAAAACAAATATTCAGTTCAGACTACCGTGAAAACCGGATTACAGCAGGTCCGGATTATTGAGGCCTTACAGTAATTACATTTCGTACAAGGTTGCGTATATGAAATAGACCAACCCACACTGGGCTGTGGTGGTCGACTAAGGCCCGATCGTCCTAATTCAGGGTAGGCTCGAGCCCCTCTGTTGGGGACGTATTTGAGCTGATATGATGAATATTTCGAAAATGGCAACAGGTTTGTGGCGCGGAGTATATTTTTCTGGCTAGCACGCACAGTATTTTATCTGTGTTTCTTTACCGCTATGGCGTGCAAACAAGTTTGTCACATAGTAAGCTGTTTTTTTTTACAAATCACTGAATTAAAAACTATAGGATTGCGTAATGAGGACTCTGTTGACTCAGTTTACTGAGCTCTGCGTACGCGTGCGGTCGTTTTTACAGTGACGCCTGCAGGGGTCCGTTGGCGATGGGCCCTTAAGAGCGGACGCTAGCTGAGAGACATTTGGAAAATAGGTATTTAAAACAACTGTTGCTGTTGCGCTTTGACTAAACCGCCTCTAAATACCGTGCGATAAGGACAACTGTAGCTCCCGGGGAATACTTCGATTAAAAATTGCAAAATTCGAGGCTTGGCTTTCGACGATTTTCTCCTCCAAAATTAGACCTATGTTAAAGAAATTGTTCACATAGAATAATAACTAGATGTGCTAGGCCCCTATGTTTAACTTTTTTTGTAAATACTTTTTGAATCTCCACTCTAGACGCCTTAAGTGGTGATAAAAATTAGGTATTTTTCTAGCATTTTTGAAGGCTTCCAGTTGCTCGTAAAAAAGGCTAACGAAAAAAGGAAGACATAGGAGCATAGAAGAAATTAAAATTTATTTTATGTATAAAAATCATTTCTTTAGTGTTAAAAATCAATGAGAAAACTGTCGAGAACATTTGTATGGAAAAAGCAGTGCCCGCCTCCCCTCTTAATAAGCCCATTAAACTAATAATCCTGTATAAGAAAGATAAGAAAAATGTATATATTGCTTACCTAGACTGCAGGGGTCCGTTAGCGATGGGCCCCCGCATACTCTCCATACGCGGTCTCTTTGGCAGCATCTTGCGTTTGTCCATTTAAAGCGGCCAAGCCGCTTTAACTATCACTCCGCAGCGCGTCACCTGGAACAATACAGCGAAAATAATTTAATACTGAATAACGTAAACACTAAAATAAGAAATGTCCAAGTTTATAAAAAATCCTTTCAGCCAATTTTCAACTCATAAAACTTTTTGGAGTAATCCGGACAGTTGCTTCCAGTTATCCAGTTGCTCCATAACGCAACCAAATATTTGGTCAGTTTTTGCATAATTGTCACGAGTACAACTAGTACTTTCATTTTATATCTTACTCAGCCATTTCCCTTATCGTTTTTTTGGTCACGATAACTTAAAGTTCTTCCGTTCCCACAGGGAAAATGAATTTTTAACGTTTCCTCGTCCGAAAAAAAACGGAACCACTATAGGATCACTCGTGTGTCTGTCCATCCGTCTGTCACAGCCAATTTGCTCGGAAACTACTGGACCGATTGAGTTAAGATTGGTACATATATGTAAGTCGGTGACCCAAAGACGGACGTGTAACGTAAATAAATGAATTTCAAACATGGGGAGCCACTTTCGGGGGGTAAATTAGATATAAGTTGTCAAAATATATTGTGTGACATATGAAATAAAAGGACTTGTGTGAATTTCAAATATTTTTTTTATAACTTCAAGATTAATTTATTTATTTATTTACACTTTAGTACAAAAAACATTTTAGTAATGCTAATACCTAGAGATACTATAATATACACAGTAGTAGTATATACAGTAGGCGGTCTTATTGCTAAAAGCAATCTCTTCCAGACAACCTTTCAGTACAGGAAAGCACGAAATACTTAATTTTACAATAAGGGCAGAGATATAAGCAACTTAATTAACTGACTTAATAATAATAATACATGCTAATATTATTATTCTATACATATATAGTAACTATTACTATAATAGTTTTAAAGTTATTTAAGAAAATAGGCGGAATGGACCTTCCCCCCCCCCTCTTATTTCCGTAACTACTGGGGCCTAAAACCTTTAAATCTATAAGAAAATGTAAACTTCTTCCGTTCCCACAGGGAAAATGAATTTTTTTAGTCCAGAATAAGTAGACCCCTATTTGCCTAGAGCAAAGAACGAGAGATCTTGTTCTGTTGGTAGTTAAAGTTATGCTGCAGAACCCTCTTTGTGTGACCCCCTAGTCGCACTTGGCAGTTTTTTATTATTTTAGACTCAGTAGGTTTGGAGAAGAGGGGGATTTTCGTCAATTTCCCTTGATACCTTTTTATTTATGCACTAGCTTTTGCCTGCAGCTGCACCCGCGTGGACATCGTTTTTATAACTGTATTTGAGGGTGAGCGTGAACATGGGTTTTCTCCAGTTCCCTCAGGAACTATACCGGGCTATATTTTTTGACTGACTCGGTGGCTCAGTGGTTAGTGCTCTTGACTACTGATCCGAGAGTTGTGGGTTCGATCCCCACCCAGAGCAAACATTTGTGTGATGAGCAGATTAGTTTGCTCTGTGTCTGGGTGTTAAATATCAATATATGTATGTATTTAAACGTATATAAGTATGTATATCAGTCTCTGGTTCCCATAACACAGGAAATCCTACTTTGGGGCCAGATGACCATGTGTGATTTGTCCCAGAATATTTATTTATTTATTATCCTGATTACCTGCCTAAGTCACTTCCACCCCCTCAACAAACTCTACACAAAAAAATCAATCCGTTGCTCAGTTGTTGAGACTACAACGTGCACGAGCGTGGAAGTGAGTTTTTTCTAGATCCCTCAAGAACTATGCCAGGTTATGCTAATTAGTCCATTATGTCATTTCCCACCCCCTCAACCAATTCTCGGTGCAAAACCCTATTTTTTTTATTTCCCTCAGGAACTGTATCGAACTATACTATTTTCAAGGGATAAAAAGTAGCCTATGTCCTTCCCAGTGACACAGACTACCTGCATGAGTTGAGGTGTTAAAGCGTGAAAAGGTAACAAACAAATAAAATTTTACATTTGTAATATTAGTAAGGATTTTTAAAATTGTAAAATTTTTTTTTAATATTTATTTAAACGAGCTCTCATTTGATACGTCACTTGATGTCATCATTATATCAGCATAAAAACGTCCACTGCTCCCCCAAGGATTTCTACGACGACCGGTCCTGCGCTGCCCGCATCCAGCGGCTTCCCGCGATCTTCACCAATTCGTCGGTCCACCGCGTGGGAGGCCAGCGTACGTGTTTTCCGATGCGTGGTCGCTACTCGAGAACTGTACTGCCCCAACGGCCATCTGTTCTACGGGCTATGTGCCCTGCCCACTGCCACTTCAGTATAGCGATTCTGTGAGCTATGTCGGTTACTTTGGTTCTCCTGCGGATCTCTTCATTTCTGATTCGATCGCGTAGGGAAATTCCGAACATAGCTCCCTCCATTGCCCTTTGGGTGACCTTGAACCTTTTTATGAGGCCCATAGTAAGCGACCATGACTCAGTTCCGTAAGCCATCACCGGCAACACAAACTGGTCAAAGACCTTAGTCTTGAGACACTGCGGTATTGGGGACGAGAAGGTATTGCGAAGCTTCCCGAACGCTGGCCAGCCGAGATGGATTCGTCGATTGATCTCTTTCTTGAAGTTGGACCTACCTAGCTGGACCTGTTTGTCCCAGGTACCTGGTGGACTTGAAAAAAAAAAGTTTCTCATTTGTCCCCTAAAAATCGAAATTCGTTCATTTACACTAAACGTCCCTGATTGGGTCATCCAACTCCATGTTATCTAGTAGATTCGGTCAAAATGGGTTGTAATGGACGGAAAGGTAGACATAATATGAGTGATCTTATAATGATTTTTTTCGTCAGATGTACGGAACCTTAAAATAATCTGAAGGCAATGGCACTTTCAGATTTAGCTTATAACTCAGGATGTAATCAATAACTAGGGATGAGTTGTCATGCAAATAAATAGTAAAAAAACTGAAAGGGCAAATGTCTACTCACAATATCGATGTTGGCATACTCTTGACGGTCTTGTGCCGCATATTTTACCTAAGGGCAGAAATGTTACCTGTGAATTTTTATATTCTTTTATATGCTATGAATGTAACAAAGAACGTTAGGAAAGACACGTGCAAACAATGCTAGTCCTACTATTATGTTTTTTTGTAAAAGGAGGTAAAAAGAGGTACTTAAGAAGAGGTATGTAAGAAACTGCTACTTAGCCAACCTAGTCAAGCGATTATGTAACACCTAAAACTGATCTGATCACCAACCAAACTGGATACCATTATATCGAAACTTCGCAGAGGATCTTACCAATCGAAGACTATCTCCATAGGGAAATTATATGTCACGTTAATGGCCGCACGTTTAGGACTGCACACTGCATTTTTGTAGGCTCATTGGAAACTACGATTTTTCACATAAGCATGTATGGTCAAAACGAAACGAAATTTGTTACCAAATCGGGCAGTGTCGGGCAGGCAAAAAAAATAGCGAGCGAAACGAGCGATATTAGGTTCGGCCAGGTTTAATTGATTATACAGTCAAAGAGAGCCCCCCCCCCCACCCCGGTAGCAGGATGCTTCACAGAAGAAGAAATCATCGGTTTTATTATACAACCTCCACCAACCCGGACTTGGCCACCGTGCGTGGAGTATGACCTAGAACCTTCCTTAGTTTGGGAAGAGAGCCGTGTTCCAGTCATGGGAAAGTTATGGGTTGTCAAAGATAACGATTGCGCATGTTAGATTAGCTGGTCTAGGGGTAAATGTCCATGTATAACAAGCGCATTTAAACAAACTTAGACGCTCATGGCTATTCTGATCACGTCTCGACAGTCTGCAGCAACGCTTGCATGCACTCTGTGAAATAAGCTAGCACGGGGCAGCGCACTCAAATTCACACTACTATTGAGAAATAACAATACTTGAATGAATAAACAATTACGTATTGTCTGAAAGATGATAATATATTATCATTAGTGTCCCTGCGAGCCGCCATAGTGCGCTGCGTAAAACGTAATTTGTTTCTTATTTGAATACTAGCTGTCCTGGCGAACTTCGTACCGCCTCACAAACTCTATACTACAAAGGGTTCGAAAATATCCCATATTTATTATAAATATCAAAATATCGGATATCGATGATATATATATCCGATGTACATATCAAAATCTTGATACATATCCATTTTTTATGAAGCCCATATCACTATTTTATTGTATTATTTATGTAAACTATTTGCATATTATATGCTCGCGCACCCTCGGAGACATAGAAACTATGTATAAGAAACTATGTTATATATAAAAGCTAGTATGCCATATGACTATGACGAAGTGACAGATTTTGGCGCGCGGCGGTCGTCGCGTCCTCAGTCAAAATTTGTGCTGTCAGATCAAGCCACAATGATTATGTGAATATTTTAAGCGTCTACCTGTTGACTTTATCAATATCGAGCAAAAAAAATCATGTTTGTTGTATTGGAGCTCCCTTAAATATTAATTTTTATTCTGTTTTTTAGTATTAAAATTTGTTGTTATAGCGGCAACAGAAATACATCATCTGTGAAAATTTCAATTGTCTAGCTATCACGGTTCATGAAATACAGCCTGGTGACAGACGGACGGACAGCGACGTCTTAGTATAGGGTCCCGTTTTTATCCTTTGGGTAAGAAACCCTAAAAACGATTTCCTTGCGGGCGAAGGCGCGGGCAAAATATTTTAAATGTAAAAATGGTTTGTTTGTTTGTTTGTTACCTTTTCACGCTTCAACACCTTGACCAATCATGATGAAATTTGGCATGCAGGTAGCCTGTGTTTACGGGGAAGGACATAGGCTACTTTTTATTCCGCGGAAATATCACATAGTCCAATGCAGTTCCTGAGAGATCTATAAATACTCTTTTTTGGTTAATTTCTTTAACATCGCAACGGAACAATGGATTGCTGTGATTTTTGCATTTTATGCTTGAGGAGGTGGGAAATGGCATAATTTACTAATTAGCATATCCTGACATAGTTCCCGAAGGATCTGGGAAAACTAATTTCCACGCTTGCGCACGTTGGCGTCGCAACGGATTGAAGTGATTTTTTGTATAGATTGGTAAAAAGGATAGGAAGTGACAAAGACTGCTAATCGGAAAAGCCCGATCTGGGATAGGGATCTGGATAAGTCATGTCCACGCTCGCGATCCGCTTTCCCTCGAAGACAGTAATAAAGACGATGTCCTCGCGGGCAAAGTTGCGGGCCAAAGCTAGTACTTATATAAATGAACATCTCCATGAACTTTAATTTGCACTTGAATTAAGTAGGCATTGCCCGCTGCAAGGAAGCAAGGTCAACTGATAAATCAGTCAATAAATCAGTTAAGGCGTTAGCTCTTTCATTTTTTCTCTTGTATTGTTTTTACTAACTGTACTTTTGAAAAACCTCGTTGGGAATTCATTTAAGGAAATTAAAAAAAACTTTTATAATTTTTCATGCAGCCGCCGTTGGGAAAATAAGTAATATAATGTAATCGTGGACCTCTGGGAACGAGCCCATATCCCTGGAACATGGAACATTGCTGTGCAATTTTTAATACATGTTTGCCCTCTAGAAGACCTGTATCACATGTTTGCCCTCTAGAAGACCTTGTATCAGACTTTGCATAGAGTCTCAATTAAGGTGATTGTGGCCAAAGTATCTTGAGATTTGCGTCTACTCTGCACGGTCCGCTTGACGACAATGTTTTCGTGGTTTTGAGTTTCTTTAATTATTTAAAAGGTACAGCGCAGCGAAACCACTCAGTAGTAGTAGACAGCGCGTGTAATTCACTTATATTGTTTTTACCGTCTGTACTTTGGAAAAACCTCGTTGGGAATTAATTTAAGAAATTTTAAAATATTATTGTAATTTTTCATGGACCCGTTGTGAAAACAAATATTAATCGTGGACCTCTGGGAACGAGCCCATATCCCTGGAACATGGAAAATTGCTGTGCAGTTTTTATCACACATTTGACCTCTAGAAGACCTTGTATCATCAGACGTTCCATAGAGTCTCATTTCAAGTGGTTATTGCTAAAGTATCTTGAGATTTGCGTCTGCACGGTCTGGTCGACGACAATGTTCACGTGGTTTTGAGTTTCCTTAATTACTTAAAAGGTACAGCGGGGCGAAACCACTCAGTCTTAGTAGAGAGCGCGCGTAATTCACTGGCATGGCATGACTATGAGGTAAAGTCACAGCAAAGACCTCTTCAGGTCTGAATACCAAACTGGTCAACCAAAAAACCCGACTGCATAAAAACTGAACCCCTATTTTTGGCCAGTCGGATAAAAATGAATCCTATATCCATTATCAGATTTTAGACGAATCTAAGTACACCACGCACTCAAAAATAAATAACCCCTTTTGGCTAGTCTGGTAAAATGTATCCTAGTCACTCACGGGATCAAGACAAATCTAAGGACACCTCGAACTCCAAAATCCAACAAGCCGTTTAGGCTACAGGACATGTCAAAGAAATAAATAAACATACATACACTCGAAAAACATAACCATAAAAACATAGTCGGGTAAAAAACCTGCATTTGGTCAGCATCGGTCAGTCTAGCCTACGCCAACATTACTTATTTCATCAATGTGGTCGGAAAAGGACTCGCTGGTAAGGGTCTACTCTACTATTATCTAACTAAATGAACAAGGAACTAAAATCTCAAAGATATTAAGGTCTTATTTACTTGTGCGTTTGACTGCAACTCACCTGATGGGAAGTGACGATGCAGTCGAGGATGTTACACGCAAACTCAAATAATGCCTATTCAATTTTTTTGATGTGTAACATCTTTGCTCTCGCTTTCCTGCAATTTGTGGGAGTGATTTCGTGAAATGGGACGGAAATGTGTCCCATTGTAACAGGAAGTCGCGTTTTTTCGGGCTTTAAAAGCGCGGAAAAGGCAAAGGTATCTATGACCATACAGCCTAGTCTGCCGTATCTTTGCCGTCCTTTTTTCAGGCTTTAAAAGCGCGGAAAAGGCAAAGGTATCTATGACCATACAGCCTAGTCTGCCGTATCTTTGCCGTCCTTTTATAAAGTATTTTGTCACATGTTACACATCATATGCGAGTACTGTAGGTCTCGCTCGAATTTTTTTTAATCGGGCAACACTGACGCAGGCAAGAAATTTCACTCTTTAACTGTGTTGCCAGAATTACTGTAACATGCACCCCGAAATAATAAATACCGTACGTCTGGCATCCGCAAACCAAACGATAAAAAAGTGCGGATAGATGTAATAACAACAAAGGGATGGAAATCCTTCCCTCGTCATGTTGAGCAAAGGTGGAATGGAGCTAGGGTAATGAAATGAGGTCGCGTAATTATTGCGCACACTCTCAAAAATTATTTGTATAGTATTGTCAAAGTATACATTATGTATTGGACCGACTGTTATATTTAGCCACACGTGTCTTGAATCGCATCGACCTTCGCGACTCACGACGATCAAGCGGTAACAATCTCATTGCGTACCTATTTCTTTATAGGGTATACTGGTATATACTATATACACATGTACCTAGAGAGTACAGTCGCTATTCTCCGTTAGATCAAGTAATTCGTTTTTTCACGAAATAAACAAGGGATTAAAAACCGTAAGATCACGTAATGGGGGGTCCGTCGATTCTATTTTCGGTGCTCTTTTTTGCTGTGTATCAAACATGCTGAATTGTTGAACTATCCGATTAATCTAACGAATTATTTTCTAGATTCTATAGATTCATTGACTTGTTTTACACGATCTTATGTTGACATACAATATATATATGTAGGTATATAAGACTTAATGAAATCCGTTAAGTCGTTCACGACAAAATTTTGGTCATCAGCCAGTGAGAACCGGCTTTTTGGAGTGTAAAGTGCTTTTTAAAAAGTAACACGAGGAGAGGCTGCTGTCTTTAGTCTCTTCAAGTACGTTGCTACTTCGGACATACACCCCAATTGTGTAGAGGATGGGAAGCTTCATTCATTAATAACCATGATAGAGCATAAAAAAACATGTGGCACTCGGGGACTGCCGCGGTAAAGCTCAACTTATGCAATTATAATTATTTATTTAATTTTTATTTATGCAGTATTTACCAGTACCATATAGTCTTTGGGGCGCGGGATGTTCATGTAACGGTCATCTGACCCCAAATCCCCCCATCTAGCCCCAAAAACCTTGGCTATATGTGAAAAAAATTCCCCCACCATAAAAGAGTCACCATTGGATAAGGTATTGCCTATCATCCCGATACGGTTGCTTTCGGTTGGGTCTCCTTTTCCAATTCGTTTTCCGTAGGTATCTGTTTCGGGTGTCATATAGGTCGCCTCCGCCATTTTTTATACGCTTCTTTTTTCTAATAGCGCTATCCATTGGTTTATTAGGTTGGTGTAGTGTCGGATATCGTGGAGGAGGGAGTCCATCCAGGTGAAGATCGGTCTCCCTATGTTGCATATCCTTCTTTGTAGTTGTTTCAATAAAACAGATCAGCGGGCTGTGCAGCATTAAAGAGTTCCGTTGGGTTTTTATGCTTTTGGTTTTGTTACTGTTGGTGGTAATCTTCGTAGTTTTCTGGCATTCATTTATAGGTTCATATATTTAAAAGATTTCTGCAGGGGGCGCTATTGTTTTGAGTTGGTCTGCCGGGTATTGATTTCTGTCTTAAAGGTACACCATTTTTCTGTCGTTTCTACTTCCTGAAAATACTACAATTAGAATAGGATTTGACGTTCGAACTCAGTTTTTTTTTAATAGTTTGATAATAGTGTTATTGTCATAGCTTTTTTTTTTTATTCACAATTGGTAAGCCCTTGGCATCAACTCACCTGATAGTAAGTGAAGATGATGCCGAAGATGGAAAAACTTATTTTTGTTTCCGGGGTATTGTTTTCTACAAACTTCACGCAACTGACCCGAGTTTCTTTCTTTTAACATTTATAGTTTAATGCTTTGTCCGCTCACCAAAATTGCTTATTTTTCATATTTTTTGTGTATGTTGTTATAGCGTCATTTGTATACAAATATGTAATACACATGCTTTGAAAATTTCAACTGTCTACCTATTACGCTTTATGAAATACAGCCCGCTGACAGACAGACAGACGGACGGACAGCAGAGGCTGATATGTAATAGAACTCGAGTTCCGTTAGTAAAAATGTCATAATATTATGCAAAGTTTTCACCAATCTCTGTCATTCCATTTTTAGGGTTCCGTAGTACAACAAGGAACCCTTATAGTTTTGTCATGTCTTTCTGTCCGTCTGTCCGTCAAACCTAGTCGTGTGGGGTATCGTTGGTTAGAGCTTAAAAATAGTTGCGAGTCTTCCATTTTATAATTAAGGGTTCCGTTTTCGAAATAATCGAAATTAGGCTTGAAAGTGCTAAATTTTGTTTTTCGTTAGGGGGTGGCCCTAACGACTAAACCAATGTTTTTGGAAATATGAAAAATTCATGAAAGTAGTCTAATAATGAATTTAAAAGGAAATATTAATAAAATAAAAAATTCTTAAAATTTTTTAACAGTTCTCTGCATTATATATATATATATATATATATATATATATATATATATATATATATATATATATATATATATATATATCTTTGCCCAAATTCAGCTCTAACTACTAATAGTCTAGGAGCTAGGCCACGGACAGACGGACAGACAGACATGACGAAACTATAAGGGTTCCTTGTTGTACTACGGAACCTTAAAAATGAGGAGATCTGTACAAGAACCAAAGTAACCGACATAGCACACAGAATGGCTAACTTAAGTGGCGATGGGCACATAGCTCATAGAAAATATTTCCGGTTCTCGAATGGCGACCGTGCACCGGAAGATGTAGCATAGGCAGGCCTCCCACTCGGTGGACCGACGACCGTTGGAAGCCGCTGCGGCTGAATGCGGACAGCGCAGGACCGGTCGTTGAGGAAATCCTTGGAGGAGGCCTTTGTGCAGCAGTGGAATATGATGATGAAATACACAGTCTCCTACCATTCCAGAACCAATTCTAATCAAGTAAACCCTTAAATGAACAGAAGATAAATCGATATTATAAATTGTTATGGCGACTGTACAAAACTAAGTTTAGTGCGTTTCGTTACCACGATTACATGTTGCGCAAGTAAGTACATAGGTACACATAGAGGCACGTGTTAATGTTACTGTTATCGGTCTCGCTATGGGTATGTATTACTATTACGGAGCATGGAGTTATTATTATCGGGCGTCACTTGTGTAACTACTTGGTATGCATTTGAAATATTGTATGCACATGCGAACTGTTTGCTTTAGTGACATTTCTGCACTTTCAAGAATGGCTGAACTGCGTTGCTACGATCGATCGATGGTTTACAACAAGTTACAAACAATTTTAACCGCCTCCGTGGCGTAATGATTAAGTCCATTAGCTTCACATCAGGAGGTCGCGGGTTCGGTCATCGGCGGGGTCTAACTTTGTATGACCCGATGTGGTTGGTGGAAGGGCATTTTCTAAATCCGCCTGGCTACCACCATCTTATCTAAGTCTTGCAGCCAAGCATCAATGTCAACAGCATTATTTAAGGCCCGCTCCCAGGAGTCTCAGCTGTCAATTCATAGTTCTTTCACTTTTTATCAACAACCAGGTAAATATAATCTTAATATCAAAGTTGGTACTTATATTTTACAATCTCACGTGACAGCCTTTCTCGAGTATATGTGTGAACGTATATGTGAACTATATATTTTTTTGCAATTTATTAATTGTGATTGCGCAAACGTAATTGACGTCAATAGTAACTAGCTAATAATTATTCAATACAAACAAAATACCTATATATATTTTAATGTTATGCAGAGCAAACGTGTTTTTAGTGATTTGAATTAATGAATCGACGCGTTGAGTCACTTATTCGTGGGAATGTTAATAAAACATATTTATTTTATGGTGACTAAGTGGTTGAAATCGAGTAGATTAACTTATAATGTTGTTATATCCTGGAATCTCATTTAGATTTTCCAGATTATCGTACTTTCCATGACGAATAACCTAACCTATTCAATACACAAAAACCGGGCAAGTGTGAGTCGAACTCGCGCAAAGTAGGCTTCCGTATTCTTTTTTGGAGTTTACTCCTTAAAAATCGATTTTCATATAAGGCGCCCGGTATGAAAAAAATATGAGGAGTAAAATCTAGTGATCGCGTTACGTTTTTAGCGTGCACCTTTCACATCTAAGATGATGTCACAAGTCACAACACAGAAATCAGATCTGTCATTGTTGCAGTCTTACGATTTTTGATCTGTTTGAATAAGATTTTAAAATATTAGCTTGAAAATTTGTGTTATTTTACAATCTCCATCGTATAATTTGGTATTCCACTCCATCATGGATGTCAATTTTGTGAAAGCAGATAACAAAAGCTTGCCCAAAATGGACGCAATCATGGTTGGAATGTTCTTTAAAAAAAAAACGATTTTTATTCTGTAGAGCTGAGAATTCTACGTAAGTAACCTTAATCATGCGAAGGCGAAATATTAGTCTTTCTTCAGTAGTAGTTTTTAGGTTATAAAGAATAAATTTTGTTTATAGTAAGTAATTAGTTGGCATTTTCAGGGCTGCACGAGAATCTTATGGTGACAATGCTATTGGGTACGTGCAACTTACGTCGTGGATCAGGACTTTGCACACTCAATTGGAAGATCTGCCCCGAGCACAAAGTGAGGGCTAGTTCATACAGTCACTATGGTGATGGACGAGACTAAAGGTGAAATCGTCAGTTGCCAGTGCTTGGACTGTGCAGCTCCAACTGGTGGTTGTAAGCATGCAGTGGCATTTTTAATGTGGACCCATTGTCGCAGTGAAGAACCTTCCTGCACCGAGGTTGAATGTTACTGGAAAAAACCCATCCTCTCGAGAGTAGGAACTACTATGAAATACGTCACCGTAGATCAAATTTGCAAAAAAACAGCTCCACATCATGAAACCAGCACAGACATTTTCCACGGGTTTCTTCAAGAAGCAAAAAAGATGAAAATTGTAAACTGTTGAAGTATCAGAACGACTTTAAACACAGTGATGTTTGACAGTTTTCACTTCATCATTTCCTTATTCAAGCGAGTGATGATGTAAAGAATGATGTCAACAAATTACTAGACTCATTACAAGAGAAATTTAACAAAAATGCTCTTGATTTAATTAAAAAGTCAACTCGAAACCAATGTAAGAACCCTTTATGGTATGACCTAAGATATGCTTGTATAACCGCATCCAAAGCATATGAGGTTAGTCGCTGCCAAACACCAGATGGATCATTAGTAGCTGGGATCATGGGAGCTAAAACACCTGACACATCAGCTATGAAAAGAGGCCGGAAATTAGAATCATCAGTTATAAAAACTGTGCAGAGTAAACTTAAAACCAAAGTCAAGCCCTGTTTTGTGCGTGTTTAGACAATCGTACTTAAGTAGTAAACTCCAGTCGTGCGTCGGAGCTGACACACACTGTTTTTTTTAAAGAAAAATTATATTTCCAGTTGGTAAAAGAACATTTTGTATGGAAAATCTATGAACTTTCTACTAACCCAACCACACACCACAGGTTTGTCGACTATTACTCCTAAACCACAGTATTACAATATAGCGGCTGACAGTAGCGCAACGAATGTCTACGTTCGTCCCGCAAAAGTAAGCACAGAGCAACGGAAGGGACTTGTGGGGCAGCGGGCGGCGGGGCACAGCCTGCCAAATTCCGCGAGTTTAGCAGGCAGGCGAGTTAGGCCAGTGGCGGCATCGTGCGACATCAAAGGCGTTGATAGCCCTGATAGTTTTTCTTTTAAATAGATTATATATCCTATTATTTAATTTTAAAAAATCAGGTGTCCAGAAATAGCGGTTTAGCTGGTAGCCCCACCCCCCTTATAACAAACCTAGACTAGGACACTAGACTCTAACAAAAATTAGCACTTTAAAGCTTCATATTTCGCAAAAAGGTCCCTGAATCGAAACATGGTTTTATCAAACCCTCTGTAGTTTTGAAAGACCTTTTCAACAAAACCCCAAATGCTAGATTAGTCAACGAAAAAAACTTCACGTCCTCTTTTCCTAATTTTTTTTTAAATACTATATTGTACCACTTTCTCGGGGTGAATAGTATACCAAATTACAGCTTTCTAGTACTAATAGTATTTGAGCTAAGCCGCGGACAGACAGACATGGCGAAACTATAAGGGTTCCTTGTTGCCTTCGGAACCCTAAAAATTCCACTGCTTAATAACCTAAAAACTCCCTTCTATCGTATGCCACTCAGGGGCTTAAGACGAATCTAACGGCACTATTCACTCCAAAATCCATCATGCCGTGTAGGCTACAGCCAAAGAAACAGACTTACACATACATATAAACACCCAAAAAAAACATAAATCCCATTCTTGGGCAGTCGTGTAAAAGTAACGATTGATACTGACCAGCGCTGCTGTAGTGACGTGCTCAGTCCGTGATCACCGCTCCATCGACACACCGTCATCGACGACCACCGCCGTCGGCACAACACTAACAATCACTGTCACAAGTCACCACACTAACCCTGCGTCGTACACACGCACTAACACACTTGTACACGGATCCTTTAGCACTGCGTATCCAATGTTTGCACTATAACCTGGAACAAAATTAAGGTTTCAATTAGAAGTGTTTTTTTTTTTTAAATCCAATAAGCTCAATTGTACAGGTTTTAAACTCTGGTCACTAGGGAGAGCTGTATCGTGGAGACCAGGAAGTGTGAGAGTTTGTGTGTGTGTGTGTGTGAGTGAGTGAGAGAGAAAGAAATAAGCATGTTACAGTATAAGGCGGTAAAAAGGCTGACGGTCCACCTGAGATACCAGGGGTCAGCAGTGCTCTGCCGATTGAGGACTAAGAGTGAATTGTATGTTTGTATATCTGTTTATCACTGCGATACAGAGTGGTACAGGAGTGGTAACCCCATTAAGATGGAACTTGCACACATAGAAATTTAAAACAACTTATACCGATCGTAAGAATTTGGCATATCATAGAGGGGCTCCGAAATAAGTCGACGGATCCCCGCTTGGTGGCACCAGACATGCTAAACGAACCTAACTTTTTTTCGGATACTCTATGAGTTTTGAAGTGAAAACTTCTTTTAGACGCGTTGGGAATTTTTAAGATGGGAAGAAACCAACTTGCGACACCGTTCCCGACACCTTACCAGGAAAACTCGCAGGGTCAAAACTTTGTGAACCTAGTGATTCGCCAGGAACACTCGGAGGGTCAAAACTTATAAAACTGTTAAAAGTTTTTACTTCTGCCGGCACTCCCGGAGTGGTTAAGTTTTACGGAGACCCTCTATGATATGAATTTCATGATCTACCCAATACTGCGATCAGCCGCCAACATATAGATAGCCCAAAACACGTGACCGCGAGTGATATTGTGTAAAAAAATATGACAAAAAAAGATCTATCTATCTATCTACCACTGGACCACTGTATGGATTCTACAGTAGTTCAACGACTTTTATGTTTGCGTCAAAGCCTCTGGGCAACTGCTTCTTGCACCGTCTGAATGTTCGAAGTGTCCCGATATTTGACCATGGAACTTGGGGCTCGCGTTAAGTTTTAAGCCATCTAATGTATGTATGTACCTAATTTTATTCAGCGGCACATAAGTTGAACAAAAATATATACAATAGATGCATTGTGCCAACAAAAAGTAAATAAAAAATACTGTTTTGTTTTTTGTGTACATGTACTTAATGTAAATAATGTACTTTACTAATTGGACATTTCCATTGGCCCGCTGCGGCTATAAAAATCCTCAACCTGGCCCTATACCAAATTATGTTGGACACCCCTGCTTTAGATAATATTAATTACACGAAACGTAAACCTCAAAGATCCCTCCCCGCTTTTTAAATGTAAAACTTCTCATTGATCTGTATAAAGAACTTCCTAAACTCCACTGGAGCAATTAAAAAAATTAAGATAAAAAGTTTTAGTAAGTGAACGGCGAGCGCCCCGGCTCGCGCCATAGAAACCATTTAAACTTTTTCGAAGTTTGTCTACGTTGGCACAAAAGCAAAAAAGCCTTTGTTTGTAGGAAAAAAAAAGAAGCAAACTGGGCCAGCCAAAGTAGGAGGTGGGAGACACAGGCATTAAAATAATTGTAAAAACGGGCCAAGTGCGAGTCGGACGGATTCGGTCGGAAATGATTTTTTTATGTGATAATAACTACAATTCAACGATTTTCAGATTTACTTGTGCTGTATTTCATGATTCTAGGTCACAGGAAGTAAAGGTTTTAACTTACTTGCGAGTGTCAAAATATGCGGCATAAATGGCCGTATTTCTGATTGCGTTGACTTAGAAGGTTTTTTTTACAACTTCAAGATACCGTAGACCTTGGTATTCGATTATTTTCAACTCGCGTTCCTGAGAAGGAAGGTAGGAAGTGATCCTACATGAGTTCCTATTTTCCTTTTGAGACACGGAAACCTGAAAACGTGTAGTGTTTTAACAACAAAAAGAGACGATTTAGATTTGAATAAAATTTCTTATTCACGTCATCGTAAGATTGGGTCATAGAATTATAATGACGCAAACCAGTTTCGGTCCATAAACAATTACGTGGACGAACTGATTGCATAATAATTATTAAATATCTATCGCTGAGTTTTAGACATTATCCCTACTAATATTATCCCTACTAATATTATAAATGCGAAAGTAACTCTGTCTGTCTGTTACGCTTTCCCGCAAAAAGTACTGAACGGATTTGTCTGAAATTTGGTAGGTAGACAGATTAGGACCTGGATTAAGACATAGGCTACTTTTTACCACGCTCGCGAGCCGCCTGCGGCTCGTGCACTGTGCACCCTCGAAAAGTCATAGAAACGTGATCCACGCGGGTGAAGCCGCGGGAAACAGCTAGTAAATTATAATTTGAATTAAACTAAATGGCAGAAGTTAAAAAAAAACGGTTGTGTGCGAGTAGGACTTGCGCGCACGTCGAGGGTTCCCTACACTACACACTAGTATAACAATGATTTATCACAAACAAAAAACAACCACGCGGGCGACAGAAAAATGATTCCTTTTCATTCAGTTAGGACTCCTTAGGGCGAGTCTGCCTCACACTTGGCCGGGTTTTTAGTATTTGTTGGTGTACTTGAGGATTAGTTATACAACCACACTGCACATTCATGAGTTAGTTGTGTTATCGGATCGAGCATTATTACTATTTACCATAATGCATGTTTCAAATTAAAAAAGGCGAGCAGTTTTTTTAGGATTCTATTGAAACCAAAAATCGACCCGGGGACCTTGATTCCACCTTCAAAGTTCATCAGATCAACTAGAGAATATTAGAAGGATCTATTGTCACCGGGAATACGTCTTGATTCTAATAGCTCATTCGGACCCCTGGAAGTGACTCTAAAAGATTGTGAAAACGATACAAAACGCAATTTTACAGTAAGCATTTATAAAGTTACAATTTCTAAAAAGCTTGTCCAGATCGCAGAGATAGCAAATGGTCGAACGTTAATTACACTCTGTTATTGCAATGGTATGGGTTATCTGCGGAACGGTCGATTGGAACGCCTGTATAGGATCTTTTAGACTGTCCGACAGCATAGGGCCGTCAAACGACTGATAAGTTCTCGGTAGAAAAACGAAACGACGTGAATGTTTTAAGTACTATTTAACGATTTTAGATAGATTTAGGAAACTGGGATTAACTCAGCAAATACACTTCACATATAAGACGTAGTAACTAGTAACGGAACACAAAGTTTAGACCAATTTTAACCGCTTCCAAGGCGTAATGGTTAAGTCCATTCGCTTCATATCAGGAGGTCACGCGTTCTATTCACTGCGGAGTCTTAACTTCGTAAGACTCGGTTTGGTTGGTGGAAGGGCATTTTGTAAACAAGCCCGGCTAGCTATCACCATCTTATCTGAGTCTTGCCGCCAAACATCAGTGTTAACAGCATATATGTTTTCCAGCCTGAAGATAAGATAGCCAGTTCTACATTGCGTTTGGGAATCTTGGTAAGTCCACTTCCATCTTCGGCAGCATCGTCACCATCAGGTGATATGATGCCAAAGTTACTGGCGAATAACGCGAATTCCTTTATTACCCTAAATGGAAATATTTAGTTTTTTTAATGTTTCATTCACTACCGCCATCTAGTTCTGAGCGGTTTTTACATAAACTGGAAAGGAAAATGAAATGGCTTTACATTACACTCAAAACGACTCTGTTCAGACATTACCAGTAATCGGATGGTGTGTAAAAGTCCATAGAAGGGCAAAGCTGGGCTAAGCTCAACACCACTGGGAAATAAGCCTTTATCTTAATCGTTGTTTCTAATGGACGATTGATCTTCACTGCTGGGCAATTGCCATTTACCAATATTCCTTGCGCCTTGGGTATTTACTGGGCGATACAAAATTTCATATAATCTGTTTATACTCTATTTTTTACAGGATGGTTAACTGTGCCACGCGATAAGAGGAAAGAGAGAATTTATGAAACATTTAGTTACTCCCTTATTCCTGCAAACTCATTAAGGCTTAATGTTAGCAGTCATGCACATAGGCAAAAGAAAAACTTCAGTTTGCAAAATTGTATGTAAATTAGAGACCTAGTCAACAAACTGTGAATTAAGCCAATTCACAATATATGTAATATGTACTAGATTTTGCCAGCGGCTTCGCTCGCTTGAACATGGTTTCTATGACTGTCTTCGAGGGGGCGCAGTGCGCGAGCCGCAATGCGGCTCGCGAGCGTGGAAAAAAGTTGCCTATATGTTAATCCAGGTCCTAAGCTGTCAACTTCCCAAATTTCAGCCAGATATGTTCAGTAGTTAGTTAGTTTTTGCGTGAACATAGTTTTTATGTCTGTCGTGCTGTCGAGCGTTGGAACTGAGTCAACTGTAGATCCCTTGGGAACTATGTCGGGCTATGCTAATTACTAGTCAATTAGATAATCAGTATTAATTAGCACGTCAATCCTTCGCTTCATTGCGACGTGACATAAATTAACAAAGAAGAGAGATTAATAGCTATCCCACGGGAACCACTTAAGAAATCGGGATAAAAAGTATATGTTGATCCAGGACCTAACCTATATGTGTGCCAAGTTTCATCCCGATCCGCCCAGTGGTTGAAGCGTAAAAGAGTAACAAACATCCATCCATACATACAAACTTTCACATTTATAATATTAGTAGGATGTATGATGAGTTTTATTCCCAACACCCATAAACCCTTACCATCTCCCCTGATAGTAAGTGTAAATAATGTCGATGTCAAAGCTGGCAGCGGAATTACTAAAATTAAACTTACGACACTCCACAGTAAGGAGGAAACTTTCCGATCCTAAACTCTGTCCTTGTGTGTAATAGATAATCTAAGATCAAACTTATATCCTAGTTGCTTTCCGAATAGTGTTCAATTTAAGATTTCCATTCCATTACTCTCGCGTCCCGCTGTACTTGCGAATAGGTATAATGTGAACATAAATTATTAGTAACATTACTGGGTATGCATGCATAGGATGGCGCATAAGTCACAAAGGGCTTGCAACTGGTTATCGTCATCATATCAGCCGAAAAACGTCCACTGCTGGACAAAGGCCTTCCCAAGGATTAATACGACGACCGGTCCTGCGCTGCCCGCATCCAGCGACTTCTCGCGATCTTCACCAGGTGGCCGGTACTACTTCAAGATGTAAGGCAAATTGTTCTACAACGTTCTGAGAAAAAAATCTGACAGCCCAGTTTCTTTTTGTTTCAGCAGTATGCGAATAAAATATTAGTTCATTTATTTTTTACTGTAAAGAATGCGACAGGGATTTTGAAGTCGATCAGACCTGTGAACTTTGCTTACATCCCTTCATGAACTAAAAAAGAGCTGGTTATCTTCAAATGGCTGAACAGATTCAATTGAATCCTGGCTTGACTCACTGTCGATTAATCATTCAAATTAAAAAAATCTAAATCGGTTCATCCGTTTGGGCGTTACGATGACAAGACACGTTAAACTTACATATAACACTCCTCTGTGGAGTCGGGGATTTAAAAAAAGAAGACGTGGTAACTTAGCATCATTTCTACGCTTTCTTTCCAAGTTAGTAATAGTCCCTACTCTTTGGACTTATTAACTTAGTACTTTTTGCTTGACTGACGCCATCAAGTGGTGTACAAGAAGTGTACCAATCTACAACATCAATAAGCAAGAACGAGGTGAGTACGAAGTTTAAGCAAGTTTGTATGGAAAACGTATGGTAACAATGCAGGTACTGCTTGGACTATAAAACAACAACGTTGCTAGAGTTTTATGAACCGTAAAATATTACGCTGAGCGAGTACGGGACGTAAAAATAATCTCCGCGGCGGCGGCGGTAACCCGCTCTTACGTAACTGCGAGATTTAGAGCTCGCATCTTGTAAGTAAACACTGATGTATAGTACTGCGGTTTGAAATATTTTCCTGCAAACGTAAGAATATTTGGATAGCTGTTTCATCATATTAGCTTGTATACGTCCCCACCGAGGGGCTCGAGTCTACCCCCAGAGGGCGATCAGGCCTCAGTCGACCACGCGCGGGCTCAGTGCCCAGTTTTAATAAAACCGTACTTAACCGATTTTAATGGGGCCAACTTGGAGGCATTGCAAAAAATCGAAACACTGCTAGCTTTATAGCAAGCAGTGTACTCCGTCAAAAACATACATACAATCAAATCGATGACGTCCTTCTTTTTGAAAGTCTGTTAAAAATTTGTGCCGATTATAAAACTATGGGGAAAGGCTACGCATGCTAAAAGACTGAGCGTTAGACGTAATATGGTTACCAAGTTACAAACCGCATCTTCCAAAACCGAACTTCGTCCGTATTTCTTCTTAAGACGCGTCGTGTCACTTCGGCTCGCTGGGGAAACTTTTAATTGAAAGGGCTATTGATCGCTCCGGAGTACGGTGCCGCATCGTTGCACATTACCCAGATTGAAACACATTTTACTATGCTAAGTTAAGCTGGCAAAGCGACGGCAAACCGAGAGGACAATCACCGTGCTGCCGCTGCTGGGTCGACCGAGTACTTGAAAAACTATCACAGAAGTTGCCATACTATAGGGGCCATTCATTAATTACGTAAGGACGATTATGGCCATTTTTAACCTCCCTCCCGCCTAACCTCATGTAAGGACACATAATATTTATCGGGCTCCCCCTCCTCCTTCTTACGTAAAATTTTATATAGTTTTCTTAAATAGTGAAATTTCTAATAGTTAAAAATTAAAGTATGTAAATAAAACTGTACACATTAAAGAAAATAGGTTATATACTTGCTTCACCTAACGCTCCGCTCTTATGTCCATTGCTCTCCATTGGAAAACGCACAATGTCCATTGCTCTTCATTGGCAGACGTACAATGTCCATCACTCTTCATTGGGAAGACGCACATTCCGACTTGTAAATTTTACGTAAGAAAAGCTTTTAACCCCCTCTGATATCAAGGTCATGTAGAGATTTCCCTTTGCCCTCTCAGGACCCTTACGTAATTAATAAATGGCCCCACACCTGACAACCTGAGGTAAGCCGAAGATAGAAATGCAGGACGATGGAAGACACCTCGACTAAGTCATTTCAAGATGGACACGAACTTCATAAATGAAGTATGCGACTGAATCGCTCTATGCCAAGGGAAACAACGTATTAGAAAGTCTAAAGCCAGGATTGTTTAGCATCATCCATCATCTACTTAAAACTGCTCTTGGAAAAATACTAGCTGACGAAGATTACAAAACCAAAAGCTCAAATATCACTACCTAAATTCTATCATTTTTAAATCTCTGTACGAGTACACTAGATTTCTCACACAAATCAAACAGCTAACAGGCCAATTTTGTATGAAACGTCCAAATTTTTTAATTACAAATTAACCTAAACTTAGGTTCCTTGGAGAGAAAGTTGTTCAGAATAACAAGTAAAACGCCTGATTTAAAGAAGAACATTAATACACTGCAATAGTCTCCATCTTTGATACCAGGGATGAATCCGATACCGATACCGATATAACGGCGATATTTTCGGTTTGCCGATATATCGGCGATATTTCTATTGCCGATACAACTACAGCTCAACTCGCGCTTCAAAAAGGTAATGTAAACGCGCCTCTTGTTTCTAGTTATAAACTTCTAGGCACGAACTGTACTCTGTTCGCTTCAGCGTCAGAAACCAACTATTCAGAAAATAAAATTCCATCCAAGTGAATTGGACACCGCTTCAGCATCGAAAATAACCTATCCAGAAAATAAAATTCACTAAGAGTATTCCGTATCGGTATCGCCGATATTTTATAAGAGTATCGGTATCGTATCGGCAAAAAGACCTATCGATGCATCCCTATTTGATACAGAATCCATTTCAACTTCTAGCTTCAGACCATCAATACAAATTACTAAAAATGTTAATAGTATCCGTTAACCAGAATATCCCTTGAGCGTCCATGCGGTGAATTCAGCTAGGATTTACGAGATAGATAGTGATATCGCCCAACGTCTAACCGCAGCGATTTTGCGGAGACCAGCCACCGCTGCACAGCGTTGGAGGATGTATGAGAAATGCGATACTGGTTTGCTAACCAGTTAAATATTATGGGCAAAAGCCATATCGTTTTACAAGCTACACTGAGTATGCCTAGAAAGCTAGCGAGATTACCGGCATATTATCTCTCACGTCGCAGAGCATTGACTTTTTTGCCCAAAGATATTTGAGGAAGTGAAGCATAGCATAGCCCGACATATTATATCCCGAGGGATCTGAAGAAAACTAATTTCCACGCTGGTGCAGCGCACCACCTACCCTCAAAGGCAGTCAAAACACTATCTCCACGTGGGCGAAGCCGCGAGCAAAAGCTCATTAGCTTGTAAAGCAATACTGACAAAGCATTAGTTAGTGCATCCTTGGTGTAACGGATGCATTGCATACAGGCGGTGATAGCCACTTCCCTTCCGGTGACCCGTCAGCCTATTGTCAACTGTTTATAAATAAAGGAGAGCCTTTCAAAAGGGACGCTCGAAATTTGAAAAGTTATAGTTTAATGAGTCATCGAAAATTTAACCTCAAGAATACTTGCCAGCAAGCAAAGCCGCAGCGGGCATTTAAATATTCCATACTTAATGCCATAAAGTATCCTTTCAAATAAAATAAAAAATGGAGTGGAAACATTGTTTTATTTACGTTTAAGAATCGAGCGTCCTCATTCAAAGGCCCGTTACGAATTATGATCAGAAATATCACAGTCGTTTCACTGCATTTTAGGAAAAGTAATCGAATAACTGCACGAATGAATTAAAAATACCACTGCATAAAAACTTAAGCTCTCTTTTTTCGCCAGTCTTTTTTCGGGTAGAAATGCATCCTATGTCACTCACGGGATCAAGACGAATCTCAATTCTCAACACCTCACACTCCAAAATTCAACAAGCCGTTTAGGCTACAGAGCGCGCTGAAGAAATAAATAAACATAGATACACACGAAAAACTTAATCCTCCTTCTGGCGCAGCGCAAAAGGTAAAGTTAGCAAAAGGACCGGTACGCCCTCCAAAAAGCCGATTGGCACGAAGTGGTGCAAGAAGGACAAAGGAAAGTGGCGTGGTTGTGTCGGAGGCCAAAATCCTGTTTGTGTCGCTGAGCCAGCGAAGTTATCCCATCATATTGACTATCGCCCTGATTCAGGGTAGGCTCGAGCCCCTCGGTGGGGACGTATATGAGCTGTTATAATAATAAATAATAAATTGACTATGCATTTAAATCTTAGTGATAATTTTTTTTTCACGCAATTTTTCAAAGCAACTTATCTAATGGTAGCCCTTGGCATCATCTCATCCGATAGTAAACTAAGTAAGAGGGGCTTCGGGCGGATGAAAGCGGGCTTACCAAGATTCGAAATGGGGAACTGGCTATCTCATCTTTAATCCAATGCCATAACATTTCAATGATTGGCAAAGATTTATTATACCTATCAGTAGTAGATTGTTTCCGATAATCTAAGACCATATCCCTCTTAAGATATTGATTGGCCAGTAATCCTCGCTAGATGGATTGGCGTTGTACAAGCGGCTTAGTCATTAATCGAATCTAAGCTTTACTGCGCTGTTTTATAGTATACGAGACTCTTAGGTAACATGCTAAGGTACGTCGATAAATTGCTTTGTATCAGTGAGATTAATTGAACGGCGGTATTAGTTACACAAGTATTTATTAAACTTGAAAAAGGGAAAATTTGCGGAGTTACTTGTCGTTCGATTACTCGTAAATTGCCTTTTTTATAAATATTTACGGCAAATATTGAATAATGCAAATATTTTGCAAAAAAATACTGGATAGTCCAAAGAGCGTAGTCAAAAAAAGAAAACACCTATTTTTTACGATTTATTTTAAACGTAAAATAGCATCCCATTAATTACCACAACTTTACACCTATCGTGATAGTCCGACTCCTATTTTCACATTTATACTCGTGGACCTTCCCACGAGTCTTATTTTTATGGAATTCCTGATCCGTCAATACAATTGGTTACATGATATTTGCGGTACCGACTGTACCTGCTCGCGAGTTGGCTATGTGGCCTCCAAGAGAAAGTTTCGGCGAGTTTGCGACGATGCGATGCTGTGCCATGAGGGGAGGGGGGGACAAGGAAGCGGGGAGGGGTCTGCAATCATGGCAGTCTGCCTCGCAAACCATTAGGGGAAGGGTTTCACACTACGTGTCAGTCAAATTGGACAAGGAATTTTTATTTGACATTCACGTCAGGTTATCTAAATATATATATAACTCAAAGGTGACTGACTGACTGACATAGAGATCTATCAACGCACAGCCCAAACCACTGGACGGATCGGGCTGAAATTTGGCATGCGTAGTCGTAGGCTATCGTATGACGTAGGCATCCGCTAAGAAAGGATTTTGGGAAATTCCCACGGGAACCGCAAAAATCGGGATCTGCGCGGGCGAAGCTGCGGGCATCCACTAGTAATATAATATACTAGGAGGTAACGATAACGGAAATGGATAAACTTAGGCTGAGAGGATAAATGGCAACCCTCTGATGTTAAATATGTTGGTCTGCCTGCGCAAAGTGGTTGCGTTATGTATGACTGTACTTATACAAAATGATAAAAAAAACGATAAGGGAAATGACTGAGTACCCAAGATATAAAATGAAAGTACTAGTTGTACTCATGACAATTATGCAAAAACTGACCAAATATTCGGTTGCGGTATGGAGCAACGCTCGTTAGTAGTAGGAATTCTGGAACAGGCCCCCACCCCCCTGCCGGAGCACCAAAGTTGGAAATGGCGGACATTAATTCCTCAAAAAAGCATTATATAATGGTAACGCCCTCCATTTAAATCGTTTGCGCGTGGTCCCATTTCACTATCTTCAAGCGTTTCTGAGATAGGAATTCCAGGCAACTTAGGGTCTCCGGCAGGGGGTCGGATCCTGGTCTAGATTTCTCGCTATTCTTTCATTTTCTATCTTACTCAGCCATTTCCCTTATCGTCTTTTTTTTTTGGTCACGATAACTAGTTTTTCAGGCGCTATAAGTACATAACGCAACCACATTGCGCAGGCAGACCGACATATTTAACATCAGAGGTTTGCTATTTATCCTCTCAACCTAAGTTTATCCGTTTCCGTTATCGTTACCAAATTTGTCAGGACCTCCTAGTCTATAAGACTAGATGAGATTGCCTTCTTATAATTCAGAGTCAAATATATCTATTAGACCAATAATGGAAAACAAGATAAATGGTTTTTCTTTTAAGCGGGTGGCCCTTTCTTTACATTTAAACAAACGTTTTGGCTGGCAATAACTACCGAAATAAAATAAAATGCACAAAACGAATCCTTTACTACCCTACTTTGCAGCACTTGGTCTAGACAAGACTCGACTCACAATAATCTTTTCTTTAATACACTTCAGAAACTACCATTTGGCGTCCTGTAAAGTTTCAGTTCAAACAGCGACAACCAAACTTACAAGGGCTGGTGGTCTTTAGTACCTAAAGGTTCTTCGTCACGTTATTTAACCAAAAATTATTTTGCTTTTTTGATTATTAATATTATCGTAAGGCCTTATTTCATTCCTGCAACATAAAAATGATAGAAAAAATAACACTCACACCGGAGACCAAAAACTGAATTCAAATTCTCAATATTAATTTGTCTTTTTGATTTTTTTTAATTTAAGGCGACCGCGCACCGGAAAACGTAGCGTAGACAGACCTCCCACGCGGTGGACCGACGACCTGGTGAAGATCGCGGGAAGCCGATGGATGCGGGCATCTCAGGACCGGTCGTCGTGAAAATCCTTGGGGGAGGCCTTTGTCCAGCAGTGGACGATTTCCGGCTGATATGATGATGATGAATATAAGGCGCTTATATATTAGTGCACAATATTTTACATCAGGGCTTTTAATGGTAATTCTAAACAACTTTGCCTTACCTATGGTCAAATCGCTTAAAAATAGCTGAACCTCAAGCAATTTAAGAGGTTTAAATGAAAAGTAAAATAATTTCTATACAACATTCACGAAATCAATAGTAGACAACTAGCAAATAATATGTGAAATCCTTTTTTTTAAGATTTGACCATGGGTTCCTTGGAGAAACTTGTTACGAATCAGTAGAAACCCTGTATCAACTATTAGTATTGCTATAAACTAACTTTATGATTAATTAAAAGTTTTATCACCAAAAAAATAATATGGTATGGCCAAATTTTTATTTAGAAAATATTTACAGCTGGCTATTAAATGTGATTTTTTTTTATTACCTGAATAAGTACTAACTGCCACTTTATACCAAAATTCACGAACCCCTTGCACTAAGGCATCCATAAAATCTTATGCAACATCTCATCTCAGTCTGCACTCGGCTTTATCTCGCGACCATCTTTCTTCGAATTACAATTTTGTGACAATTTAACTTTAATAACGTGGCTTTAGGCTGCAACTGCACTTGCCGGTTTGAATTTATATAAAAAAGTTTATTTTATTACCAGGATTGTTTAATTTATTAAAAGAAGTTTGGAAATCTTTTTTTAAAGATTATTAAGATTTTACTTTAGGTTCCTCGGAGAAAGGTATTCAGAATATGAGGTACTAAATACTTAATGAATTAGCACCTTATAATTTACTTGATAAATTAACATCTTATAGTTTATAAATTGTTTCTTGAAAAAGGTGTATAGAGTACAAGTTACTTAAAATTAGCACCTTAAAGATGTGCCTTGAAGGTGTTCAACTGTTTAGAATAATAATGTACTTAATAAATTAGCACATTATATTATCTTAAGTTGTTCTTTTAGGAAAGGTGTTCAGAATATAAGGTACTTAATAAATTTGCAAAGTTTACCGTAGGTTCCTCGAACAAAAGTTGTTCAGAATAATAAGGTACTAAATAAATTAGCACCTTATAATTTTTTAAGTTCTTGCAAACTCAACCTAACTAACGCTAACTAACAAGAAAGTTCGTATGCCTGTGCACTTTACTGAACCAACGACTGGTATTCCGTAACTGTAGTCAAAATTACCAACAAGTCGACCAAAACTTGTTCGAAATGGCGAGATGGGTAACATGTTTTTGAAGGATTAGTTGGCTAACTCGTGGGGAGTTGGGTTGTGTGAGCCGTAGTTAGAGTGGCTAAGTTAACGGTGGTAGTCAAAGGCGGCTATCAAGAGTTTCAGTGTAGGGATTATGGGGCAAATTTACGACGTCAAAGAATATGCAAAATAGGGTCACTGTCCCAGATTGCCTTTAGATGTGCCTACAGAGCTCCAAACTTCGATACAAGTAAGAACACTAATAAAAAAAACCAAATTAAAGCTACTTTAATAAATTCGGTTAAAATAATCATGTTTTTTTAAATTATAATAATTCGAATAAGCCTGATATCGTGGCACGTGCAGTCAAGCGTGTTTTTGGTGGATATCACTATCGCATTTAACGATAAGGTATAAGTATGATACCGAAAAAAGGACTAAGTATACCTGGAACTGTCGCACGAGGTTACAGATCCTACATATGTGGTATGTGCAATCCACCGAAATCTTCCTTTTCGTGAACGGGGTAATTCTACTTGACCTTAAACGTCACCTGGGGCGGCTGGAACTTCGAAGCAAACCAATAATTGCGGCTATTCAGAAAGCAGGGTTCAAAGTGATAATTATCATGATAATTATAACATTGATAATTATAAAATTACATAATAGCAAAAACAAAACATTAGTTTAATCGAACACGATTTGACGTCAAACTTCGAACTCAGAAAGAAAGTCATAATAAACGAAATTTTTGATTAATAACCGTGATTAAACTTACCTACACTTAAACTATCATCATAAGTTATTTTTCTACATAGTATTTTTGTATTTTCATTTTAGTAAAAATTAAAGAGCCTAAAACATGAATCAACGCCGATTATTATCGAATAATTATCAAAGAAAATAATTATCATGATAATCTCGAACCCTGGCAGAAAGCAGTCCTCTTCGGCAATGCCCGGATAGTCTAACGCCAAAGATGAGATAGTAGTTATTTCGTCCAACGCTTTCTATCCCTGACACTTCGCCTTGTGCGAAGTGAGCAGTTTCATATAAATAAAATAATAATGTGCGTTATCATCACTCAATCACATTCGGCTAAAAGTTAGTTTTGGTGAAAACTATTATCACAAACACGCCAGATCGATATGTCCGAACAAAGTCACCGCTGTATGTAGGTATTGGTACCGTTTCCCGGAGCGATGTTTCAAGCCGATTATCATAACACGTGCTCGGCAAGTGCACACACAGTCGAGCTAGGTGATCACAAACACACCAGATCGATATGTCCGAACAAAGTCACCGCTGTATGTAGGTATTGGTACCGTTTCCCGGAGCGATGTTTCAAGCCGATTATCATAACACGTGCTCGGCAAGTGCACACACAGTCGAGCTAGGTGCTTAGCTTTAACTTCTAAACAAACAGTTCGCTTCGTAAACAAGCCAACTTGCGAACGAACCCGGGGTTACAAATTTGTATACATGCAGCTTGTATACTGAGGGGCGCAAGTCACGACGCGATTCAAAAATAAAGATACGACATTTTCAATGACCTTAACTTATTTTATTTTGAAAAATTATTACAAAATACTATGCAGCGAGTTTTATGGGCACCTTTGCACCGGGGATGACGAGGGACGGGTTATTTAAGGTATTACTATATTCAATCGAGTAGGTTTATATACGTTGTTAATACATAGTTTGAATGTCATCGTGAATAAAACTTTTTTTGGAGACTCAGCATGGATAATTTCACCGTTGCCCAACGTACCAAAATCATAGATTTTTTTACTTTTGGCGAGCCCTTAGTCTCGATGTTTTCAACATTTAACAACCTAGCTGAAATAAGGTTGATAATTATTCCTCATTTTCTCAGAAAACCAATGGGTAGTATTTTACAAAGATCCCGTCCGTCTTTGAGAGGCTGTAAGTGGCGGTCATTTACGTGACGTAGTGATAAAAACCTAACTAGAAAATATCTCCATTTGTTTTGTTATTGGATGAAACAATTAAAGATTATAACCATTTGCAACCCCTTTATGACTTATGAGCCACACTGTATCTATCACACTGCCTTAACTGTAATTTTTCAGTGGACGTGTTTAAGATATCTCTGATTTTGTCCATCTATCGCAAGGATTCCTTAGCAAACGGTAACACTTATCTGTAGTGACTTTTAAAGTACTATGGTAGTTATCGTTTTAATATTAAGCAACAGTTGCTACATCTTTCACCCGATAAATTCAAAACATTACCGAGTCAAGTTAACTTAAACAATGTATGAAAATAACACACTGCCTAGACAAAAAGCTTTCTCCGCAGTGCCCCCTGCCCGTGCCCAAGACGCTTGCTCCGTTGCCCCGCTGACCAGCCAGCGAGATACGTTGGGCCAAAAAGGAGGCCGACCTCGAGTCCAGACCAGACCCTTCTTCCTCATACGACGCGTTAAACCGTGTAAAAAAAGACTTGGCCTCAAAGCACCATGGCCGTCTCGAAAGCAATCGGAACAAATTCTTAAACAACATAGAACTTCATGTCTTCAAAATGAGAACCGTCTTTTTAAAGTCGGTTTAGAAGCATGGAAACGCGCTTAATTTAACGGTACACGAAGCATTAATTGTGTGCGATTATTATTAAATAACATTAAGTCAACGGATAAACAAAAAAAAACCGACGATGCTACAGAAACCAACAGTCATTAACAATTCACAACGATAACAAAACGAGCGGCTTGTTACCGAGGCCGAGGTAGAACTGTTAAATTAAAAATCTAAAGAACCAACAACGAAAAGTTTGTATACGCCCACAAGCCGTTAATTGGATAGACATAAAACTGGTACGAAATGAAATATGGCCAACGTGGAAAAGGAAATTATTAAATTGAGGATGCAGACAGAAATTCTTTATGTGGTCATTAAATAGTTACGAAGAAGCGATATTTTGACAGGTTCTTTAAAATGCCGATTTATAGGGGACAATTATAACGCCATATCACGAGACGCGTAGCTGTACCGCGTAATCTGCAACGATTAAGTTATTCATTCTGTAGAAGAAATATGGAGGGAAATCTTAATGTCCATGAAAGGAAGAAAGATTATTTTTACTAGTCAATTCAATGACTTTGTCAATTAGCCAAAACAATATTACAAAAGAGAGGCATATTAAAGTGGCATCTAAAATTGAATTAAATAGAATTTTCAACATACAGCACACTAATCTAACAAGCCGAAATAAAGTTTCCAACTAGGACACTAGAATTCTGCGTTGCGAATCATTCTCCTGTTTTTGTTTACGAGATATATTTTTTTTTACCATTTGTGTACGTCCAGCCAATCCGCTCACAGTATTTAGCGCAATGAGACAGAAAAAGAAAAAAGGTTTTCCTCTCCAAAATCAAATAAACACAACTACTCGTAAGTATCAGAGCCAGCTGTGATATGAAGAGGTAAACGATCAACAAGTAAGATATAATAGGAAAGCGATTGGATTCGTAGGATGTCAATGAGCTTGAAACGAGTTTTAATATACTTATTATTTAATATTTTTTTACATAAAGTATGTCCGTAACTCAAAACTGTAAATAAATTATTTTTTTTATTTTATCGAGCTGCATCGTATAATTAATTGCAAGGTTTTAAGGTGGTATTTTTGACGCAGTCAAAAGCATGAAGCTTATAGAGCCTACCGTACTTTTGAATCGATATTAAAATAGAACAAAATAATTTTAATTACAGTTTTGAGCCTCGCAGAGAGCACACATTATTATGTTAAATGTTAAAAAAAACTATACCAGGCCCATTGAATTGCAAACTCCCTCAAAAAACATCAATTAAACAAGTCCAAAGTACCAGGCAACCAGCGCGCTGCGGTGACACGGAGAGCGAAACGATCCAGCCGTAAGTGGGACAGAGAGGTGTGCTGTTCGATCGCGGGGACGCCACGGGGTCGTTCACCCCGCTCGGACCGGCCGCCGCTGCGCTGTCGGGTCGTTATAATGGCGGCCGGCGAATTAGCAAAGTGGAATCTTCGTAACTTTGAGAGAAGTATTTTTTAAGGACTAAGCAAGAGACTACAAAATCTGAGTGTGTAGATAAAATTTAATAAGATAACTGGTAATGAATTTTAGAAAACTGGATTGAATTGTCAGCCAAAGTTAGTCAGAACGAGGATTGTAAAATCGATTTAACAAAATAAACAAGCTTACATTTACAGAAATGACACAAGTAAAACTATATTAGACGCGTCGTTTACTGAACAGATTGAATGAACTAAATACCACCGGGACTTTCTTATGTACCTATGTGAATTATTTAACGCATTTCATAGAGAAACATCAATATCAAATTATGGCTTATTATACATTTTGGAACAAACACGAAGAAAAGTTCATCTAAAGAAGCTTATTTCCACGAATAAAAAAGTAACAAGAAACCCCACCAAATCTATGCAACATTGCGTCTTAAGTCAATTGTTATTTGGTCATTGGCGTACATATTTCTGCCAAACAGTTTATTATTGACTCGGTTGGTTGTTCATAGGGCAGTCATCGATTTCCTGAGGATACCACGTCATATAACGAAACATGTGTGTTCCTATCAATACTGTTATATCTTTGTCTTTGTGTATATTCTGCATTCCTGAAACCCTACTATTACTAGTACAGAATATTCGCGCCGAGTGGCCAAGTTTATTTTATCTGTCAATATTGAAATTGGCAATGGCAACGTTGCTAAAATAGCTCTAATTCGAGTATATAACTACGTACTTTCGAATTGGATACCGCTCGCCACGCGGACGCCTCTCGTTGGACAGATCAATACCCGCTTTTATTCATGTAATTGGCTACTTGCACTCTGCTCGACAAGAACTCTTTTAAGGTTTTAGGTAAGGTAGGTAGATAGGTGTATAGGTCAGCACTACAGTTTAATTAAAGGGTTACCGTTTTGCTATACTCGCTTTTATTCATGTTATTGGCTACTTGCACTTTGCTTGAGGAGTTTAAGGTACGGTAGAGCAATAAGTATATAATCACCTCCATAGTTTAATTAAAGGGTAATCGTTTTGCAATATTCGCTTTCATTTATGTTATTGGCTACTTGCACTTTGCTTGAGGAGTTTAAGGTACGGTAGAGCAATAAGTATGTAAACACCTGTATAGTTTAATTAAAGGGTTACCGTTTTGCTATACTCGCTTTTATTCATGTAATTGGCTACTTGCACTTTGCTCAAGAAATTTAAGGTACGGTACAGCCATGGTAGAGCAAAAGGTATGTAGATAACCACTACAGTTTAATTATAGGGTTATCGTTTTGCAATACTCGCTTTTATTCCTGTTAGTGGCTACTTGCACTTTGCTCGAGTAGTTTAAGGTATGGTAGAGTCATAGTTATTGTGGATCTCCACTATAGTTTGATTAAAGGGTTTTATCGTTTTTTTTTTCATAATTGGTAAGCCCTTGGCATCATTTTGTAACAAAGAAAACGTTTTTATTGTTATTTAAAGCTAAATCGTACGATTAAAGCAGGCGGCATATTTTTTGGCTTACGGTCAAACTATTCCCATTCACGAGGATTGTTGGAGATGAAGGGGGTTGCTTTAGTCGTGAACTCAGATTCGTGTGTGACACACTCCACTTTTGTTCTCCTCGATCGTTTCGTTTGCAGGGGGAATAAATGTTATACCTTGTCCCAATCAATAAAATAAAAAAATGTAAACAAACCATTCACAAATTGACGTTATTTTAACATTAAATGTGTCGTGAAAAGGGCTTTAAATGGTGCCGATGCCGATAAGTGTAATTTAACATGTAAATTTAGTGCAAAGAACGGTGAAAACAAGACGTAAACTAATGTGGTTTGTTTACATTATAGTGGAAGGTGTACGCAAAAAAAAAGAACCTTAAATTACATTGTTGTATGGATGGTCCAAATTTTTGTAACAAAGCCGTTACCACAGATGAGATACTAGTTACTTCGTAATACTGCACTCCCTTATAAAACGTAAATACCTACGCGTTTATTTACCTACTCATTCCGACTGTCGGGACAATACACGGAAACATGGGAATGAAGGCGCTCGACTTAGCGGTTATATTATAACTGCGTAAACAGGCAACGCGCGAATTGCGGCGGCGACAGAACATCGTTCTTGCGCTAGGGTTGACTCATAAAAATGAAAATAAAAGTTTCACAAGTGATTTTTTTTCATTTACTTTACGAATTTGATTGATATTACCTAATAGTCATACTAGTCGACCGCACTTAGAAGGCGCGCTCAGAAACTCTTTACAAAATGACTAAATCCAAACTGAAAATCTAACTTGGTTTTTTTTTAAAAAATCCTTTTTTTAATGACTACGGAACCCTTCTTTGTACACGATCCAACACGCACTTTGCCTGTGATGATGTGTTCCGGCTTGAATATAAGATAGCTAGTTCCCCATAGCGTTTAGGAGTCTTGGTAAGCACGCTTCCATCTTCGGCATCATCGTTACTTACCATCAGGTGAGATGATGCCAAGGGCTTACCAATTTATTATATCTACTTTTATTAAAATAAATGGTGATCTGATTACCTACCTACCTACTTAAAATGACCTAAGATTTTATTTAGGTAAGTACCTACCTATTCTTTTTTTCTATTACTGCAACGTTGTCAATTTTATGCGACGGGGTCTCTCTCTACCCGGCACGGCAGTAAGATGTAATAGTATCTCATCTGTGCCGGCGGCGGGGGCGCATAAAACTGGCAACGTTTCGCCAGTGTGCGGCGGGGCGTCCTTCTGGCGAGTCAGTCCGAGCGGGCCGCTTTGTGTAGGTACATTTTGAGGTAGGTATAAGCGAGTGACAGAGCACTGCCGATACTGGGGCTCGTATCGTACTCATCACAAGGAACAACTTTCCCCAAAGAACTCATAGTCAATTCTCAAAAAAAATCGGACCCTCCATACAAAAATGCAATTTAAGGAATGACGATGAAAAATTAAAAAAAATACTAAATGAAATTGTTTTCTTGTGGTTAGATATCAGGATATCACGTATCATTAGTAGTATATTTTACAAAAAAACATCTGCCATATCGTATCTGGACCAGCCTAAACTTGGTGTGTTTTGAAAATTATTTGTTTTAATTTTAAAAATTGCTGAAATGTATTGATGTGGTAGATTTTTAGAATCGCCTCAAAAATCCCTTTCATATGATACCACATGCGATAGGTTACTAAAAAAAATCCCATACAAAAAACTACAAGGGATTTTTTTAAGAACTAAGGGTAAAAAAATTTGTTTTGACTTCTAGTATGCGTGTGCCAATTGGCTAAACTGTACATCGATTTGCGGTTTTTCTTTGATATTGGGCTCGTACGCTGTCCACTATTAGGCATTTTGCTTGATATTGGCACAAACTGTGGTTACACTAAACCTCTTCTTTTCTTGCAACTATAAAAAGGTCCAATCATAGGCCACGCCTATCGCTCTCTAGTTGGCTTCAAGCCGGTCCTCTTGTGTGCTGATGCTAGGGCACGGACAGCAAGTCAAGTTTGAGATTGTGAACAGTTCCGCACGCACAATGGTATTTAACTGCCGACGCTAAACAGGGGTGTTATGTATATATTTTTCTTAATATAGCATTCAGCTAGTGTACTCGTATATCGGTAGTTGTTTACGTTCGCCCGTTTTTTCACTGCAGGACGTAGGGCAACCCCACAGATCCCGTTGCGCAAATCATCGCGCTCTATTTAGATGAAATGATAAAGTCTTAATTACAAAGAACTTCGAGGGAGGGGTGAAACTTAAACGAAAAAACACGACGAAGGCACAACACTACGATCACTTAGGTAAAATCAACACGACACAAAACTCAAAACATACATTTGTATACTTTACATGCATGGTTTCGCAAGTACACCGAGACACACGAGCTAGAGAGCAATGGAATGGAAATCTCACATTGAACACTATTTGGAAAGCAACTAGGATTAAGTTTAGTCATAGATGCCCTCGCGACGACAGAGTTCAGGATTGGGAAAGTTTTCTTATCGCTACGAGTTTCTCATGTACGGACCACGGACTAACTGGATACTTATAGACATGGAAAATTATGTCAAAATTTAAAATATTAGGAACGTGCGGACATGTTATTATTCATTTAACAAATGAGATAAATGACTCTGTAAATGTTTCCTTCCGACATACTTAGTTATAGTGTTATGCGACTAATAAATTCGGTTCTGCGGTGTGCGTGTGGAAAGAGATAAGACTTGCTATCTACCTACACGTCAGAAAAAGAAAAATTCTTCAAGATAAAAGAGGCGCAACATTAAAGATAAGGCCTAGTCAAGTGAAAATTAAGAGTACCGGTTGAATAAATCAAAAACTATTACAAAAACGACGATAACTTACACCCCTGTACTATCGCATCATGTATATGCTACTAAAAAGCCGTTTCGTAATGGCTTCACTTCTAAAATACTGCTTTACACGTTTAAGGCGGTAATATTACAGATTTTCGTTATTTTTGACGTCAATTACTGATAGAAAACCCAAGGTAGAAAAAAAATACCATTATTGTTGATGATGTTCCCCCTTAAAATGAAAAGCTATTAGAAACACGATTGAGCAGTTTTGGCTCTATAGAAAAAAATCTCAAAGATAGGTCTACACCGTTACTTTCAACTCTAGTTATGACTAATTATAAATTTTCGTTCCTCAAAAGGTAAAAACAGAACCATTGTAGGATCACTCGTGTGTCTGTCTGTCCGTCCGTCTGTCACAGCCAATTAACTCGGAAACTACTGGACCGATTGAGTTAAAATTTGATACATACATGTAAGTCGGTGACCCAAGACGGACGTGTAAAGTAAACAGATGAATTTTAACTTTACGAGTTAATGAGAAAATTTAAAAAAGTATTTCAAAAAATAATGTGACATTAAATGAAATTCAATTAAGTTTAGAAGTTATTTAAAAAAAATAGGCGAAAATTGCACATTCCTCCCCTATCTCCAAAACTACAAGATATGCAGATTACAGGAAAATTATGAAAAAATCTAAAGTCCATCCGTTCCCACAGGCAAAATGAATTTTCTAATACCACAATAAGTAGACCCCTACTTGCCTAGAGCAAAGTATATGTACTAAGAGGTCTTGTTCTGTAGGTACTTAAAGTTATGGTGCGGAACCTTGTTTGTGTGACCCCAAGTCGCACTTGGCCGTTTTTTTTATTAGGAAATACTCTGTTATTGTTGCTATATTCTTAATCTTAATCTCTCTAACAATAGTTACTCGTTATGCAAGGCTGCAAAGTTGTTATTTGGCGCTAGTTACCTCTATTGAAACCTGAACAAGCGTATATAGCCAGGGTTTCAAAGGTACGAGACGCAAAATAACTTAGCTGGCGAGCGAAACACACAATTTTTCACCTCACTACAGCGAGGAAAATAAAGACTGCAATGATGAGTAATGTAATGAGGAACAGAGTTTCTGAACGTACCATTGTGTGTTTGTCTTTGAATAGAAATGTTCTAATTTTAAAAACTATTTCCACTCTAGTGGATAAAACCTAATTTTGCGCGCTAAAATAGAATGACAAACAAAACCTTTCCGAGCGTGTGAGTTGATAACTAATTTAAAACGGAGAATACGTCATACTTGTGATAATTGATTGATGGACCCTCCTTCCTGCTACATAGTAGTTTCTTTCACAAAACCAACTCAAACCAAACGGAACATTAATGTTTGCCCAAGTCGAAATATCAGGTTGAGAACAAAAGCAGGAAACATTTCGCACAATGTTAACGGAATTACGGAACCAATAGGAGTAGTAGTAACAGAGTAACAGTACATTTTCAATTGTCCGCGACTCGCGTGCATTTCCCCCAGTTCAGTGGGTTCCTTTGGCGCAATCACCAGCAGGGGTAAAACGAACAATGAAAAATAAACTACATTTGGGGGTTGCGGAAGTGGATGGATAACCTGCGCAACAGAACAGTTATAACTTATAAGTTTCTTTAAATTGCGTTTTATGACTCATTCCAAACTATGTCCCCCGTTTAAAATAGGTATTTGAATTTATCTTGATAGGATTAATTAATTTGCAATGTAATTATTAGGCGAGTTCTGTTTATTATAGCGACTTATCTACACCGTCTAGACAGATGTGAACGTACCCTGTTTATTAGTAATTAGGCAAATAGTCAACAACGAATAAGCACAAATTATAATTTAAAAACAAGTCACTAACATTTTAAAGGCAGGCAAAGACATTAGTGCAATTTTATTACATATTGAATTTTGCCCGTGGCTTCGCCCGCGTGGATATAGTTTTCGTTCGAATCATGAGTTATGGTCAAGAGTCATACAAAAATCACATTTAAAAAGTACTTTAATTTTTCCGCAATTTTTAACTTTTATCGGGCAACCTTTGCGATTTTTCTTTCCCTAAAAACCTATCGATAACCAATCATTCAAGCCGCCTCCGGTTTCGTACTCATTTCTCAGAATCTCACTGTATGAATTCATCTACAGATTAAACGATCTTTTAGTAAATTCACTCCGCTAGTCCGCTTCAACACCACATGTGTTATTTAGCTTGCTGACTAATCAAACCAGAAATACCCATCATTTCCTAAGCAACAGGCAAATTATAACATCCCTAACGAGCAAGTAAGGCTGGCAGGCTGTCAAGCAAGTAAGCTCAAATGGGTTTTCGTAGGTACATATGTTCGAAATTACTTCATCGAATGTCAATGAATCGACTCTACAAAAACGGTTCGCTGCATTCTGCATCGATGACACGTGGCATGGAATTATTGTAATATCGAATTGTAGCTGCATTTTTTTTTCCGAATCTAATGTAACGATGTGGTTTAACAGTAAATATGCCTAATTTCTTTTTTCTTACTTCAATGTGAAAAAATATCCTATCGATTACCGTGATTCACATGACTTGCCCTCTTCTCGAATCGTGACGAACCGATTTTGATTCGTTACTGAAGCTGCTCATTTAATTGATATCGAACTTCACGTACAGGTAAGTTCGTTTGATCATCAATTATTTCGCGACTTCATTCTTTGCGATTTATGAACATTATGTAGGACGTTTAGAGATTTACGAAAAAAGATAAAGAGCAACAATTTGTAACACAAATCAGGGTGATTTAATGACCTGTCAAACAATTATCCTATTCAATTTTATTTATTAGTAGACTTATCTATTTATTACTATTTACTCAGAGAAAGAACGAATGCATTACGATCAACTATTATTCCTGTTATAAAACTTAGCAAATACCTTAGAAGAACCGGCAGTCTTCCTAAATAAGTCTACGTGAGCAGGGGGGCACGCGGAGTGGCAGCATGTCAGCTACTGTGAGCTGAGAACTGTGACACATCTATACCGCTTTTAACTTTATTTTGTAAGGCAAACTTTTGAGAGTGAATGACTATTCATTTTTCGATGATGCGTTGTTCGGTGGTAAAACATTTTACACTACGTACGTACAGGACTCCCTCCAGAGACAAGCAAGGCAAGGCGATCAATGATCGTGGGAAACAATTGGAACACAAAGGTGAGCGCTGTTCGCAGGCTTGTTATTAGCTGGCTTTGCGTGGCGTAATGTTGGTCATTATTGTTATTACAGGGACGTGTTAATAAAAGAGCGAATAGCAAAATTGGTGAAAATGTAGTGGAGAAATACACAAATGAAGACGGTAATTTTTACGTAAAGTATGTGTGGCGATAACATTTCTACAGCTTAGCAAAATTTATTTGCGTTATTATTTTCGTTAGACTACTAGTAAAGTTATTAAATAGTAGTTTTTTCTTTATGTTCGAGAAAAACAGCTATACAATAAAAAGTATAACAGTAAAATTAAAACAGAAT
Source organism: Coleophora flavipennella (assembly GCA_947284805.1). Taxonomy (NCBI): domain Eukaryota; kingdom Metazoa; phylum Arthropoda; class Insecta; order Lepidoptera; family Coleophoridae; genus Coleophora; species Coleophora flavipennella. The sequence continues at coordinate 3,283,542 of OX369308.1, forward strand.
AGACAAAATATGATACGACCCACAACATTCATTATATCAGCTTATATATGTCCCAGCCGAGGGTCTCGAGCCTACCCTGAATTAGGGCGATCGGACCTTATTCGAGCACGCTGGCCCAGTGCGGGTTGGTCGACTTCACACACAAACTTCGAGTTTATTCGCAGGTGTGTGCAGGTTTCCTCACGATGTTTTTCCTTCAACGTTAGAGCGTCAGATAACGTATGTATATGAAATCGGAATTCGAAAACACATTGGTATGTGGCAGGATTCGAACCACAACCTCCCAGACAGGAGGTAGCAGCCCTAGCCGTTACGCCACCGAAGCTCTCTTACCCACAACATTATCCAGATATTAAAAAAAAAGCTAAAAACTTTTAGATGCAAGGTTTTATTTGAAAATAGTTTTAATTATTTCGTATTCTTCTCAGCAAACCCTATCCATATAATGGGGGTGCATAATAAATAACTGGTCCGCCATCTAGATTTGGAATTACGTCATTTAGCTAACCATGCATTGTCATCCAAACTATACGTGCATGCAAAATTTCAGCTCGAACGAGAACCGGGAAGTGGGTCAAATTTAACTTGCAAATTTTGAAGCGAACTACTTACATGAATGCGAACGTTGCAAGTTAAATACAGCTTGCAAAAACACGACAGTAATTTCGGAAAGTGTATCTACGTAACTTTGTAGGGAAGAAAACAGAAAGGTAGATCTCACTTCAGCACATTTTCATGTTCTAAATCTCCCGCAAAGAGACGACGAGGCGTCTTTGTGACCGGATAGTGTGCGCTGACCTGCGACCTCTTAGCCCGAGGAAATGCTTACACGAACTTTGCTCTCTCTATATAATAGGTCGTTGTTATGTGACTGTAACACGCTAGGGTTGACATTTTCGGTGAAATGCTATTTTTGAGCCGATGCTCAGAACACTATCAAACAACACGCCATGACCCTCCGTAATCCCTATATATAGAGAAACGGGTATTTCTTGGAATGCCGGAGCATACTGAGGAGGGGTTGATCGATCGATACATGCCCACACACAGCGTCGTCCGCGGGTTAAACGAGAATCGAAGGAATTGTAGACACGAAACGAAAGGGTTGGACCGTCTTCTAGGTCACACCTACCCTATTTGTAGAATCTAGATACTCGTATAAGTAGTGAAAATTTTAGATGTGTGGATACAGATGGTGTCTGTAACTACAAATTATCCCGATAACGGTAAATATTGAATGAGGGCTTAAAGAGAAAAAGTTTCCAAGGTAGATTTAGATCTATCTTTTTTTTTGCTAAAACTTAAGCATACCCTGGCCTAACAAATTCGCGAAACCTTGTAATCGAACTGACTCAGCGCCCTACTAGCTAGGGGAATTAGGAAGCTACACGTCGTCGCCTGCCGACTTGGCGCTATGCGCACTGAATAAGCGATTCCCCGTAAATACTTTCTATCTAAGCTAAGGACTGGATGGTCCGGATATTTTCCTTCAAATGTTCTTAAAGAACGTGAAGGTATATAATACCGTTTAATATCACCATTTGTTAATATTTACTTGGATAAGTATTTTGGGGGTTTTTGCCGTAATCGCCACGCTTGACAAGCGGGTTGGCGATCTCAGTGCGGGAAGCCTCTAAATGCGAGCAGCGCAAGACCGGTCGTTGTGGGAATCATTAGGGAGGCCTTTGTCCAACAGTGGACGTCTTGCGGCTGATATAAGGATAGAAGTATTTCTAACGTAAGTTAGGTAATATGCATGTGGCCAATCACCCCTGCAGTGCACGATAGACCCAATAAAAACAGCAAGCAATGTTCCATGTTATGTTAGGTTGTTAGGGTTTTTACCCATCGTCATCAACGTTGATAGCGCCATTTTCAAAGTAGATGGCCCAGTCCTTACGAAGCACTGTATAAGGTGTTTGTTCCTCGTATTGTGCGACGTTCGCAAATACCATTCTAAACGTGAGAATGTCACGTCATGTTTTATTGGTGCCGCGTGTTCGGATTTGCTTAGCTGTGAAAAAATGTTTTATGCATGAAAAGCGGTGACGCTTGAAGACAATATTCTGTATTCTAATTTATAATAACACAATTTTTCTTCGGTTTTGCGTACGCAGATGTTATAATATTGACACTTTTTGGACGGGTTTATTTATTTTTCATCTACAACCGGTAAGCACGTCTTGGCATTAGGTAGGTATCTCACCTGAGGGTAAGTGATGATTGATACCGAAGATGAAAGCCTACTTTCCAAGAACATACACCGCAATGGGAAACTGGCTATCTTATCTATGTCAGAACAGAATCGGTTAAATCTAGATTATTTGTTCAGGGCGCCTAAGACACATTTTATGTGTATTGACAGTGGGAACGAGTTGTTACTTCAAAGCGTAGGTATTTTTATATATCTGTTACGTAGTAACTTTATATTAATCTGTGATTTAGGGATCGTTGGTAGCACACTTTTAAATGGTAGGAGGGGGGGGGGGGGGAGGAGAAATAACTAAAAAAAATGCAATTTCATTAAAGCTCAATAGTTCGCAAACCAATCCCCGAATCGAAAAATGGTTTGAGCAAACCCTCAGTAGTTTTAAAAGACCTATTCAACGATAACCCCCACACGATAGAATACGTCACCGAAAAAAATCACTCCCTCTTTACATTTAACACTTTACAAGTACCAAAAAAAATTTATTTTTCAATATTTTACTGTACCACTTTGTCGGCGTGATCAATATGTGTTCCCATGCCAAATATTACAGCTTTCTAGTACTACTAGTCTCAAGCCGCGGACGGACCGACAAACAGACAGACAGACATGGCGAAACTATAAAAATACCAAAAAATGTAGTCATATCTATGGAAATGGAAACCTCCTCTAAAGTTACGCCTACGTCTATACACACTCAGTACAATACAGAAAGTGTCGGTCAGTCAGTCAGTATACACAGAGACTGACACCGCACTCACGAACGAGAAAGTCAACGAAAGCGGATCGCTTTCCCATCTACTTCTCCTCGGTGACTTCTGGTGTCGTATGTACATGCTATACGAGTATATTGTTTTGAACAGACACTACAGCTCGTTTGTTGTGTAAAGCAAGATTGAATATTAATGGATCTTTTTGAGAAGGCGTTGATCTGATTTCATGGAGTCTGTAATTGTCTTTATCTACTCTCATATCGTAAAGTTCGAATTATTAACTTCAAAAGGAATTTATATTGGCATACTTTATAAACACAATACCGAAATTTAAAAAAAAAACACTTTATAACATTATTCCTCTAACAAAATAATGTTATAAAGTATTTTGCTGCCATTACGATACAAGTTAATCCAAAAAGTTATTATCACCAACAAAGTTCCATATCAATATTTTTTTTTATTGGAACGCACATGCGGTTCGCGCCATTTTTACAGCATTACAAAAAGTTTTCATTCCAATTTTTATTTGTCTGTGACAGCGCCCCCGCTTTAACACATGCGCGTTGATGTGCTAGATTTTGGCGCTATTCATTGAATACGTTTTGTTGTAGTTACTGAATTTCGTGGATAATTTTCATTCTTGCTTAAAAATGTCTGAGATCAGTGAAAGCATTGTTTTTACCTGTCTGTGACATCGTCCGCTTCATCGCAATCGCGGTGATGTGCTGGGATTTGGCGCTATGACACGTTTTGTTGTAGGTACTGAATTTCGTGGGTTTTTTTTCTTACTCTTTTAACTTTTTTGTTGTTTAGTTGATTCAATCCCAATGTATGAGATTAGATAAAGTACTGTATGAAACTGCACATAACTAGATATCAAAAAACTCGTATGACACATTAAAAACCTCACCAAGGCTCGGTTTTTAAACTGATACTCGTGTTTTAATACCCCTCATTATGCAACAGTTTCATAAACTACTATTTTGGAATACCGCCTAATAAATAATAGATTATGTAAATGACAAGGATTTATGGACATTTATCGATCCTGCAACAAATACAACAACCTGAGACTGTAATCAGAATCATGACATTATTATTGTAATTTGTAATAGATATTAAGAGGAGAGAATATCACACAATCTCCATACAAAGAAAGAGAAAACGTTTTTCACAAATAAAATATAACTTATTAATTGCATTGAAAAAAGAAAAACCTATAAACCTAATTTTTTTTATTGTGTCAAACCCTCATTTAAAAATCATTATGATCGGATAATATTCAGAGATGGAAAAACGTTTCCTCTTCTGACAGTCCAGTCATTTTGGTCCAGTTCAAATACTAATAAAAACTGATTAATTAGTGATTAATTTTAATTACAGTAACTGCGCCATTTCGCGCAGCAACGCCTTTCGCTGAAAACCGGCACATAAGGATGACGATGACTGCAAGTCATCTGAGTCACTTTTTGTCATCTGTCAAAAACCACATTTTGTTTTAAAAATGTTTGAAATACCTAGGGCCTAGTGACCACACAGTTTTTCAGCGTCATTAATGTACTCATTTTGTGATTTCGATGAATTAAAAATTTATGACTTGATGGAAAACAAAACAAGTAAGGTTTTTTAAAATTTCAGTAGAAGGGTAAGAGGGAGCAATGGCGACTCTCGGGTTATACTCGTGACCGGGTGCTGTCCGTGTGAATTGTCTAAGGCACCAATGACATATTCAATCATTTTAATGTATTTTTTAACTACTTGTGTCATTTTGTTTTCATGTCCTAATGACATTCTTTGTTTTTGATTTTGACATAATGAACTAATAATTATTTTTATTTTTCATATTTCGTAGTATTAACCTATTTTGAATAAAAATGTTGATATCTTGATATCAAGAACTATTTACCAACGGAGCAAAAGAAAAACGTTTTTACTTCCCATACTAATCCGTTAACAATAGATCAGTTGTTTGCTTTGTATGGAAACTCGAACTTTTTTCTACTCCGATTATATGTATAGTTAGGTTAATCTAGGGTAAAGTGATTCAGTTTCTCAGGTAGCACACAGTGTGGTATGAAACCCTTTTTTGTTGCATGTAGTTTTTATTTAAAAAACTGTTAGTTAACATCATTTTAAGCACTATAATCCAATCCCGGCTTCGATACGAGTTGTAGATTTGAAGAAAATAATTACCAAACTTTCCATATATCCGAAACTTCAAAACTGAAAAAAAAAATTAAAAAAAACGGAAATATTTGTTGCTTTTATTCTTTGTCCTAATAAATGACCCCATATTAACACATCATGACACCAATTTGTGGCACTTAACTATTAGGGGAAAGCCGAATATAATATTTTTTCCTATTTTTTTTTAAATTTTTTTTTTCGCCTAATAACATCGTAGTAGGCCACAATATTTATCCAGGCGAATGTGTATATACTCTTTTATATACAGTATTAAAATCATGACCTAATACTTTGTTAAACAGAAGTTATGATAAATTGTATACTATCTTTAGGGTTGTTAACATCCGATATCCGATTCCTGTATCCGAAAAAAATTAAGTTAAAGAATTTTGTGTAAAAAATATTTTAATTTTTTTTGTTAATAATATTCCTCATTATTAATTAAAACAGTCACTGTGGAAATAATCATCAATTGCTGGGTTATCGTCGCCTACAGGTCTCAACAGAGATAATGCTGCTGGTGGTAAAGGAATCTTTATGGTTTTTTTTTCGCTCTAGCATGTTAAATTCCGACACAATAGGGTCAGACGAGACCAAAGCTCTATGGAAGAGATCGGACATGGTAGCTTCACGGCACGTTTTTCTAGTATGGTGTTCTCTATCAAACCTCCAAAATTTATTTCGTGATTCTGCTGCCTGTTCAGAATACATACCGACTGGTAAATTTAATGAGTCTATTATTTTTGCACCGTGCACCAAAATTTTGTGGATCGTGACTGGCATCGGATGCCATTTATAGACGCTAACGTATTTATATGCTAAGCTTGTGCAAAAGGTGGCGAATTTCTTCGAATTTCTCCAATTAAGGCAAGCCCCCCGGTCCCTGTAAGTACAACGTACCTTAGCCACGCCCTGCTAAGGTTGTTGAAGTACAAACAGAGATTACGGTCTGGAGATGGATTGGCGCTCAGTCCACCCTGGGCAACATTTTCATGTCGCCATCACGCGTACATGATGGTTTGAGCAAAATACCCCGGACCCGTACACGACGTGGTGTCATTAGCTTCACTCCAGGCTGGATTGCCTGAATCTACTGGTGCTTCCTCACCAAGATAAGGCTGATATCCGTGCGCGAGAGGGATTCACCAACTTAAATTGTTTACAAACATTTCTGAGACAAATATTTTATTCATACAAACAAACAGTGACAACCCTAAGGCCTGAAAGTTTTGGATTTTAGTAAATGATCAATAACTTCTGTTTAACAAAGTATTAGGTCATGATTTTAATACTGTATATAAAAGAGTATATACACATTCGCCTGGATAAATATTGTGGCCTACTACGATGTTATTAGGCGAAAAAAAAAAATAGGAAAAAATATTATATTCGGCTTTCCCCTAATAGTTAAGTGCCACAAATTGGTGTCATGATGTGTTAATATGGGGTCATTTATTAGGACAAAGAATAAAAGCAACAAATATTTCCGTTTTTTTTTAATTTTTTTTTTTCAGTTTTGAAGTTTCGGATATATGGAAAGTTTGGTAATTATTTTCTTCAAATCTACAACTCGTATCGAAGCCGGGATTGGATTATAGTGCTTAAAATGATGTTAACTAACAGTTTTTTAAATAAAAACTACATGCAACAAAAAAGGGTTTCATACCACACTGTGTAGCATTACCATTAACCGCTTTTCAGCTGATAAAAACATTACCCTCTCCCTTGGGCAGTCGGGTTGCCGTGTATTTCTATTCTCTTATCTATGTATGTATAGGCACCTCTAATACGTTTATGTACTTACGAGCGTCCTCGCGAGTCGTGTTCGCGGCGATGAGGTCGTTGACACCGCGGACGGACGCTAGACTGAGCGCGTGCGACGACGCGACGAGGCCACAACGACTACGCCAGATGTTGTGCCTCGGGAAATGGATAGGTTTAGAAACTTTAGAATTTAGTTAAATAACAGCAATTGATGTGCTCTATTCTAGCATCGCGGAAGAGATAGTCCGCTTCCTCCTTCGGCAGCATTATCACTTCAAGTTGTCCCATACCAAGAGAATAGAAAATATAAAAAAAACAGAAGACTACGTCTTGTTTTGTTTTCTAGGTTTTTAACCGACTTACAAAAAGGAGGAGGGTCTTAAATCGTCTGTTTTTTAAGGTTTTTTAATGCAAATCGTGAACCGATTTTCATGATTTTTTTATGCTTCTAATTTGGTCTCATAATAAAGGGGTTTGAAAGTTATTGGCATACTGAGGATTCGCCTTTTTGATTTTTTCAAAATGGCGTCGCACAATCTAACCTGTGTTTTGGATAGAGGACTTATAGAAGAACAAAAAATGTCATATAACATTTTGGCCTAAAGTGTCAAGTTTTTGAGATAATATAGAAGTTAAAAATAATCAAAATTATTATTGTATATTCAATTATCTATGCAATGGCTTCCACCCATATAAAATTTAATAAATTCAGGCCATTCATGACTAATCGTAATATTAACCGACTTACAAAAAGGAGGAGGGTCTCAAATCGTCTGTTTTTTAAGGTTTTTTAATGCAAATCGTGAACCGATTTTCATGATTTTTTTATGCTTCTAATTTGGTCTCATAATAAAGGGGTTTGAAAGTTATTGGCATACTGAGGATTCGCCTTTTTGATTTTTTCAAAATGGCGTCGCACAATCTAACCTGTGTTTTGGATAGAGGACTTATAGAAGAACAAAAAATGTCATATAACATTTTGGCCTAAAGTGTCAAGTTTTTGAGATAATAAAGAAGTTAAAAATAATCAAAATTATTATTGTATATTCAATTATCTCCGTAACGTGACGTTTTAGGACACTATGTTACATGACATTTTTTGTTTGTCTGTATGTCCCCTATCCAAATATATAGGTCTCAATGTGCGATTTCATTAAAAAAAATATATGGCGGACTTCAGTATGCCATTCTCCATACAAAAATTGTCAAACCTCTTTATCAATATGGGTTTAGTAATTAGTACTTTTTTAGAAAATTAACAAAAAGTAAAACTGTATTAAGTTCGGAATTATCGTCACTTTCCATCAGGTGAGGTGAGGGCTTACCGATTGTAAACAAATAAAATTGTTGCGATGGAATTCTTATTTTTTAACGTATTTATCGTATCCAATTATTTATTATTCACTGTTTGTTACCCTATGCACATTGCACAATGTACATCATATCAACCAAAGGACGTCCACTGTTGGACAATGTACATTAATTTATAAATCTGTCGAAAAATACAATATTCTGGAGATTTTGGGAACTATGTAGACTGTTCAAAACAAATGAAATGATTCTTTCCCGAATGATACCACTTTTACTTTTCTTAATTCATCATCATATCAGTAAAAGGCCTCCTCTGCTGGACAAAGGCCTCCCCAAGGACTTCCAGAACGATGGGTCCTGCGCTGCCCGCATCCAACGGCTTCCCGCGGTCGTCGGTGCACCGAGTGGGAGGCCTGCCAACGCTACGTCTTCCGGTGTGCGGTTACCATTCGAGAACTATGCTGCCCCTACGGCCATCTGTTCTTTCTGCTGCCGTTTGGGCCCCCATTTTGCATGAATAAGTAATGAGAAAACTTAGGTAGGCGAATTTCTGTGCATACTTTTTTTCAAAGCCTTCACCCTCTGGCATACAAATTAAATACCTTTAAACAAGAAATTCTTGTATATATGTATTTAGATAATCTGAATCCGGAAACGGCTCCAACAATTTGCTTCAAAGTTATTAGTATATGGGGATTTTTGGGGGCGAAATATCTATTTAGAGAAGCGTTATTTTCCGAGATTTATACACTGGAGTGGGACGCGAAACGAAATATGCCGCGCAATGTGTATAGGTAGCTCGGTCGCCCAGGTACTCAGCATTAAAACACGCTTACCTAATACCTAGTAGCAAATAAAATACCTTTATGAAAAATTTTCAAATAATCTGGATTTGTATGGGAAGTAGTACCTTGTTACGATTTTTAATGGAACAATTGTATGAGTGTGTAAGAGGTAAGAGGAACCTAGTGTAACAGGATTTATAAATTTCTAATAACCACAAGGTTTTGTTAAAATCGTTACAGACCTTTTTGAGAAAAAATAACAAAGACCCTGGATTTGTATGGGAAGGACCTTATTATTTATTTATTGTTTATTGTACACAGTAAATGAGAGATACATAAGTAGAAAAACATAAGATGACCTTATTCCAGTTTTTTCTGAAATACTGAACGTCACAGTATAATAGAACGAAAAGTTATTTTTACTATGACGACACACACACACATACATGCACGCACATTTTTTTTATTTATTGGTTATTTTGCCATCACCAAAAAAAACCGACCAAGTGCGAGTCAGACTCGCACCACGAGGGTTCCGTACCACCACACATCTCCACACAACTATAACAATGATACCTATTCATTCACAGAAGCAGTTAAAATGTACCATGTAATGTACTTGTGTACGTACATACATTACCCCTACTTAAATGTAACCTTAAATTTTTTGCACAACTTTTTAATTTTGTCATTACCATATTTTCAGTTTTTTCCGCCGAAAACAACTTTTTTTTTAAATGTTACATGAATGAGATTTTATAACTCGAACCGAGCAGTAGCTTGTAACTGGCAACTAACTACGCAACTGCTATCATTAAAACGTGCTTCCACAGAGACGTAAGAATAAATCTGTTCATTTTACACACGCGTCTCGAGCGCACTAAGGCCGGTCGCAGAAAATTCAAATTCCGAATGCATAGTAAAAGATCTGTTTTATTCCTTTAAATGTAAGTTATTATAAGATCGTACGTGCGGTTGCCTGATTGATACACTTTACGTCATGTATCTGTGGAAGACGTATTGTAGAATCCGAAACAGCGCACTGAACAACGCCGGTTTGTAAAACGGCGACTTCATATTCCGCCGGATTGCAAGTCGGCTGAAATAAAAGTACGCCGCATTGTATGAGACGCCACCGCTTTGTGTAAAAACTAAAAAAATTTAAATGAACGAGCGATATTAGGATCGGTCAGGTTTGACTGACTGTACAGTCAAACAACATCGGGTAGAGAGGCACCGGCCCAAACCCCCCCTCACTGGGTAGCAGAATCATCGGTTTTATTCGGTTTTTTTTTTACAAAGCGGCGTAAATTCTGCCGTTTTGCAAAGCAGCGCGATATTTCGCAAACCGGCGGATTCTACAAAACTGCTGCTACCTTTAGTTATGCCGTAAAACCTTGTGTACGTAAAACGAAAGTACCCTTTTATTATAGGTTTGATTGCGAGTATCAATATATTCGAATATAAATGGCCGTACCTACTCGTTTCAGGATTGCGTTGACTCTCAAGCTTGAATTTCTAATGCCTCTAAGGGACCTTAGTATTCGATATTAACTTCATTTTGATTCGTCTGCAAAGGTCTTGACAGACGGACGGACGAACAACATAGGTCCTTTTAAGGTTTCCGATACTTCCTTTTGAAGTACAGAATTCTAAAAAGGGAGCGTTTGCTACCAGGCGACATTTAGCGAAAGAGCTATTGAGACCAGTACAGTGTTACAACTAACTGACTTGGGTTCTCTAGTGCACTATAACACAGATTAAATTGAGATGACGACAGCATCAAAAATATATTATGAACTCTTGAACACTAAATTGCCCTCTTACAGAAACCTTACTCGTATTGTTTTCCATCAATTCTTCAATTTTGAATTCGGTAAAATCACAATGAATCCAGAACATAAATGGCGCTGCAAAACTATGACGTCATGCCTACGTATTTGTAACATTTTTAGAACAAAATTTCGTTCATAATTATGACGGATGATATTATTTTAACCGCCTCCGTTAGTCCATTAGCTTCACATCAGAAGGTCGCGGGTTCGATTCCCGGCGGAGTCTGAATTTGTAAGACTATGTTTGGTTGGTGGTAGGGCATTTTTAAAGCCCGCCGCCTGGCTAGCGAACACCATCTTATCTAAAGTTTTTTCGCCAAACATTAACAGCATTGAAGTGTTCCGGCTGCAACATAAGGTAGCTGGTTCCCCATTGCGTTGAGGAATCTTGGTAAGCCCGCTTCCATCTTCGGCATCATCGTCACTTACCATACAATTGTGGATAAAAGACAATGTTAACTCAGATGACTAGCAGTCAATAAGTCCCGTTATAAATTCACGAAATAGGTTATCTTTGAGCATAACATTTTGTAGTCAGCCTATATCAGCTCATTTCGCGCACGCGTCGCAAGCATGCATAATGCAAGTTCGCGTTTCGTAACTGCACTTGCGCTGCACATGACAGGACAACTTGTGTGCTACACTTTTATGCCATATTAAAAATGTGTGCTGTTTGCATGTGTAAATGCTTCAGCTTGTTTGCTTTACTGGCAAACGTAACAAAGGATATTGTTTTTTTTTTGTACACTACTTGTAAGCCCTTTGGCATCATCGCGCCTGATGGCAAGTGATGATGATGCCGAAGATGTAAGCGAGCTTACCAAGATTCCCTAACGCAATGGGGAACTGGCTATCTTATCTTCAAGCCGAAACACATCAATGCTGTTAACATTGACGTTTGGCGGCTACACTTGATAAAATGGTAGTAGCTAACCCAGGTGGGCTTAGAAAATGCCCTTCCACCAACCGTAGTGCCGTAGACAAAGTTTACATTGAAATCTTATCATGTAATGATATCCACAGTCATAACGGCGAATGGCTCATGCTGATTCCCACGGAAACGGCAAAAACCGGGATCTGCGTGGGTGAAGCCGCGGGCTACAGCTAGCTTTCTCTAAGACTCACTCTGCGCTTTAGAAGTTTCAAAGTGCCGTAGACAAAGTTTACATTGAAATATAATCAAGTAACCATGATATCCACAGTCAAGTCATAACGGCGAATGGCTCGTGTTCAGTGCTCCTGTTCAACTTCATCTCTGTGAAAATGGAACACGACACCGCCTCCCACTCCCTTCAAGTGAATCGGGGCGTGAGGATGCAGGGCGCTGGCCTTTCACATTGGAAACTGGAACTGCCCGACTAGGACAAAGCGATATAAATTGAAGAATTTCATTCTCACAGGCTTGTGTCGGTAAGTTTGCTTTATCTACCTAGATAAAAATGGGTTGCGCCAATCAATAGATGTTTTAAAAACAGATAAGAAACGTCGCGATGTATAAGTTAACTAGTGGCTCTGGGATCTCGCGACGTTTTTCGGAATGGCTGAAATATGTTATTTTTACGTTTGCAACTCCTATGGCTCTGCCATTTTGTCAATTTTCCAAAAACTGAAGCGACAAAAACAATCTGTATAATTGTGTAACCTGCTCACAAAATTTTACGAGAATCGGTTAAGAAATGCGCCCTGTAGAGGAGAACAGCCGGACAGACGCCGGATATCCAGACATACGAAAGCTTTTTGCCCAAGCTGAAACGGAGTCGCTTCGCGCTCGCTTGGTCAATGATTGCAGACTAGTTCCAATTTTCACTAATGTTGTTTTCATTCAGCAGCAAGTAAAATCATCATTTCAGCTCGTACTCGTCCCCACCGAGGGGCTCGAGCCTACTCTGAATTAGTGTAGGTTGGTCGACATCACACACGACCTTCGAGTTTCTTCGCAGACGTGTGCGTGCAGGTTACCTCACTATTTTTTCTTTACCGTAAGAGCGTCGGATAAACGTACATATGAAATCTAAATTGTACGTGAAACACATTAGTTCGAACCGACCTCCGCTCCCGGGCAGGCGGCAGCGTCCCTATCCGTTACGCCTTCGCCGACGCTCAGCAAGTAAAAATTACGTAGTCTTAAATGTGGATGGAACTTGAAACCTAACTAATTTAATTGTTTAAACACAACTGCATAAAAACATTACCCCTCTGACTGCCTAAAGGCAGTCGGGTAAAAATGTTTCATATGTCACTGACGGGATCAAGACAAATCTAACGACACATAAGCACTCGAAAATCCATCAAGCCGTTTAGACTACAGGCTCAGCCAAAGAAACATACATACATACATTCGAAAAACATTACCCTCCATTTAGGATAATCGGGTAAAAATAACATAACATGAATGAACACCCCTCCCCTCCACCCAAAAGTTATTTTAAAACAACCGGATGCAGCCAATTATGAAGAACGCCCAACTTTATTTCTCTTGTGAAATGGTTTGTTTGAAAGTTGAAATGCAAGGAACAGCATTTTTGTACTCTATACAACTCCAGAACCTTCCAAGATAGATATTAAAGCAAGTCAAAAGTCATGTCAAAAAGCCAAACAGGATAAGTTGTTTGGTCTGATCATCACATAATCTGACGCGCCATTTTAGTTTTTTTTTTTAAATTTAATTAGTAATTTGGGGGCGTATTTGTAAATTTTCTGCGATATAGTATTTTTATGTAGCCTATGAAACACTAAGGATCAACACGAATTTAATTTAGGCATACCTCATTTAGGACAAGGATTAAGTTTTACCATTCGTGTGGAAACGGTTTGGAGCTTACGGTAGATAAGTCTGCCTCCAAATTACTTGCCATGATTATTGTGTCGTCTCAACAACACAGAAACATTACTTAAGTTTCCATTCCTGTTTCAATAGGGCCGGTTTTAAGTCTCAGTGCGTCCGTCCGCGAGCGGATATCACGTACGAACCGACCGATCGATCGCTAGAGCGCTCGCTATGACGGCATGTGTACTGGCTCCAGCCACCTCCAGGGGTGCCTACCAAGGAGATTTTATTTACCTGTACATATATTCTGGTTGAAGATATTTGATTTGCTCTTCTTGGAATGCTGATCAAGCCTTATGACGGATGTCAGTGATATCCGTACGAACCGACCGTGTATTGGCTCCAAGGATGCCGACCAAGGAGATTTTATTTACCTGTACACCTATTCTGGTCGAAATCAGAAGGAATTTCGAATTTATTTGAATTACTCTTCTTGGAATGCTGATCAAGCTGTATGATGTATCTACACTACTGACAGCTTTTGTATATTAAAGCTTTTGTGGCCAGACAATCAGACATATTTGATTTCATTATTTTATCATCATCATCGTCACTTACGATCAGGTGGGATGATGTCAAGTGCTTAAAACAAGATAGAAGTGTAAATAGAAACCCTAAAATCTTAGTTTATCTAGAAAAAATATGGAACCAACCTGGCAGCATACCCCATCGATTGAAAAACCGGCCAAGAGCGAGTGGGACTCGCGAAAAGTAGGGTTTTTAGAAGCAAAATTATATTTGCAGTTCGTGATAGAACATTTTTTATGGAAAATCTGTGAACTTTTTACAAATTCAACTGCACATCTTAAGTTAGTCGATTATTACTCCCGAACTAAGAAAGCCTACTTAGCCGTGATAATCTACTTTTTAAATAATTATTATATGTCCTAATAGGTTTTTTTTTCTGATATCCTGAAATAGCGGGGAGCACTTGAGTCTTAACAAAAATTTTCACTTTAAAGCTTCATATTTTGTAAACCAATAAATTGTTTTAATATGTATATCTATGCTAAATTACAGCTTTCTAGTACTAATAAGCGCTAAGCTGCAGACAAATGGACAGACAAGCCGAAACTATAAGGCGCTTTGCACACGACGGGCTGGGCAGTCTTTTTGACCGCGAAGCAATAAAAACCGCGTCTGCCCGTCGATTCCCGCGGCTTCCCTCGCCACGAACAGAAAGCACACGAGGGGCAGAGGCGGTCAGTTCTGTACGTTCGTTCTAGTGAAGCGTGGCGCCGACTGAGCTAGCCGCCCCGTGCCGCTGTCCGCGTTACTGCATAAAAACTGGTTTGTGTGATCTATCTATGGCGGCCAGCCACGGATATGCCGCGCCGCCAGTGCCCGCCGGGCACCTGTGGCGCGGTCTTTTTGTCCTCCATGTTCTTTGGTAGTTTAAGATTCCCTTTGTGCTATCGTTGGCGGCGAAATTGAGCGGCCAGCCCCACCCCGTCGTGTGCAAAGCGCCTAAGGCTTCCTTATTGGCTACGGAACCCTAAAAAAGAATCATGAAAACCGGTTCACAATCTGTGAAGATATTGCGTAGCAAACGTTAAATAATAAGGTACAATCGAATTGGGAACCCCCTCCTTTTTGAAAGTCGGTTGAAATGAAAAGTCATCTTATACGGGTAGACTACGAGTAGGTAAATAATATTGGACCGCTAGCCAATCGAGCGTAGACACATCACGTCATCAATCTGTAAATATGCGATGGAATGGAACATAATTTAACCCGGGGCTCGTCGCTAGGCAAATAATAAGACACAAACACTCGCGACCGGGTAAAAATTAGCACATTGTTTCTATTTCATTGAATTTATATTTATATTAATTTTTTTTTGTTTTTTTAAACCATTAGCTATAAATAAAAAGTATTATTCATTTGAAATCACGTATTTATTACTACTAAAGGCACATACATTTTAAGGAACCAACATTTTAACTTCTTTAAAAACTGAACAATAATTGTTAAATTTTATAGGGTATTTTTCACAAATACTCGACTTCACACGCCCGCAGCGACTGACTGAATGCGTGGCGCTAACTGGCAGCCGCGCGGCACGCGCGGTGAGCACGTCTCTTGTTGCTATGCAGAAAGGTACTTAAAGCGGCAAGTCGCAAGATTACATAAAAAAAATAGAAGTGATTTTATTACCTCTGTGGTACATTTTACCCGGTGGCGATGAGCCCCGGGTTAAGATAAAACGCGGTCTAAAGAATAGGCTTTTGATTAAAATGTTGCTGTCTCCCTTTCCGAAATCTCTCCGTTGTATACCAGAAAGGGAGAACTGCAGCTAAAACCGTTAATAGGCACTAAAATTGACCAAAACAGCATTTTATAGTCCCTTGAGAAATAATAATATTATTTTCAAAAATAATTTAAAAAACGCTTCATCTATATGCCTCTATGTTTTCATTTTATTGATAAATATGCGTATTATTTTTTGGTAGGTGTCTAAAAATGACATTTCAATCGGGCAATTTTCTCAGTTTTTGAAGGCTCCTACTTCCTGGTATAATTAGAAGTACCTGGGTGACCGAGCTTTGCTCGGAAATATGCGTTTTCTCAGAATTGAGACCTATGTAGATCGATTTTTCGCCCCAAAACCTCCATATACTAATTTTCAAGCAAATCGTTGGAGCCGTTTCCGAGATTCACATTATATAACTTGTGTGTGCATAAGTTTTGAGATTATTTTTAATGCGCGATAAAAAAAATAGAACTAGCAGCTTTCTTTTAACTTCATGAATGAAAAAATAACTAATTTTAATTTTGTCAAAATGGCGCCAACTAAAGAATTTCGTACGGCCGTAGTCTCGTTAATTAACGCTGGAAAAAACCGAATATTAGGATGTAGCCGGAACTTTGTAAATTAAACCATCAAGAGGACCAACCAACTCTGTGGAAGACCGTGCAAGAAGTGGCAGTCAACATCAAAAAATTACAAACATTTCAAGAATATCTGTGAATAGAATACTTAAGTATGATCTTAACCTAAAGGTCTACAGTCGACGCAAAGTGCACTATCTTAACGAGCGTCTTCGTAAAATGAGAGTGGTGACCTTTTGAAGAGACACGATCCGAAAAATATCCTCTTCACCGAAGAAAAGCTGTTCACCGTCACCGAAAAGTTTAACCGTCAGAATGATAAAGTTTATGCCATAAGCTCGAATGAAGTGCAGCCTGCTTCACGCAATGTTCAGCGTACTTATCACCCCGCGAGTTAGATAGTTTGGTGGGGTGTGTCGTACGAAGGGACTACGACCATACATTTTTACCAGCAAGGGGTCAAAATTAAGGCACAAAATTATCAGAGCGACATCTTAGAAGCCGTTGTTAAACCGTTAAGTAGTACATTATTTGCCAACAAATACTGGGTTTTTCAACAAGACTGCACCGTCCCTTAAAGCAAAGTCGACCCTAAAACGCTGGCTAGAGACCAATTTACCAGGCTTCATCCGCAGCGAATCCTTTAGATTATTCTTTATGGACTGAATTAAAGCTGAGAGCATGCAAAAAGTCTCACCCAAACCTGGATTCTCTCCAGCATGCGATTGTCAAAGAATCGAAACGGATTCCCATAGAAAAAAATCGTGCTGCCACAGACCACTGGCCCGCACGTTTAAAGGTTTGTATTAAAAACAAGGGTGGACATTTCGAATGATCTTTATGTTTTTTTTTGCCCTGAGTATATATACTTACATAAAATATAAGCAATGAACACATATAGGTATTAAACGCCTACCACCAATAATAAATGAGTTTTACTTAGTCCCAAAACTTATGAACACCCGAGGTATACACAAGAATTACTCGTTTAAAGGTACATATTATATAGATATGGCAAAAAAACAAAACATATTGGCATGACCATGATAGATATATGTAGGTTTGATGGAAAAAACATTTTTGCTCTATTGTCATTATCCAGGGAGGAAACAGGGGACTAAGTTTGTATGGAAAAATGGCGCCCGCGTTTCCTTTTAAACCTTGTAAGTGATCGCAAGTGCTAACCCTACACGGTTCTATGTGAAACTGCCGCAAGCCATTCCATGCGTCTCAGCACCAGCCAACGCGCGACTCGCTCGTAAAATTGTGCACAACTAACGGAAACACACGGCCTTTTATGTTTTATTATTTTACTGTAATTTATTTCTAGACGTCCCGCAACGTTCTGTTTCCGTCTGGTTTTAAAGCTCTGCATTTCGTATCTCCATGGAATGAAACAAAATAAAACAAATGTGCTTGGACAATTTGTTCTGACCCTGAACGGAATATTTGTTACTAAGCGCGCAAATTAATATTGATCAATGTTCCGAGAATCTCAAACTCATTTATTTCATTTTACGGATAAAATGTTGACATTCCGATCAAAGGCCGGCCGTAATAGGAGTACGGAAAATTCCGAAAAAATCCTATTTCGTTCTCAAGTACTCGTCGTCGTTGAATATACCGAGTGTCCATTGAGATGTCACAAAATGAAAATGGCTGGTATCTTGAGACGCTCGCTCACTCACCGAGTCACCGCGGCCGGAGGGGGTCAAGGCGCGGGCGAGGGAGGGGGGCACCCAGCAACTGCGCCATAACTCGCCCGCCGCGCACGTACAACCAGACAATCGCAATTATTATTAACAGATATACGTTTAATGATCGTGTGTGCCGCGCTCAAACGGCCCATGCGACTCCAACGCGGCGCCTGCAAGCGATTGTGGCGTTTGCGTCACCAGCACATTCGTGTTGTAGTCGCTCGGAAGTTAGTGCTGAATATGACGTTTCAGGGTGGGAATTAGCGGGAAGATGGCGCCGGGGGTGAGCGGGGGAAGCGTCGGGAGGGACGGGACGTTCTTGTGAAGTTGCTGATGATTTGTGTTCTATCTTTAAGGGTGGGATCTAATAATTCATCGGAACAGTCGGTCGGTTCATCGTAATGTACAACTGCGCTTAGAAGGCAGAATCTCAAAAACCATAGAAATTTCTTATTACAGAAGTAAATAGATAAAGCTTCATGTTTGGCCGCTGCTCAATGATGATAGAAAATATATTATTGCAAAGTAGGATATCAGTCTTTTTTATTACGTTGCCAACGCAAAGGCAACTAACGACATACCTACTAAAGTCATATTTCAATTAATAAAAAAGAACGGATACCCTCTACTTTGTATTAATCTCTTTCCGTCATTAATCCGCGGCCCAACACAAAGTTTGGTTATCCAGTTACCTACTTGTGATAGAAGTTAGTTTCGTAATGACAAGGCGAAATCGTAAACCAATCGCGCGCTACTATAATACTCGCACGAAACTGTCTACGTTGCGGTTATATTATTGCACGTGCGCTACGTGGAATTCCAACGGCAAAATTCGCTAACGTGTTCAAAAAAACCTTTAACTTTGAGCGGAGTAAGCAGTGTATTAAAATATTTGTGTTAAGCAAAGGTACAAACAAAGCCATCTTAAAGCAATTCCGTATAACCAAGAAAAAAACCGTGTTTCAAATTACATTTTTATGGAGTATGGCTTCACTCATTTGTATGTGTGAACCTGGATTGATCGGGCACATCAAGCTTTAAAAGTATCTTAATTACTACTAGGTGAAATGGTAACAATGAAAACTTACGTATTGTCTTTCAGTCACGACACTATACAGAATCTGTAACAAAAACATAAATAGTTAGCCTTATTTTATTTATTATTTAACAGAGAGAGAGAGAGAGAGAGTGAAAGAAACCACAAACTCAATAATGAAATCAGAACTCGTCTAACTTTTTAAAACTTTCGTTACGTTCAAAGGCTTTCACTTCCAAAGTAAAATGAGGTAATTGATAAAATCGATGTCGTTATCATTGATTTGGAAATGAAAAGGGCAACGTGTATAAGGAGCTTCAATTTATTATTATATAAGAAAAAAATAAGATCGGGTTCTCAGTGATGGATGTGACGTACATACTCCTTTACTTTTCTTTGAAATTCACGAGGGAGAGCAATCCTTGTATATACAGTATGTATTGGAGGGAGTTACCGATATTTTAAGGGCATGTAATACTTCACATTTCATCAACGAAAAAGCCCCATTAGAGAGTAGCATCCTTCTCCCCTCTAAATGGCAGTAATTTTTATTTTCAGTTTATTTTTTGTAGCTGTTCATGAAAAATATTTTTTGTATTGAATTAGCAGTAGTACAGACTTAAAAAAAGTATTATTTGAAAGGTTAGTTAATTTATATGGTGACCCAAACATAAAATTAATTAAAACATTTAAGGGAAAAAAACAAAAAAGTTTTTGCATCATTGTGTAAGTAACTAATTAATGGTAGATAACTTGGTGTCGTTTTATAGCTTAGCTCAAAACCAATGGATTAGGAAGAAAAAACAAGACGTTAATGACCTAATTTTTGCAGTAGTTTCAAAAAAAGAAAAATAAAATATTGTTTTTTTGCATTATTTTTTCTTTAAATTTTTTGTGATTTTTGCTTCAAATGTTTTGGTTAATTTTATGTCTGGATCACCTGAGAAATAAATTAACCTTTCAAATGAGACTATTTTGAAGTCTGTACTGCTGCTTATTAAGAGAAAACATATTTTTCATGAAATGCTACAAAAAAAAAATGGCTGATATTTAGAGCGAGGGGAGAAGGATGCGACCTCCTAATCGGGGTTTTTCGTCGATGATGAACCCTATCCGATACAAACTGTATATTACTGGGTGGCACAAAAGTAATGGCACTATAGAAAATACTCATTTTTTTATAAGACATCTCCTGTCGTTCTGTTGTTAAAAATTGTGTAATAAACAAATGTAAAATAGAATGAAAATAAACTTGGAGCAATTTTCTCCACAAGAACTTGGAATAATTGTGTCAATATTTTACGGAATAATTCATTCATTAGTGATAAAAACACAACGTGAATTTCGTGGACGATTCCCCCACCGTCCGGTACCGATTGGTCGCACAAATTAACGCTATGCCACACGCCTCGAAGCAACTGGCTCAACATTGGATTTGGATAGACCAAGTCTGGCAGACCAAGAACAGGCCGTCCAGCCGAAAATATCGTTGCTGTGTGTGAAGATGTGGAAGAGTGTCCAGAAACATCAACGAGGCGACGTGCCCCGCAATTGGGCATTTCAAGGCTCTCCAGGACTCTGCAGCGTACTTTGGGGAAAGACTTGAAGATGCTCCTGTATAAACTTAAATGACTCATGCCTACTGGCCACCTAGCTCGCCTAGAGTACAGCCACCGCGTCATAAACCTAAACCTTGAAGAGGATATTTTTTCTTCAAAATTGGTTATGAGTGACGAAGCGCATTTCCATCTCGCGGGGCATGTCAATAAGCAGAATACTCAGTTCTGGGGCACTGATAATCCGCGCATTGTTCAAGAAACACCTTTACACCACTAAAAGTTACTGTATGGTGTGGCATCTATGTTGAAAGAGTGATCGGACCCTATTTTTTCGAAGACGCTGCAGGCAATGTGATAACTGTCACTGGCGAACACCACAGAACGATGTTACGTGAGTTCTTGATACCCAGTTTGGATGAATTGGGGCTAGAGCACATCTGGTTTGAACAAGATGCCACGGCACACACAGCGCGCGGCTAGTAACTAGTTAGTAATCTGTGGCGCGACACTATGGACTTAGTGAGGGACGCTTTTCCAGGCCGTGTTATCTCTCGTTTTCGCGATTTGCCTTGGCCTGCAAGATCACCCGATCTGGCCAGTCCAGACTTCTTGTTTTTGGGGTTATTTGAAATCACGGGTATTTGTATGTGAACAAGCCACAGAGTCTCGCAGCCCCAAAAGAAAACATTCATCAAGAAATAAGGAACATATCGCATGAAGTGTTGCGGCAAGTTCAAATGTGCATCAACTCTAGAGGTCACCATTTAAGGCCTTAAGATGGGTCAAATGAGAATATTCAATTCAAATTATTAGAAGACTGTTTACAGTTAGCTATCACTTTGGAAAAAATAATATAATATACTTAAAGAAATAAAAAATCTATTTAATTGAACACAATTTTAAAAATATTACCACTTTTGATGTAAAAAAATATATTGTTGACCCTGTTTTTGGCATTATTTGCAAAATTTCTCGAAAACAAATAGTTTATGTTGAATGAAACCAACACAAAAATCGGTGAATTCAAGACCTTTCATTTAAATTGAACACATTTTTTAAAACTTATTTGAAAGTATAGAAAAGTAATAAAAACATGTAAAAATCGAGAATTGGGCGTTAGGTTTCAACGTAACATAAAAGGTCTTGATGAGTACATTGTAAAAATTTATAATGCAAATATTTTAAATTCTTGGCAAATGGTCTCACAAGCGATATTATGAGATGGCTCAATGTACGCTCGCTCGCTACAATCAAGCGACACGACACGCGGGTAGCGAGGTGGGGGGGGGCGGCGGCGTTGTACTCTGAGTAAAAAAATATGGAAATAAAATAAAAGATTCAAAAATAAGACTATGCTCTTGAAGAAATTGATTATGTTATGATAAAATATAAGATAACCATTTTATTTCATCTATGAACTTACAACTCTGCCAACATAACATTTATAGCTTTTATGTATTTTTTCCCTTTAAAAGTAACGTTTTCCGAAAAGGACGTTTTGGAAAAGGGAATATTTGCTACCAGCAGAGGAGTTTTATGGAAGAAGCCGTTCAGTTAACAAATACATA